>CM028359.1:12600527-13044527 GCA_016618105.1 Dendrobium huoshanense | reverse complement strand
TCTCCAGCAATTTTACATGACCAATTTTTCGAAGGGTTTGTTGTAATGGTTTAAACCGCCACAAAACCATATTATGTAAATTTTTTGGTGGTTTAAAATGCTGCAAGTTATATTTCTTTTCTAAGATATTTAGAATTACTCTAATATATTTTCACAGCATTTAGACCATCGAACACCAATGTAAACAAATTTATAGTCAAACTATATGTCTCGATGAGATGAACTCATAGACAGTGCAAATGATCCAATATGAGTCCAACTAAGCTCAAATCAAATTCTTGAAGAAGCATATTTAAAGTTTTTATTATTAATTGAATGATCAAAATGATCTCCAAATGTTACGTTATTATAATCAAATCAAGCAACTGATGAGATGAATCCAATGAACTCAAGATCATTCTATTTTTAGATCAAGGCACTCAGATATTACGTAAACTATTTATGACAATATGGATCAATATAAACCGCTCGATAGAGTGTTTTGAAACCCTAAACTAAATTTATCCAAATGCATCTCTCTATAAATAAGACATTATTTTCTACATGAAGGATGTTCTAGAGTTGAGATAGCTGAATAATTTTACTATATTTTCGACAATCAATACTGATAACAACCATCAACAATCATTGCCATGATTGGCAGACTTTTATTACCTGTCTATTGTTGCTTGATTATTAACATCCAATCTTATTGGTATGCTTTAATATTCAAAGAGACGCACTCTACAACATGAAGAGATGCAACCTTAAAGCTAAACATTATAAACGAGAAAATTGTCTAGCTCAGCTCACAGCAATAAAATGCCATAGTTTGGAGCGCTACAATCCACTGTCTCTAAGCAACCCAGCAATGATGTGTCATTGCTGCTTACAATGCTCTCTATCGCCAACTAGAAGATGCAACGCTATGATTGAATTTTTCTACTCAAGTTTTCTATGTATTTGTTTTAATTCGAGATTGTGTATTTATTTCCTGTCTACATTTGAATTGGAAAACCACCCCTTTTTCATAATCATCCACAGCTTTATATGATAATATCACCTCAATGAAAATATCAAACCATTCTTAATGACTAATTAAATCCAAACCAAGAAGATAAACTCATTTTAATAATTCATCCATAAAATAATCTAACTTAATATGACTCATCATATCCAAACCATTATTTATTCTTAATGAGTGAATCATCTTTCTGTGCATACATAAAATAAGCAAAAAACCATATCCATAATTCAACAACTACGAACTCTAAAGGCAATCAGTTTCTCTACACAGACACGCCGAAAGTAAAAGACAAATTAAATCTAAAACAACCGCCCCTCACTCATTCATCCTTCTTAATTTTCTCTGCTTTGCCGTTCGCCGTAATCTTGCCGTCGCCCGCCGGCTCGTCCTCCGCCTTCTTCTCCTGAATCGCATCCCTCTCCTTAAAATACCTCTCGAACGCCCTCGGTAAAAACCGCGGAATTAAAAATACAAACAGATTGACTGCAAAATACACCAAGTTAACCATAGCCAATCCCCTCCCAAACCAAAGCCACGCTAAATCCTTCATCGGAGCCACCGCCGGAACTGTCTTGTTCAGCCACACATCTTGGTTCCAATCCACAATCACAAAGATCCTCCGCACAGTATATAGAAGCGGCAAGATCGCTCTCACCGGAGGCGAAAAGAGCGACAATCCGCTAATAACATTCTCCGTTAAGATCTGACAGGAAAGAAGGAAGAGATGCGGTGTTGCAGATCTCACCGCATGATCGTCGCCACGAGCGAATCCACCGAGAACGTATGCAAGCGGCAGGAAAAGTCCCAGCGTCGTGCCTATGACTACATAGACTTGGAACATTCGCGATCCGTGGAAGATCTGGCGCTGCTCGCCGGAAGCATGTTTAGAGGAGGGGAATGCGAACCGAGAAATGAGTAGAGCGTAGATTGTGGCGAAGGCGGGGAAGATGAGGTCTAATAATGGAACGAGACCGCTTGCGGAGAAGACCAGTATGAAGGCGACCAGCTGTAGCTCGATTACTCTGAGAGATCCCATTACCCCGCCCATCATGCTCTGGGTCTTTACTGCGTCCGAGGAGGTTGGTGGTGGTGTGGCAGGGACAGAGCGCGGTGCTACGGCAAGCGAGAGGCCCGACATCTTCTGAGAAACAGAGGTAGGGGAAAATGGCAAGGGATGCAGTTAGTGAGAGTTGTGCAGGCAGGGTGTTGATAGTATTCGTGAGCGTTGAGGGGAAGGAGGAGGGTGTTTTGTACGGTGGTGGGTTGAAGAAGGTGAGGGTACACGTCAGATGAGGAAGTTGTCGGCAAGACGCTCAGGCGGACGCGTGGCCAGCAGAGAGGGAGGTGAGGAACGACGTGGCAGTTGACAAGCCTTTTTGGGCCGTGCACGTGCCGGATTAATTCTTGCTCTGATTTATCAGTTTTTTATAATTTTACTTTTCAAAATAGTTATTATAAATTTATAATTCTATTGGATAATCTATGCTACATAATATTAAATATTAGATACTTGAGCATGGTTTGATCATTATTTGTAGGAGTGTTAATATTGGACCCGACTAAAAAATTTTGAGTTTAGGTTGACCCGAACTCGAAGCTAGTGGAGTTCGGGTCCGGAAAATTAACCCGATTGCAAAACCGGGTCAGGTTCTGTTTGACCCGGGAACCCGGGAATGACCCATAAATCGGCCTTGCCCGAGTATGCCTACCAGCCCGACGACCCCGCCTACCCCGGCTGCCCTGCTTGCCAAGATTGCCTCGCCTGCCTCGCAGTTTGCCTACCAGTGTCGCATCTATCCATCGAGTCACGTCGCGTTGCATAAAGCCATCAATTTGCCACTTGCACTGGGCCCACTGCCCCACCGACACCACTGTTGCTGCCCCGGCTGCCGCGTTGTCTTGTCGCGTGCGAAAAATCAAAAAAATTGAACCCGAAGTGAGTCGGGTCTGGTTGACCCGAACCAGAAGAGGGTCAGGTTCGAGTCCAGAAAATCACCGGGTTTGCAAAAATGGGTCAGGTTGACCTGAACCTGAATAGTGTTGGGTCAGTTTTGGGTTCGACCCGAACCTGCCGACCCATGACCCGAAATTGACACCCCTGATTATTTGATCGCCTTCAATCAAAATTCAAACTTAATAAAATATGATGACTTGAATAGAGGAGATGAAGAGATATATGCAATCTCTCTTGCCACAAAGCTCCACCCAGATCGCACCTTATCAATTGACTTTCGCCCGATCACCAACTGACACCAGAATTTCACAGGACTTTTGCACAGCCACCAATTTACGCCCTGCCCTGACTATCACTGTGCTTTTGCTGACTTTCGCTCGGTCACCAACCATCTCCAAACTTATGTCCGACCACAGATTATTGTTGGATTTCCTCTTGACGACTGTTGCCGACTACGATCTTTTCAAGCATTATCATCTGACCCGATCTTTCTTACTTCTGTCGCCCGCCAACTATAATCTTTTTTACATTCGTTGCATGACTATGTGTCCTTTTGATGTACATCGCTCGCTGACAATGGTCCTGCGGTCTAAGCAAACATATCAACACTGATTCTTCCAACTCCCACTACGTAATGCTCTCTATATGATGTATATTAACTACATCAATCCAAGGTCTTCTTCCTAAGGGTGGGCCTCATTTTTAATCAACTACAAACATTAGTGAATTTATTCAAACTAGGACAGTCCTCGTGATTTTTTTCCCTTTTCAGGATTTTCCTTGTACAAATTTTGGTGTCTCTTATGAACATTATACCTCTATCTTTCATTGTTTGTGTGTTGTATCTTAGTACAAAGCTAAGACGTTTAACTTTATATTTCTATTGCCGCGAATCTTCCAGAACACAACAATTATAATAATTTCAATCTATGTTTGAAGAATAATGAGGTTATAAACTCATAAAATATTTTTTTAGGTAAATCAAATATCAATAATCTTGTCTTGTATATATGAGAATATAATGAAGTCATGCATGCATGCTTGATATTTACGGAAAATATGATAAATGATTGAAGATACAGAAAAATATTTTCTTTGATAATCACATTAATCTTATATACAAAATGATTAATGTCAATAATGGATAGTTTATCTAAATTTTGAAGCAATTTATAACATTGGAGAAACACTGTCAAATCCTCTAATTGAGTTCCTCACAAATGATGATATTGCTTTTTTTCAACAACTTTATCATATTCATTAAGCATATATGTTAAAATGTATCACTGCTATTTCTAAAAAGATTCCAATGGTGTAAGATCAATAAGTTCACCATCTTCTACTATGGATACTATGGATGTGCAAGTAGTAGGTAATGATGTTAACATTTCACCTAAAAGTTGGTGAAACTATGGATGTGCAAGTTGTAGATTATTATAATTCAATGGACAATTCAAAACTCAAGCATCCATTGGAGATGTAAACCCCAATTTTTGATCAACTTGAAATTAGTATATGGCTAAGATCTTAGGATTAATCATGAGAATATTCATTTACATTGGAACTAAAAACAATAATTCAAGGTATAAACAATTCATGGATAACTCCCAACCTACAAGAGTTAGTGACTCAAAGTATTTCAATTTCAATTGATGCTAATTTACGGCATCATGCTCGGGTTTGTTCGTTGAATTATGTGTCTCGCACTTGTTTCAGTGAAAAGAAGAGATGGAACTGATGTTATGTATGTATGCCATTAAATAAAAAAAATTTTAAAGTGAAGAAATTAAGTTTATAAGTATGGTTCATCAATTGCTCTTTAGACACATGCTTGTAGAGCTTGCGAGCACAAAAAAAAGGCAAATTCAAATGCGTTTAAATAATAATTCTTACATTAAATATTGAAAACCCTAAAAATGAAATGTATTAAAATAATATAATAATAATAAATTGAATTTCTTTTTGAACTGGAGTGCAACGACGCTATTCTTTGGAGTTCTGCGATGCTAGGTTTAAGAGCACAACAGCTCAAAAAAATGCATTTGCGGTGTTTGCATCTCTATTCTACAGTAGCTTTAAATTTGATATGCAATGTTGCGGTGCTAGGTTTTAGGGTTGTGGTATTAGGCTATTAATAATAATATATATATATATATATATATATATATATATATATATATATATATATATATATATTTCTCTCCATTGCCTCTCCCTCACTATTTCAGTTGGCTTTTATGCAAAGAAGGAAAGGGAGAGGGACATGAAGAAAGATAGAGGGAGGAGAGAGAAGCGGATTTCAGGCATTTCATTAATCAATTTTGTTTAGAGATTTGTTCTAATTATTTTAAGTAACACAAATCTCATTTTAGTTTTCAATGATTTTGAGTTTGACAGATTTCTTCTATCATAAATCAATAAAAATGCATTTTCTTGTGATTTATTTAGTTTTTACATCATAACTTTTTATATATGATAGATATTGATTGTACAGACAATTTAACTGCAATTAATATTATCAATTTCTATTGGCTGAAATGAAAGTCAGAATGGCAAACAGAGAGGAAGAAATGATATTAGTTGAACAAAATGAGGGTTTACGAGTTGGAATAGGGATTTAGGTTTTCTTTTGTTTTGATTCGGTTGATCAAAATATAATGACTCAATTTTTCTTCTGTTTAAACCGTGCGGTTTTGGAAAATCAGACCCGATTCTTCGGTTGGCTGGTTCGATCACCAATTTGAGCGGTTCTCTGCAAATCTAGCTTCATATTCAAACCAAATTGACCGGACGTGTCAGGTCCGATTTTAATAACCTTGCTTTTACGTCATGTATGGTGAAAGATTTGATATCTTCATTGAAACTTTGTATTGGAGGTTTGTTGTGTTAACTTGATTTTTATTTATGTCTATTTTACAGTCATATAGGGTTATTTTACACAATAATTGAAAATCACTAACTATTATATTACTTCTTTTGTAATCTTATAGGGCAATCTTACGCCACCAAGTTGACCTAATGAAGCCTTCATTCTTAGAGTTGGTGATTATTATGTTAATATTGATTGAATAGGGCATTGAAACTCTTCGAAGTTCTAATCATTATTTCATTTGACTATTGTAGATTTATATTTGTGGTGGATGTGGTTATTACACCAACTTCTGTTCTTGTGGTCGTTATCAAATATCTATCATAAGTGCTTAGCTTGCCGAGTTTTTTTTACCTCAATTTGACTGTGTTTTTTAGGTTATATATATTGCACTTTAGTTGATTGTTAGTTTTCTCATGTTATTATTAGTTTATAATCTCTTGGACAAATTGAATATAAGATTTACATGCTTTTAATATTCACTCAGTTTATATTTATATAGTATTTTTATTGATATTTGTAATTTGATCATAAAATTTGATTTTTTTGGCGCTGTCATTCAACAACGATTTTAGCACATGCTAAAAGTGTTGTTAAAGTCTTCCTCCAGCAGCACTGGAGTTGTTGCTAAAGCCTCTCTAGTAAGCACAAATATAACGGATTAGAGGTTCATAAACTGCTGAAAATAAATTAGTAGGTGTTTAAGCCGTTGTAGTATGTAAGAAAAAAGTATTGCGAAAACTTGATTTATTAGTAATATTTATTTATTTTATTATTAATTAAATAAAAATATGCTTCATTATGCTTTTGTTTTAATATTAAAAAATAGAAAAAATAAACATAAATACAAGAATACTTGCATAATATAGAAGCTTTGTTTTAATTTTTATTGTTTATTTTTGTAAATTAAAATATAATAGTATTGAACTCTAAAAACTTATTATGAAAAATTTAAAAACAACTATAACGTGTTTTGAACGCTATTGTTGCAGGCTCTTAAGCTTTGGATAAGAAAAATGGAGCAATTTATTAGATATTTAATAATTAGTGTAAAACTTATTAAATAATCATGAAATAAATATTTAATGTATTGTTCTCTTAATAGAACATAATGGAAGAAAATGATCCAAATAGCTAACCCTACGTAGTGGGATAAAGATTTGATGTTATTATAAGCTTCTCTAAATTTTGAATATCCAAAAGTAAAAACTAACTTAGGTAATTTATTTTATCATCTCTTTAATTTATATTTAAAAAATCTATTTTTTGAGTCAGCCAAGTTTAATTTGAATGAAAGTTAAGACAGTTAGAGCCTAGACATAATATGTAAACCCTAAACATGAAGCCCAGCTTAGATCGAGGCCTGGTTTCCAGGCCTCGGCCCATTTAAATATCAATCAAATTTAAATTTTACATTTTTGTTTGCATTATTATACATCAGAAATGAACTATTTTCAAATTAATTTCTTTATCAAACCCTTTGAGGTGCGGTGCTTGCATAGCTTCTTACATTTCTATCTGAATTTGTCCTTCATTTAAAGTCTCTCATTTGTGGAAATAATTACTCCTCGTTACCTTCAAAATGCACAATTAAATCTACTTAATTATTAAAGATGCAACATCTCTTTCCCTTTGAAGGCATCTCTTTCATTATTAAGGCTTCGTTTGAGACTGCTTTTTTATTGCTTTCTAAAATGGAGTTTTAGTACAAAAAATAAAAAAAATTTGTACTAAAACTCCGTTTTAGAAAGCAGTAAAAAAGCCGTCCCAAACGAAGCCTAAGTTAAACAAAAGCCTGGACATTACATTCATAATTTGCTTAACTTACATGTGGATCATTGTGCTAAAGCCATATTGTTGAATGAGACTTGCAATATCTCAATATTATTGATATTTCTATGATTAAGTGGTTGAAATATATTTTGTTTAAGGGAAATTCATTCAAATTTTCTATGTATGGATGGATTTTATAATTAGGGGGCTTAAGATAAAAATATTTTGATAAGGTGTGGGATCAATTTGAGTATAATACCGGAAAAGCCGTCGGAACACCAGCAAAAAAATTTGTCGGAAATATCTCATAGACATCCGTCGGAAATGCGCCGGAAACGCCGCCGGAAATCAGTCCGCCGGAAAGCTGCCGGAAAATCTGCCGGTAATAGACAATTTTCCTGTAGTGGTCGGATATCATTAATCAGCTAGTGTGATTTATATTTTTTTGTCTAGTTCTTAACTTCATAGTGATCAGCATTACGTTTTATATTATTTATATTTATATGATGTCGAATGATATAATACTAACAATAATAATAATAATAGTAATAATATCTATAATTATATAGAGTCAATTTTCTTGTTGTATTTAATGTCGTCATCATCATTCATCAATACACTTTTTTTAATTATTTAGATTCAACTTTAAAATTAAATTCTTATTATTTATTTATTTTTTATTAATTCCCTCATAAGGTATGACTTTTGACCAATTTTTTTACATGATTTCTATCACAATCGTCCCATCAATTTTCCTAAAACAATTAACAATATTATCTTTGATCTATTGTATATATATATATATATATATATTTCTTTTCTCTCCTTGCATTATCAGTACTGATGATATTTGCCTTACACTTAAAAATGCATCATGATATAGTGATTTTTACATTAGAGGACCAATTGATATTTAAATTTTGCATGCCTATAATCAAATCTATTATCAAATTTTGAATCTGATAAGACTAATATTATTTAATTTTGATACTATTAAAGCACGTGATGTAGTGGATCGTCGGAAGAATCGGACATGTTTGAAAGATTTAATCCCAATCTAGGGAAGAAGAAAAATACTAAGCTTTAAAGCTTAAAAGAGAGTAATATTTTCATTCATCCCTCAACTCTTCTTTCATCCTACTATGTATAATACTTAGGTAGAAAACTAGAGAAACCTAGATGGTTCTTTGTAACAAACTACATAAAAATATCCTAAGGATCATTTTAGGTAGGGGTGTCAATATTTGACACGACATGAAAACCCGACCCGGAAAATCCGGGTTGGACCCGACCCGATTTCAAAACGGGTCGGGTTTGGGTTCCAGAAATTGACCCGTTTAAAAAACGGGTCGGGTCCGGGTTGACCCGGCGGGTTGCCGGGTCAACCTGCCAACCTGTTTAGTTTAAAAAATTTCGAAATCCCGCCCTGCCCGCTGCCCCGCTGCCCGCCCCGCTGCCCCCGCTGCCCGCCCAGCTGCCCAGCGCTCGCGCTGCCACGCGTGACGCGCCGCTGCCCCGCTGCCCTGCCCGCTGCCCCCTCCGCGTTCCTCGCGCTGCCGCGTGCCGCGCGCTGCCGCGTGCCGCTCGCCCAGTCGCGCTGCCGCGCGCTGCCGCCGTCGCCTGCTGCCGCGTGCCGATCGCGCCGCCGCGGTGTCGAGTCGTGTCGGGTCAACCCGGTAACCCGCCGGGTCGGGTCTGGGTTCGGATTTTCGACCCGTTTCTCTACCCGGGTCGGGTTAGGGTCGACCCGTTTTCCACCCGGGTCAGTCCGGGTTCGACCCGAACCCGACCCGTGACCCGAAATTGACACCCCTATATTTAGGCTAAAGTGCTCCGCATCAGCACGCCAATGAAAAAATAAAAGGTACATAATAAAAACGATCAATATGGATAAAAAATTTGAGTTTTTTAGATTTTAGCTATATCTTTTATATAAGAGTGACTCTTATAAAATACAAAATAATAAATTGACTAGTGCATAACACTAGGAATGCAATAATATGATAAAAAATGATATTAATTTTTTTTTTTTTTTAGGATATTCAATATATTTTTTTTCTACACCTCTTATCCCTCTATTTTCATTTATTCATTCACTTATTCATATTTTCTTTTTACCCTTTATATCTTTATTTTCATTTATACTTCAATTTGTTCACATTTATTAAGCATATCTTATGCACATAAAACATCAATAATAAGCCATATGTGTTTTTTCCTTTCTCCCCACTATAACATTTTTTAAGATACATAGACTTAAAAATATCAGTACTTTTAATATATATGAATATTATTTTCTCGAGCCAAACAATTTTACAAACTTGCCCAATGATGAAGTCGGATCTAATACATTTGTTTCCAAGCTTCCTATTTTCTCTCCTCTCTTTTTATACATCTCTTCTTAAATGAGCTCTCAATCAAGAAAGAAAAATTGGGGCTAAATGAAATTCTCGAAGTGTTTTTGATGGTATATATATAAAAAATTATAGGGCTATATTTGAAATTATAAAAGTCGTTAGATTTTAATTATAAAATTCATATAAATTCTTTTATAACATAAAATTTGGAGCTCCAAAATTATGAGAAAATGTCCGAAAATGTTTTTCAAAACAGACACTAGATGATTTTAGAAAATGAACTTTTCTAATGACATGCTCATTTCATAAGATAAATTATAAGTAGCGGTCAAAAGAATTATATATTATATCTCTTAATTAGTGTTCCGAGCTTTGAATAATCTACTAGTACAAATAACTTCAGTCAAAGCAATTATAAATCATTCTTCATCTACTTGCGATTTTATATTCATTTCTCAAAATTCATTTACAACGACTAAGAATTTATTTCTAGCATCAGTTTATCATTGACATTCTCTGTTACAAAAGAATAAAATTAAAATATAAAAAATAAGATAAATCCTAAAAGTTATGCCCAACCTCACCCCACTAGATCCCAACCTCTTCCTAAAAATATGTAAAATCCATGGGAAGAGCTAATAGCCCAACAGATTACTAAAACCTACAACGACAATTGATGCAAAAAAATAGGAACAATATGTATGCAATTATTCCATCCACATTAATCTAAACATATAGCATTAAAAATAAGTAGTAGTCAATGTGAACATTATTATTTCATATGCATAACAGAAATCAATACTCATATGCAATGTAACTCATAATCAATAATCAGTGGTCTTATAAAGGATTATTTTCTGTAATCAGTATGCTCTATCATTCATATACTCATATCCAATATAACAAAAAAGGTTTGTTATGAATTTATGCATGTCTATACTTTATAGTTTATTTCAACATATATGCCATCTTATGACTTATGTATATCAATCTAGCTACTTGTCATATGAAGCAAGTGTTTTACAATAATTATACACGCGCACACACACACAAATTAAAAAAATCATCCTATCATATTCTTATTTATGGCTATCTCCTTCTACTCTTCGCTCCTGGCTACCATCTCCTACTCTCGCTCTTGCCTTGTCTACATTATTTTTTATGATTCCATAGATATCTAAAAAGCCTTTCCCACCATTTCTTGACTCCCACCTTGCAGTTTTTTTGTATATAAAAAAATGATGGAACAACCACGCTTTCATATATATATATATATATATATATATATATATATATATATATATATATATATATATATATATATATATATATATATATATATATATATATATATATATATATATATATATATATATATATATATATATATATATATTAATACGTCGTCAAAAAATTATCTTAATCGGGCACGAATCTCGATGCAAAATCAAATTGGAAACTTCAAAAATAAATTCGGAGACCATCCGAACTCCGATTTCAGTAAACTTATAGTCGAATTGAGCGTCTCGCAAAAAAAAACCCAACGACACCAAACTCGACTCAATCCAAGCTCAAATGGATCCAAATTAAGGACCCGAAGCGCTGTTGGAAGGTTCAAACCACAATTTGGATTACCAAATGGTTTCCAAACATAATAAGCTTATACTCGAATCGAGCGGCTTGACGAGTCAAATCCAACGAGCCCAAGATTGCCAAATTCCGACATCATTAAGGCCTTCAAATGTCTAAAGAACAGTGCATGTTCAAGGGATTCAACATCAGCCGTTCATCCGACCACTCCCCATTTATCCTTGATCTCTCACCTATTTACAGGTCATGCCACTCCAAAAATTTATAAATATAGCTCCCTCTCCTCTTGAAAAGAGGACATAAGCCTAAGGAAAAAAGAGAGAGATCGGAGATCACTCTTGTTTCCTTTCCTCCTCGACCACCACTTGAGTTTCGCCGGATCCCCGCCGTTGCTCCGCCGGACCACCGCCTGACGCCGTTGTTCCGCCGGACCACCACTTGAGGCCCTCACCTCAGCCGGACCACCGCCTGACGCCATTGTTCCACCAGACCACCACGTGAGGCCCTTACCTCCGTCTAACCACCACCTGACGTCGTTGTTCCGCCAGACCACCACTTAAGGTCTTCACCTCCACTAGACCACCACCTGATACCGTTGCTCCGCCAAACCACCACTTAAAGCATTGTGCTCCACCAGGCCACCACGTGAGACTCGGACTCCACCAAACCACCACCTGACGCCCATACTTCTTCCGGCTACCACTTGACGCCGAGAGTTATCTTGAAACACTGCCCTCCTACTACGGTCTTTCAGACCCCTATCTTCTGCCGACTACGGTCCTCCTGACCTCCGTCACCTACTATAATCCCTCCGACCTCCATCATCAAACAACGATCTTTCAGACCCCGATCTCCTGCCAACAACGGTCTTTCAGACCCCAGTCTCCTGCCAACTATGGTCCTTCTGACCTCCGTCGCCTACTATGGTCCTTCCAACCTTCATCACCAGACAATGGTCTTCCAGACCCCAGTCTCCTTCCGACTACGGTCTTTTAGATCTTCGTCGCCTATTATGGTCATTTTAACCTCCATCAAAAGACAACAGTCTTTCTAACCCCGGTCTTTCAACAGCGGCTTGACGAGTCAAATCCAACGAGCCCAAGATTGCCAAATTCCGACATCATTAAGGCCTTCAAATGTCTAAAGAATAGTGCATGTTCAAGGGATTCAACATCAGCCGTTCATCCGACCACTCCCCATTTATCCTTGATCTCTCACCTATTTACAGGTCATGCCACTCCAGAAATTTATAAATAGAGCTCCATCTCCTCTTGAAAAGAGGACATAAGCCTAAGAAAAAAAGAGAGAGATCAGAGATCGCTCTTGTTTCCTTTCCTCCTCGACCACCTGACGCCGTTGCTCCGCCAAACCACCACTTAAAGCCATGTGCTCCACCAGGCCACCACGTGAGACTCACACTCCACCAGACCACCACCTGACGCCCATACTTCTTCCGGGCTACCACTTGACGCCGAGAGTTATCCTGAAACACTGCCCTCCTACTACGGTCTTTCAGACCTTTATCTTCTGCCGACTATGGTCCTCCTGACCTCCGTCACCTACTATAGTCACTCCGACCTCCATCATCAAACAACAATCTTTCAGACCCCGATCTCCTGCCAACAACGATCTTTCAGACCCCAGTCTCCTGCCAACTATGGTCCCTCTGACCTCCGTCGCCTACTATGGTCCTTCCAACCTTCATCACCAGACAATGGTCTTCCAGACCCCAGTCTCCTTCCGACTACGGTCTTTTAGAACTTCGTCGCCTATTATGGTCATTTTAACCTCCATCAGCAGACAACAATCTTTCTAACCCCGGTCTCCTACTGACTATGGTTATTCTGACCTCCGTCACCTACTATGGTCCTTTCGACCTGTGACGTCCCAGGCATCTATAGTGAAAGCATTTATCGACATACTTTTCTTCTTATTCTTTCTTCTCGCTCAGATCAATTCAAACATCCAGAAATGATAATTGCATTAAAGAAAATGAATACAATATTAAAACTATAATTTACATTACGATATTTCCTATTTACAATCCTCCTCGACCACCACCTGAGTTTCGCAGGACCCCCACAGTTGCTCTGCCGGACCACCACTTGAGGTCCTCACCTCAGCCGGACCACCGCCTGACGCTGTTGTTCCGTCGGACCACCACTTGAGGCCCTCACCTCAGCCGGACCACCGCTTGACGCCGTTGTTTCGCCGGACCACCACATGAGGCCCTTACCTCCGTCGGACCACCGCCTGACGTCATTGTTCCGCCAGACCACCACTTAAGGTCTTCACCTCCACCGGACCACCGCCTGACGTCGTTGCGCCGCCGGACCACCACTTAAAGCCCTGTGCTCCACCAGGCCACCACGTGAGACTCGGACTCCACCGGACCACCACTTGACGCCCATACTTCTTTCGGGCCACCACTTGACGCCGTGAGTTATCCTGAAACACTTCCCTCCTACTACGATCTTTTAGACCCCTATCTCCTGTCGACTACGGTCCTCCTGACCTCCGTCACCTACTATGGTCACTCCGACCTCCATCATCAAACAACGATCTTTCAAACCCCGATCTCCTGCCAACAACGGTCTTTTAGACCCTAGTCTCCTGCCAACTATGGTCCTTCTGACCTCCGTCGCCTATTATGGTTCTTCCAACCTTCATCACCATACAATGGTCTTTTAGACCCCAGTCTCCTGCCGACTATGGTCTTTTTGACCTTCGTTGCCTATTATGGTCATTTTGACCTCCATCAACAGACAACAGTCTTTCTAACCCCGGTCTCCTACTGATTATGGTCATTCTGACCTCCGTCACCTACTATGATCCTTTTGACCTGTGACGTCCCGTGCATCTATAGTGAAAGCATTCATCGACATATTTTTCTTCTTATTCTTTCTTCTCACACAGATCAATTCAAACATTCAGAAATGGTAATTGCATTAAAGAAAATGAATACAATATTAAAACTATAATTTACATTATGATATTTCCTATTTACAATCGAAAAGTAATGTTTAAAAGAATATATATAATAGCCGCTCAGGCTACAAAATAATGCATAAACCAAAAACTACAAAAAAACTATACTAGTGGCTGAAAGAAGCTTCATGCGGGAGGCTTTGTACTTGAAATCATTAACCACATATAATGAGCTTAAAAAGCCCAGCAGGTCACCGAAGCCTACAACTGAAATCAAAGCACGGTACGGAAGCAATTTACATGTCAATCACTCAAATCAATATCAATCACTTACACATGATCATTGAATCGATGCATATACAAAAATCATTACATAAATAATAATCAATGCAGATACATAAATCAATGTATAAGCAGTAATCAGTACAGTAATGATAGACAATGCGTAAACAACATTAATATACAGAAATAGTAAAATCCTCAATCAACAGTAGAAGAATCACTAAACAGCATAAAAGTTCGTAAAGCTCAATGAATCAGTGCGTGCGTCAAATCTCTATTGTAATCATCGTATTTATATTATTAAAGAAATCCTCATACCATTAATATCAATCAAATCAGTCAACAAATCATCTTGTCAATAATATCAGCATATTACGTGTTCAGTGAAACACATGTCACTTCAGTTGTTCCTTATCACTTGCTCAGTGCGTCACATGCATAATAACAGTACCTTAAATCAGTAATTGCAGTGCCTGAATCAGTATCAGTAACAATCCAATGACATAAACAGTAATGCTATAACAATGAAATCGTGCGGTACTAGTAAATCCGTACAATAGCGATAAATCATAATTTAGTAAAGAAATGTCGTATTAGTGTATCACATAAAATAATCAAATCAATACATCGTTAAGAACAGTTAAAATCAATCAATGCAGTAACATCATATTCTATATCATGTGCTCAGTAAGACATGAAATCTAGTTAATTTATATCACTTGTTTGGTGTATCACATGTTATCAGTCTCATCAATATATCACTTGTATCACATGTATCAATCAGTATTCGGTGTATGACGTATTATAAGATCAGTACAATGAATCAATAGTATCGGTGAATCAGTAGTATCGATGAATCAGTAGTATTGATGAATCAATAAACAATAATCAATATCAATGAAATCATGCAGTAACAGTAAACCCGTAAATCCGTTAGTAAATCCATTCACAATACGTTCAATATCAATAAATTCGTCGATATCAATAAATTCATACAGAAATCAATATATCCGTTCAATATCAATAAACCAGTTCAATATCGATAAATCATAAAATAATCATAAGAACAATACTTTACACATGCATCCAATACAGTAATCTTACTTAACAAGTACAATCACTAGCTATTAAGGTATTTTTCAAGGTTAGTATCGATGTTAGTAATCTGTTGGCTCAGTAAATAGAGTCGTCACCCTTGCCCGTCGGCACAGTAATCTCCTTATAACTCCCTTCAATAATCATGTGATCAATAGAGGATAACACCAAACCATTTTTAAAGGAAAGCCCATCAGCCCACCATCCTGTACAAGTCAATCTCCAACCAACAGTTCAACCATTCTTTACTTATCTTTCAGTAATATAATAGTAGTAGATTCAACTATATATCCACATTCATATACATCTCATTAATGCATTGAAATCAACAAACACAATTTAACTCAATCGAATAAAATCCTTAAAATATCGTATAGTCGACAAAAATCCCAAACAGAGTCAAAATACACAGTTTTAGAAAATTATCAAATTACCAGAAATCGAATAAAATAATATTTCAAAACTTTACTTGTACTGAAGCAATATTTTTCAACATCCTGATAGTTTTTTATTCGATAAAAACACATTATAATTCAAAATATCCAGTGAAAACTTTCAAAAAAATAATGAAATCATGCAGAATCATTATTTCAACAACATACCAAAAGTTATGCGGTAAAAGTTTCGTCAATACAAAGATATGCAAGAATTTCGGTAACGAAAACACAAAATTGAGCAGAAAAATATCAAAACTCGAAAATCTTCGAAATCAGAAATAGGATTCAGAGTCCTTACTGTGAGGCAAACAATTCTTCAAATAGCGGCGTCGGACAAAAATCGCTCCACGACCTCCAAAACCAAGCCTTTTTTCCTTCCTATTCCTTCTCTTTCTCTCTCTCCAACTTTCTCTTTCTTCAAAATATCTCAAAATTAGATATTTATCAAGCAGGATCGTACGGGACGTTTTGCTCTCTGGATACATTTCGTCCCGAAGAATTAAGGTTCGTACGGACGAACTCAGGTTCGTACATGCAGTTCATACGTACTAACCATACAGATTTTCACAATTTTCTTTAGTTCATTCCGTACTACAGTCAGTTCGTACGGACTAACAACACTAAAAAAAATGAACTTCTGAGGGGTTTTACAAGACCTCCATCAACAGAAAATAGTCTTTCTGACCACGATCTCCTGCCAACTACAGTCCTTATGACCTCCATCGCCTACTATGGTCCTTCCGACCTCCATCAATAGACGGTCTTTCAGACCTCGGTCTCCTGCCGACTGCGGTCCTTTTAACTTCCATCGCCTACTATGGTCCTTCCGACCTCCATCAACAGACAACGGTCTTTCTGACCCCGGACTCCTTCTGACTACGGCCCTTCTGATTTATATCTCTTGCCGACAAAGGCCCTTCCAACCAAATAAACATTCCTATGTTGATTATTGTAACTCCTACCACGTAATGCGCTCTAGATGATGTATATTTGTATCATCAAGCCAAGGCATTCTCCCAAGAAAGGGCCTCATTTGTAATTAACTGCAAATACTAGTGGATTCATTCAAACTGGGCCAGGCCCCGTGGTTTTTCCCCCTATTTCAGAGGTTTCCACGTAAAAACTCCAGTGTCACTTATGAATGCTACACCATCTCTCTTTTCTTATTGTGTGCTGGATCTTCGTATAATGCTAAGACGTTAAACTATATATTTTCTCTACTGCCGTGAATACTCCACTACAGGAAAACACACGAATACCGTCAGATTTTCCGGCGGAAAAGTCTAGACGGTAATAAACGGCGCCATTTCCGGCGGATGTGTTTGACGTAAAGTTTGCGTCAACCTTTCCGGCGCAAAATACGCCGTAAATTCATCGACGAATGTTCCGCCAGAAAATCCGACGGTACAGGGATGCCTGAACCATTTCCGTCGCACGTTACGGCGGAACTGTTACGGCGTATGTTACCGGCGGAAATTACGCCGGCTTATTTTAAACTCAACGAAATATAACCGACGGAGTAGACGTCGGAAATGATACCGACGTTACTAATGCAACTACCGGCGGAACGTCCGCCGGTAAAAGCCCTATTTCGCGAACCCGAACCCGTCTGGCCGTCATTTGTTTCCTTACATTCTCTCACTTCGACTGCTTCGCCCGTCGCCCTCCGTCGCCGTTCGTCGCTCGTCGTGGTTAGACATCGCCGACGGTCACCGGACTTCGTCGTCGACGATCGCCGGACTTCACCGAGCCTCCTTCCTAATCGCACGCCTGCCTAGTCGCGCGCCGCCGAGGAGAACCGAAGGTTTGGTTTTTGTTTTCAATTTTTTTTGCTATTTCGGTTGGATTACATATAGGATTAGCCTTAAGTTCATATCTTTTTGCTTTAGTCATGATTGTTAGCACTAGACATTAGCTAGAGGATGTACCTTGGTGCATGCTTTTTGTTGATGATATTGTTCTTGTTGATAAGACTAGAGAGAGAGTTGAAGGTAAACTTGGATTATGGAGATCAACATTAGTCTATTTTTTTTTTATGTTTTAGTCATGGTTGTTAGCACTAGATATTTGCTAGAGGATGTACCTTGGTGCATGCTTTTTGTTGATGGTATTGTTCTTGTTGATAAGACTAGAGGGTGTTGAAGGTAAAGTTGGATTATACATGGAGATCAACATTACTCCATATCTTTTTGCTTTAGTGGTTAGTAGACCTAGTGAGGGTATTGTGACTTTGAGCGAACAATTCATTAATAAGTGTAACATAATTTTATGTTATGGATATTAGAAATATATAAATCCATTAAATTTTTACTCTTATTTATAGGTTATGGATATTAGAAATCAACGAAGTGGATGTATAACCGATTATCTCAAAGTCGGAAGACATTAACTGATGAATTCATCAATGGGGTGAACCTTTTCATTCAGCAGCAAGCGAAACAGCTGCCGATCTTTATATCTGAAGGAAAGTTTCGATGTCCATGTTCTAAACACAAAAATTTAGTGATCCTAGAACCAGATGACGTAACTGTTGATCTGTATCGCAGAGGATTCATGCCACGGTATTGGTATTGGACTTGTCATGGTGAGTATGAGCCACAATTTGATTATCAATGCGGTCCTTCTACAAGTAGTAATGTTGCTGAGGCTGAAAACATCCGTCCAAATCTTGAGAAATTAGTTCATGATGCAACTGGAATTTATGAAGAGTTACCGAATACGGAGGCACAGAATTTTATGATTTATTGCATGCTGCACAGCAACCAATCTGGAAAGGGTGCACGACTCACTCAGAACTATCTGTTGCTGTGAAGATGTTAAGCATCAAGGCTGAATATAATGTTGCTCGTGAATGTTTTAATCAATTCATTGGGCTGCTTAAGGAAACCAATCCGACAGATAATTTAGTTCCTACAGATCTATATCGGACAAAGAAGTTAGTTTCAAAACTTGGTTTGACATGCACAAAGATAGATTGTTGTGTCAATGGATGCATGCTATACTTTAAAGAAGATATTGCAGAAACTGTATGCCGTCATTGCAATGCACCAAGATTTAAACCTACAAATCTATATCGAAATAGAAGAAAAACTTGCAGAAGGATGTGTCTGTTAGTAAGATGTTCTACTTTCCAATAATTCCAAGACTACAACGGCTATATGCATCCATGAGATCTGCTGCACATATGAGATGGCATAATGATCGCATTCCACAAGAAGGTGTTATCACACATCCATCAGAAGCAGAGGCTTGGAAGCACTTTGATCGTACACATCCCACATTTGCGGCAGAACCAAGAAATGTCAGATTAGGTTTATGCGCAGATGGTTTTACTCCATTCAGTCAGTCGGCTACACCGTACTCATGTTGGCCTGTGATACTTACTCCTTACAATCTTCCTCCAGAGTTATGTATAACTACTCCTTATCTGTTTCTGTCACTTATAATTCCAGGGCCACATAATCCAAAATTAAAGATTGACGTTTTCTTACAACCTCTGATTGATGATTTAAGTTTATTATGGAAAGAAGGAGTAAGTACATATGATATCTCCACCAAACAGAATTTTACACTAAGAGCAGCATTACTTTGGACAATTGGTGACTTTCCTGCATATGGTATGCTCTCAGGTTGGAACACTTCAGGCAAGTTAGCTTGTCCATATTGTTTGGAAAATACAAAATCATTCACTTTAAAGTATGGTAGGAAGAACAGTTGGTTTGATTGTCATCGAATGTTTTTGCCTCAAAGTCATCCTTTCAGGCGAAATAAAGAAACTTTTACTAAAAATAAAATGGTGATGATTCATCCTCCACCAAGATTCAGTAGTGAAGAAATTTTTGAAAGAGTAGAGTTCTTGCCCACCATAATGGAATCTCCAAGATTAGCTGAGTTCAGATTGCCGGAATATGGTGTCTACCATAATTGGACCAAGAAAAGTATTTTTTGGTCGTTGCCATATTGGAGAACAAACTTGATTAGACATAACTTGGATGTTATGCATATAGAGAAAAATGTTTTTGATAATATTTTCTATACAGTTATGGACATCAAAGAGAAATCAAAAGATAATATAAAAGCAAGGATGGACTTAAAGGAGATTTGTAGAAGGAAAGCTTTGGAATTGAAGGATGGTGGAGCGGGAAAATTCCTCAAACCAAAAGCTCCATTCACATTAACTTTAGAGCAAAAACGAGCAGTTTGTGAATGGGTTAAGACTCTACGAGTACCTGATGGATATTCTTCCAATCTAAGCCGGTGTGTTGACATAAGATCAGGGAGATTATTTGGATTGAAAAGTCATGATTGTCACATCTTCATGCAATGTCTACTATCCACTGCTTTCAGTTATCTGCCAGATCAGATTTTGAAGCCCTTGATCGAGTTAAGTGTCTTCTTCAAAGATTTATGCTCTTCTAAATTAAATGTGGAAAATTTGATTCATATGGAGCAGCAAATTCCATTTATTTTGTGTCAACTTGAGAAAATATTTCCTCCAGGCTTTTTTGACTCTATGGAGCATCTACCTATTCATTTACCATATGAGGCTATGGTTGGTGGACCTGTTCAATATAGGTGGATGTATCCTTTTGAGAGATATTTAAATAAACTTAAGAAGACCGCTAAGAACAAAGCACGACCCGAAGGCTCTATCTGTGAAGCATATTTAACATACGAGACTATTCAGTTTTGCTCGTATTATTTTGAAACAATATCTCAATCTGGTGAAAGTTCAACATCTCAGAATGTTGGTAAATCCTCTAATATATCTGTATTTAGTGGAATTGGGGAACCTTTAGGCGCTAGCACCGTGCGCTATTTGACTGATAAAGAGATGACAGTTATCACATTGTACATCTTGCTTAATTGTGATGAAGTTGAGCCGTATCTCGAGTAAGTATAATTTCATTTTGTTATATTTTTAGTTCTCTTTTAACTTTCTTCTAAACTCAAGATATGAATTTGTAGGAGGTTCATTGATGGTCTTAGTATATCAGAAGAAGGAGAAGTCCAGAAGATAGTGGAAAAAGAATTCACTGCTTGGTTCAAAAATACGGTATATTTTGAATAATTATTCTTACTTAATGAGTTAATTATTTCTGCAATTAATATTAGTAACAATGACATCTTATACATTTAAAGGTACACGCTGAAGATAGTTCCCAATTTTCAAGGTTATCTGAGTTAGCTTGGGGACCAAATAGATTAGTAAAATGCTATCAAATATTTGAGGTAAATGGTTATAAATTTCAAACAAAAAATTTGTGTGAAGGTAGGAAGACAGAAAACTCAGGCGTATGTGTAAGAGGGAACACACATACAGGCGATGATTCTGAATACTACGGGGTATTACAAGAAATATTAGAGGTTGAATATCCCGGTATGAGGAATATTGTGTATCTCTTCAATTGTGAATGGTTTGATCCAGTACCAAATAGAGGCACGAAAGTTCATCCAATTTACGGTATAACAGAAGTAAAGCAGGCTAGGAGATATGCAAAGTTTGATCCTTTCATCATTGCTAGTCAAGCAACTCAAGTCTATTATGCTAACTATCCAAGCGGAATACGAGGCAAACAGAATTGGTTGGTAGTTATGAAGACTAAACCAAGGGGAGTAATTGAGAAAACCAGTAAGATACCAACAGCACACCAAGAAGAGTTTATGTCTAATTTAAAAGATCTCCCAATCAATGTAGATGACCAAATCAGATTTAATGAGAGCGAGTTGCAGTTAGAGGAGGTAGATTTAAACATAGAGGAAAGTGATGATGAATCTGATTGTGCTAGGAGTGTATCATCTGATGAAAGTGAATCAACAAATGATGAGTTAACAACATAAGGTAAATTAAATTTATTCTTGCTACTGCACTGCTTTTTATTTTACTTCCCTGTATTTTACTTTCATGTTATTTATAACTACTGCACTACGTTTTTTTTTACTTACCTGTATTTTACTTCAGTCAAATTTTTTTAGCTACTGCACTGCGTTAATTTCCATTTTTGTTATAACTCATATTTCTAATATTTCTTTTTTATTTATGTGCAGATGGCTTCAGGTGAGGAGCAGCCTAGTAGAGGGTTGATAAAAAATATTTTTAACAGGCGCACTAAGAAGACTACAATTGGACCACATAGGTCACTACATACTGAGGAGACCACCTCGGCTCAGCCTGCTACACAGTCTCAGCCTGCTACACAGCCTCAGCCTGCTACACAGCCTCAGCCTGCTACACAGCCTCAGCCTGCTTCACAGCCTCAGCCTGTTACACAGCTTTTACCCACTCTTGGAGCAAGTAGCCCGCAGTTCTACTCACCGGACCTTCGATTTCCTTCACCAGATCTCGGGCAGGCTACTCCTTTCTACCCATACTTCACACCCCCACCTTATGCTGGTGCCCCTCCTACTTATCCATTTCCACCATATGCTCCACCATACTATCCCCCACCACCCTATCAGCCTGCTGCAGCTGGACCTTCGACAGCAGCTGGACCTTCGACAGCAGCTGGACCTTCGACAGCAGCTGGACCTTCGACAGCAGCTGCAGCAGAGCAGCAGACAGATGGTAGAATGTTGATAGCACCTGAGGGTGACACGTACGTATGGTAACTTTTATTTAAACTAACTAATTGTTTTATCTTATATTTTATATTTGTTTTACATAACTTTATTTTTGTAGGTTCTATCCATCAAAACAACCAACACATAAAATACGGGACATCATACGGAGCAGGTTTGACGCTCCTTATATTTCTTGGAAGAAAGTCCCAAAAGAAGTCCGGGAGATGTGGTTTAGAGAGTTTGAGGTATTTCTGTTTTTTTGTTTTTATGTTAAATGATTTATTCTTTCTTACTTAAGGTTAATTGATTGTTTTTTATTGCAGAAAGAGTTTTGTTGGCTGCCCCAACACAATGACAGGATTAGAAGGAATTTTGAGAAGCGTGGCTCTACTCGGATGCGCGACATATTCACAGATGTTAGAAAGGTTGGGAAGCGACCATTGTGGATTGGAGAAGATATATGGGCTGAGTTGAATGCAGCTTGGGGCAGCGAAAAGTACACTAGGAGGAGGGATCAAAATCGACAGAACAGAGCTTCTGATGTTGGGGGCTTAGGTAGTGCACTTCATACAGGAGGCTCCGTTCCACATACTGAGCACAGGCGTCGTTTGGTAATGAATTTTAATTATTTTTTAAAATTGTTTTTTAATAATTAGTATTGATAAAACTCTCTTAATTGTAATAGAAAGCGTCATTTGGTAGAGAACCAACTCCTGTGGAATTGCATAGTCGCACTCATAAGCGACAGGAGGATCAACAATGGATTGATGAGAGAGCAAGGAAGGCCCATGTAAGTATATTTATAAATATTTGATATTTTATAAGTTTTAGTTTAATTATATATATACTTATATTCGATTTTCACAGGAGGAATATACACGGATTCGAGAGACTCGTGCCACAGCAGGTGAGGGCTCTTCTGGCGGCTCTATGGAATATTCTGAGTATCGCATGTGGTCGCAGGCCGTCGGAGGAATGCAGCATGGTAGAGTATATGGCTTAGGTGCGCAAGCTCAGGCATACGAGGGGATGACCTCCTCTACTGCATCCAGCTTCGCATCCAGTTCGCATGAGTCCTTACAAGCTCAACAAATAGTTGCCCTTCAAGCTGAGCTAGAACAAGTAAGGAAATCACAAGTTGATTGGCAAGCTCAGCTGCAAGCACAGATTCAAGCTCAGCTGGAAGCACAGGTGCAAGCACAGGTTCAAGCACAGGTTCAAGCTCAGCTGCAAGCACAGGCGCAACACAATCAGTTGCTGGATGAAATGCGCAAGATGAGGGAGCAACTGAGTGGAAAAGACGTAGCTTCACCTGAGGAGGAGTCGACGGAGTCAGAGTAGTGTAATTTAGTTGAAATGAACTTTTATTTTTATGTGAACTTGTGTTATTAACTTGTGTTGTTGGTTGTATTACTTTGAAAATGATGTTATCAGTTGATTTTTAGTTCTAAACTGTTGTGAAACTGTTAAATTATTGTGAAGTTGTGGAACTGCTTGCTTTTGGGAAAACTTGTATCTGTTAGAATTGATATGTTTGCAGGTGTGGAAATGGGATTGTTGGCTGGGATGGCAATTTTTTTTTGTTAATGCTACAGGTTTCCGGCGGATTATGCGCCGGAAACTACGATACAACGAATGTATCGAGCGTTATTAACGGCGAATATTCCGCCGTTCATTACCGGCGTAACAATTGCGCCGCAAATAATCTAATCGTTGAATCTTGCTGGCGAAATTCCGGCGTTTAATCCGCCGTTAACTTCCGTCGTATACTGCGACGGTAAATACCGGCGCATTAGGCGCCGGAATTTTAACGTTTTCACGTCGGCAAGCAAACCGTTTAATGCGCCGGTAATGCGTCGGAAACAACGCCGGAACGGTGTTCCGTCGCAAAAGATGCGTCGGAAACAATTTATCGACGCACCTTAAACCGGCGGAGATGTTTGCGCCGGAACATGCGCCGGAAAAGAACGGTTCCGTCGGAATTTACATTATTTCCGGCGTATTCCGTCCGCCGGTAATAACAGGTTTTCCTGTAGTGCTCTAGGATGCAACATATATCTAATGAACATATACTCCATAGAAGGGCATGCCCCCTCCCCCCCCCCCCCCCCCCACACACACACACAGACACACAAATTAAAAAAAAACCATCTTATTATATTCTTATTTATGACTATATCCTTATCTTCGCTCTTGGCTTCCATCTCCTGCTTCCGCTCTCGCACTTTCTACATTATTTTTATGATTCCATAGAGATCTAAAAAGCCTTTTCCACCATTTCTTGACTCCCACCTATAATTTTTTTAAATATATAAAAGTGATGGAACAGTCACACTTTTAGTACATTAGCTTTTACATTATATGAAAATATCCTCAATGTAAAAGCTTCTTTTCTATATTTCTATTCTTGTTTGCACTAATGTAGAGTTTCTATGTTCTTGTAAAAGCTTATCATTTTTCGGGAAAATGTATTTCTTATTTAATTTTTATTTGTTATTATATTATAAGTAATATTTTATTTTTTAGAATAATAAATGCAACAATTTTTTTTTTAATTTTCAATGTTGGAACCAAGTTCGAATGAAAAACAAATGTTAGAACTGAAAAAAAAATTTCCTCCTTATAAAAAACTTGTTGGCTCCACCATTTTGTATGTCTTATAATACCAATGTCATATGCAATGCATCATATATATCTTGTGGTTCATATATATAATTTACCTTTTTATCAATCTTATTAGTCTTATTATATATTTGTATCAATCATGTCATGTATCATGTTATATCAAGTCACTTTTGCAACTTATTATATATTAGCATATTATATGCATATATAAGCAAGGTATATTGCTAGGAATTAGTCTCATATTACCTATCATAAGTGAGGTGGCTTTTATGTAAGAAGTCGTCACTTCTTGCCGGGCCGTTGACACGTCATATCATGTTAGTCAGTCCTTTCATACATCAATTTTCATATTACATATGATTACACAACAAACTTCTTTTAAAAGAAAATCTGTTTGCTCACCCTATCATATTACACAACAAATGATAAGTTATTTTGTGCGGACTCCAGACGTCCAAATGCTGCAGTACCGAGCAGTATCGAGCGGTACCAAGCCGCCGTACCGAACGATATGGAGCGGAGGTACCGAGCAGTAACGAGCCACGGTACCATAAAAGAGTTTTTTTTTTTTTGGAAATTTATCTGCATGACAAAATAATAGGGTGCACGAGTGAATTTGTATACACATTTAGCAATAATAATTTTAAAAATAATTCATATACAATATTCACGGTATTATTTCATGGTATTTATTGTAATATAGTACTTTTTTATCAGTGCCAATGAATCACCTAAAATGCTTAAATTTATGCTCATCTACAAGACTACAACAATATTACAAGGATTTTTAAATTTAGAGCCATTTTTCCTATTTAAAAACTAAAATAAAGCATTAAAAAGTTCATTTCTCATCAAAAGTTTATGCAAACAAAAGGAATGAGGACTTTTATAATTAATTTGAAAGCAAAATATTAAATTTTATTGAATTTTTTTTTTCAAAAATTTGATGTTTTTTGCATATAGGTTTTCGATTTGGGCAATTTTTTAAACTAAGTACCGTTTAAAATTTAATTAAGCGATTAACCAACGAAAAAAAAAAATTTTAAACTCGCCAAAGTCGCCCGTTCAACGGGCGACTTACTTATTCAGCATAAGTCGCCCGTTAAACGGGCGACTTACCTCATGACCGTTATTTACTTCAGACCGTTATTTATGAAAGTAACGGGATTATGTAAGTGTGGTAAGTCGCCCGTTGAACGGGCGACTTACTTACAGATAATGTAAGTTTGGTAAGTCGCCCGTTGAACGGGCGACTTACTCTTGTTAATAAAAAAAAAAAATTGCAACTAAATATGATTATGATCAATTACTATATATTCTGTTTTATATAAATTTAAAAAGAAAGCTTAAAAATTTGCCTATTATATAAATTTGCCTATTATTTTTTTTTTAAAAGAAAGCTTAAAAATTAGTTTGTTTGGAAGAATTTGTAGAAAAGCTTAATAAATAATAAAATTGATTGTTAATTTTAAATTTAAAAGAAAGTTATAATTGTAGGAAAATTTTTTTATCTGTAATTAAATAAATGTTTTTTTGAATTATTAAATATTTAAATGAATTATTAAAGTTTTAATAGAAATGTTCTAAATAGACATTGTATTTTTCTGTTTAAAAAAAATAATAGATGCACATGCTGCTTGAATTACTTAATGAGAACATTGGATTCCTCTATTAGGAGACTTCATTGAAAGCATTGGATTCTTATGTCATCTAGCTGTACATGATTTGACAAATCATATAGCTGGCTATATCTAGTCCTAACAGATAGACTATAAAGTTAAAAGGTCCAATATATCTAGCTGGCTATAATTTTGGCTGCATATGTTTACACTCTCCTATTTAAAGAGTACATACATAGCATATACATCATTTTTGTTAAGTCACTCAAAATGAGTTGGTCATATATGGAGATCATCAAAGGAGTACCCAACAAAGAAAGATTTGATGAAGAAAGTCGTAGGATTCATGCTTCTATAGCACGAGCCGGTGATACTCCATTAGAGCGAAAGGCGAATGCAAATGAGTTTTTTCGGTGCTGCCTCCACAAATGGTCAGAAGAAGATGATGATAGGCTCTGGGCTATACATGCTGAGTTGATCGTGGTAAAACTTTTCAGGACACAAAATTTTTTAAATGCTGCAGGTTGGAAATCACTTGAAATTAGGTTCAAAGAGGTCAACGGTCATTTTGTTAGCCCTCACTTCTTACAGATGCGATACCACGAGCTGAAACGCCATCGAGACGAGGGTTATTCACCACCAGATCTCGACTGTAGTGAGCTTGATCATGAGCATGTCATTTTTTATCGTAGTTGGTGTCCGATGTCTGACCAATTTATTAAAAAATTTTATAAAGATCGGATGAAGGAGGTAACACTTGATGGTAAGCTGAGAGAGTTCTTCAAATTTGAGGATTGGCAGGACCTACAGTATGAGTTTGAGTGCAGGATGAAGTGTTGTCCAACACAGTCACAGCTCCAATCACGTATGCATATGCTGCTTAGGAATTAGTACACTTGTAGCATCGCTTATTCGATGCCATCTTTTATATTTTCAAGCCTGTCGTACTTTTTATTTAGCAGCAAGAGTGTCTTTTTTTTAATATGTTATGTTATCATGTTTAAATCATTACAAAACAATTAAGCAAACAAGAGTTCTTCATTGCAAATACGAAATAATTAAACAAAATAGTAGTTTCATAGTAGCAGAATAAGAAACATAAACAACAAAATATAACTAAAGCAACTAAAAGATACATGATACAAAAAACTAATGCCTCCTTTTATGTCGATGTGGAATCGCATCAGTGCCTGGAGTAAAATGCTGAGGTGCTCGTAGTGGCCTGGTACGTAGATGACGCTGGTCCTGATCACTAACATCTTGCTGAGTAACTGAGAAGAAATGAATGTTTGTACTTAGTTATTGCAATATATGCTAAATAAAATCATGAAATTTGAACAAACCAATCAAGATTTTGTTATGCTATGGAGTTGAGTGCACAATGCTATAACACAAAGCAGCAAAATGACACAACACACAAGCTTGTTGTGAGCTTGTACTCCACAATTAAGTGATCCTCAACACTTCGCTTTGTTTCACAACTAAGACGCTTTTTATAACACAATAAAAAGGAAAAAAAAATCATTTTACCTAGCAAATGCATCTCACTTCAAACTAAAAACAAAGGCGGTATTTCTATCATCGCCATCATTGAATCAATCACTTCCCTTTCTAAGGGGTTAAACACTCAAAATATGTATCTCAAAAATCATGCTCAACATGCTCAACATATTATAATACATGCTCAACATATTATATATCTCAAAAAAATGTAAATCTACATTTGCCCAAAAGAATCCTAGCAAAAATTAACTTCTTTCCACAAATCAAAAAATTTCTCAAGATTATCCTAAATAACATACCACTTTGCACACAGAAAACCTAAAACTAAGCACTAAAGGAATCCTAAACTTCTAAAATAAGTCATTCAAATGCAAAAAAACCACTAAAGGAAAGAAATTTAACACAAAAAATGACAAAAAAAGCTCCTAAAACAACCTTACCTCGCGGATTTGACCGGATTCGCCGAGAGTCGCCGAGCAGTCGCCGAGAGTCGAGTTTTTAGGGTAAGAAAAGGAGACTGCGCGGGTGATATAAGTGAAGGGTAAGTCGCCCGTTTAACGGGCGACTTACTTAAAATATAAGTCGCCCGTTAACCGGGCGACTTTGGCGAGTTTAAAATTTTTTTTTTCCGTTGGTTAATCTCTTAATTATAATTAATATGATGCTTAGTTTAAAAAATTGCCCTTTCGATTTTGGCATATATTATTTAACAAATAATGGAGATAGATCCGCGTGCCATAGAAATGGTCTTAAGATGATTATGTTTTTTATTCAAAATTCATAAATATGTGATTAGTGCCATGTGTCATAATTTATGGAAAGGTTTTGAGGAAATCAAAGGGGGCATTCCTCTTGACAAATTCTTTCATTTCTTATTTTAAATTTATTTGATTACATGACATGCTTATAAATAGCAAGTGGGAGTTTATTTTGGTTGATTATAGAGTGAATAGTCATTTATACTTATATAGCCTATTGGTTAAGAGCTTAATCAAGAGGTTATTAATTCGAGGCTCGCTAAGTATGAATTTATGATTAAATTCACTCAAATCCTTAAATAATTTACAGGTAAAAAAAAAAGATAAACAATTGGGTTGAATAAGTATTAAGTATTAATAACTTTTAAATTTATTTGAAAATATTGCATTAGTTTCTATTTTTTATTTATATTCGACTTTGTTATCATCAATGTGCTCATTTTAAATAATATTAATTAATTAATTTATTTATATAAGTGCCTTGATAAGGTACTAATCTATTATAATAAATTTTCTTAGATGATTTTTACTTGCCTATTCTCTCTCTTAAAAATATTTATCATATTATCTTTAATCTATCATCTGTAAA
Source organism: Dendrobium huoshanense (assembly GCA_016618105.1). Lineage (NCBI taxonomy): Eukaryota > Viridiplantae > Streptophyta > Magnoliopsida > Asparagales > Orchidaceae > Dendrobium > Dendrobium huoshanense. Next base: position 13,014,581 of record CM028359.1, on the reverse strand, counting down.
GGCTCATAAGATATTTTTTAGAGAAAGATCTAGAAGCAAAACATTTAAAGTTTAGAATAAAAATAGTAGTTTTTTGAAAGCAAGAAGCTTATTTTGGTCTTATGCACTCATGCAAATAAATAACCAAATCAAATTTGTTTGGTCGTACTCTATTCTCTTACTCCTCAGTAGTTTCTACAACTTCCAATGTTGTTTTCTTCTCTAGCACCTCCACCATTTTGATGCTCTTTCTCCATGATCGTATCTAGCATAAAAGGAGCTAGCTAACCATAATATGTGCATCATTGATGCATAATGATGCACCAGTACTATATATTTGCTCTTTCACTCACTTGTTAGAAGTCTCTAGTTAGGACAGTCACAATTGATAATTTAGGTGCGCTGATTGTAATTCAGGAATCAAAGTGTTCACTTCAAAATCACGTACAAGCCACTTATAGTGCTTTAAAATAAATAGAAAGTGCAATTCTTAAAATACACTTACAACTTTGATGCAATCTTAGCACTATATATAGATCCAATAGTAATTATTATGGGCTTTGACCATAATCATTTGACTATGTAATGCTTTCCGACAGTGAGTTTATCAAATGCATTCTTGAGTGTTCCTCATAGGATTTTCCATAAGCATTTTCCTCTTGGGACTCACTCTAGAGAAAATTTCTAATTCACTAAGATCATTCAAGAATACATGGAGCTCGAAAACTTCTCAAACAAGCCTCTGACATCTCATTCAAGAATGAAAAATATCTCTAAATCAAATATATATTTAAGTTAATCAATTGTCATATTAATTATCAAGTTTAAGAGATTATAGAATGTTTCATTAGTTGCTTAATTCAAATTATTTTAGCACCCTCATGAATTACCACCTTTCAAGGTCTATTATATATATTCAGCTAATCCCTAAGAAGCCAACCAAGTTACTATCTTAGGATCACTCTCATTAGCCACTGCCTCACATATGATAGTTTACCCATAAAATCTTAAATTCCAAAGCTTCATCTATTGTTAAGCTGCTCATTGGTTTGGTACTAATGCTCACCTAAATTACTTAGCATTGCCAATCTAGCCTTGCTAAATAGTCATCATGATTGTCCTTAGCTAGTCAACTTGCAAGTCACTATAAATACTATATCACATGTCATTATTGAGGTTGCATGGAGATACATATGAGCCTACATATATGCTTTCATAGGCATTTATGAAGTTCTTCAAAGCTATTAATTATCAACCTCTTCATAGTGAAAGTTCGTTAGGGATGTTATAGAATTGGCCCAAGGTTAACTAAGAGGGGCGGGAGAATTGATATTTTAAAAAAATTTTAGGCAAAGCACGAGTACAAACCAAATCACCACAAAAAAAGTGCGGAATAAATAAATGCGGAAGCAGTAAAAACAAGAACACAAGGGTTTATAGTGGTTTGGTCAACTCGACCTACGTCCACTCCCCGGAGGCGCCCTGCAAGTATTGCACTACAATCGTGACTCTCCTTTAGCCCCCATAGCTAGGCGAAGAAGCCTTTACAAACACCTCTTTTTGCCACACCCGGCAAGGCAGAGAACTTTCCTCCTTTTGCTTCCTTCTGAAGCAGTCAGAGAACCTCGATCGCTTGCTGGAACTTACCTCTCCCAACCCTTCCAAGGATAAGAGATTCTAGGGAAGAAGAAGTGGAACATTGCTTGGAGCAACCCTTGTGAATCCCCTCATAAGCTCCCCCTCACAAGATCCTCTCTCTCTCTCTTCCTCTCTCTCTCTCTCTCTCTCCTTTAGGTTTTCTTAGGTCAAGACAGCAGTCAAGGATATTAAAAAATGTTGAACAAGAGCTCTTAAATAGAAGAGCTTCAAAGGAGCTCATTAATTGCAATTTGCCGACAATATCGTCCAGGCCGATATGGACATCGTCCTGGCCGATCAGTACAAATTTCATGAGATCGGCCAGAGCATCGCCCTGAATGCAAACTGGACGATTGAAAATTGGCTTGATCGTCCAGGCCGATCAGTTCAAATCAGAGGAAAATCGTATAGAGCATCGCCCTGAATTCAAGCTGTCCGATCCCGATCGTCCAGCACATCGCCCTGAATTTGTGCTGGCCGATATTTATCGTCCAGAAGTAACTAAGGTTTTTGAATAGATCGTCCTGGCCGATCCTGCGATCGTCCAGGATGATGTGATCGTATCAATCATCCTTAATTACTTTCTTGATTTATCTGATTAATTAAGGCATGATTATCAATATCGTTCAGGCCGATCCAAAATCGTCCTGGCCGATTTCCAAAAATACATAATACATTAATTGTTTATGGCGGTAATTTCTTTCTGTTTTGATCCTATCGTCCTGGCCGATACACGTATCGTCCAGGCCGATTTGCTAATGACGGCTGCCTTAATTAAGAACCCCTGATTAGATTTTCTGTTTTAAGTCCGATCGTCCAGGACGATGAAAATATCATCATGGCCGATTTGAGTAAAAGCATAAATTTCAAGTCTCTCAAGTGTGTGTGTGTGTGTGTGTAGGGTTACTTTGCATTAGTCACACCAAAGATTACAATTGACTCAAGAGGGGAAAAATAAAATTACAGACTGACTCAACCCTAATCTACCCCATCTTGGGCTGGCTCCGTTTTTCCGTCCGATCTTTGATTCCTGAAAGGTCAGTAGTAAAAGACAGTCCAAGTCAAATAAGAGTGTTTGCCAATCATCAAAACATAGTTTATAGACCTGAATTTGCAACACATAGCTCTCTTAAATATCCTTTGTGATTTCCTTGAAGTCTTGAATTATCATTTTTTTTCTCTGCTTCCAAGCAGTTCTAACACTTGTCTTTTGCACTATTGGAGAGGAGAGATAATTATTTTGTGCAGATACCAGACGTTCAGATGCTGCAGTACCGAGCAGTATCAAGCGGTACCGAGCTGCCGTACCGAACGGTATGGAGCGGAGGTACCGAGCAGTAACGAACCACGGTACCATAGAAGAGTAATGTGACACATTTTTACTGGTCTCGGGATGATGTTTGGCGTCTGCATAGAATAATATTTCCTTGGAAAGGCTCACTTCAAACTTATCAGTGTGTGACTTAGGCTTTGTTTGGGACGACTTTCTTACTGCTACTTAAAATAACTTTTTAGTATTAAAATTTAAATTTTTAAGCTAGAAAGCCGCCCCAAACAAAGCCTAATACTCTAATTCACTTCAAATTTGATGTATTTATCCTAATATTAATACGTTAATTTATCCTTCAAATTCTATTGTATATCCAGAAAAAAATAAATCTTCTTCTTAATTTTAATTTTTAAACACAAAAACTTTTATTTTTTAAAATATTTTAGAAATTTTTAAGGACACCTCGATGCATTTTACGTTATTATGTTATGATTTAATCTTTTTTCATTTATATGGTTAAAATAAAGGAAAATTAATGTCAAATTCTTCATACGAATCAACTGTCATTAAATTTATGTTACGTTAGGATTAATATAATTCATAAATATCAGATATATAGTTTAAGTTGCAATATCTTTTTCTTAATTAATCATTTATCATTTTGACTGGGCTTTTACGGTAGTTAATTGGAAGTTGGAATGAGTTCTACTTACCAAGTCCCGCCTTCCCTTTATTTATTTTGAAGGCTCTACGAACTGCAAAGTAGACGCCCAGTAGAGAAGAGAGAGCTAGAGACAAGGAGAGAGAGAGAGAGAGAGAGAGAGAGAGAGAGAGAGAGAGAGGTATAAGCGCGAAAGCCATGGCGAAGCTGCCGGTGACGCGGTGGATCTTAGCCGTTCTAATGACACTTCTGCTGCTTGGGGCATTCCTATTATCCGATCTCATACTGCAAAGCTTCGCCGGAAATATGTAAGGGGCCGACTAACTCTTTAGATGTCTTTTGGGACAGCTTTTGGTTGGAGAGATTATTAGGTGCGGAGAATAGATTGGGAGAATCGTCCACCACAAGCATTAGCTAGCGGGTGCTCGGTACCGCTAGAAATCTAATGTTTGTGCGTACGGTGCGCACTCTGCACCTAATAATTTTTCTTTTGGTTGATGAATTTTTTTTTGCGGTTTTTAAAAATATGTGTGATAGAAAGCTGATATAAAAAGCAGGAAGAAAATTGTTTTAAATGAAATTTTAGATTTCATTTGGAGAAATTATTCTGTGTGGATGACAAACGTAGATCTTTATCTGGAGATCAATCAAAATGAGTCATGTCAGCTGAGCGGTACCAAGCCGCAGTACTGAGCGGTACCAAGCAGTACGGAGTCGCGGTACCTACGTAACTCATTCTGGTTAGTCTCCGAACAACATTTGATGTGACCGCGGAATAATTTCTCCGATCATTTGGGACCATTTTCTTACTTTTTTAAAAACAACTTTTAAGTATAATTTTTTTAAAACTATAAATTTTTATACTAGAAAATTATTTTAAAAGTAAAAAAAAAATGTCCCAATTGAAATTAATCTTCATAATTTTGATTTTATTTAACGTTTTATATGAATATTTTTTACCAACTCTAAGTGAATAATTAGCACTCTTTATTTAATGAAAATTTATTCTAATTAAGTGAATACAGTTTATGCTATTATTATCCTAATCAATATTAAATTATTAGAAATTTAATAATATAGAAGCTCTTATTATACCACAACTTTGTATAATTCGTTCATATTTTAAATAAATAAATGATTTTCAATTATATAAATTAGATGTTGAGAATAAAAAATAAAGATAATACACTTTAAATCTCTACGTTTCAAAATAATACATAAATATTTTATCATTTATGATATCTAAAATGATAGTCTGTCCTCTCCAAGATAAAATTTGCTTTGTTTTGTTTTGATAACCACTGAAAATGTAAAATAATAATAATTATAATAAAATTAATTGGCCACCTAAAAGGTTTTTTAATTTTCTCCATTTTCTATATATATATATATATATATATATATATATATATATATATATATATATATATATATATATATATATATATATATATATAACGATATCACAAAATTTGTATCTATTTGTAGCAGCATGCAAGTTTTAAAGTTTAAAAAGGAGCAAATAAGTCAAAAATTTGGCGCGCCAAATAATTTGATGCATTCTGTAGAATAGAATGCACCAAATCATTTGGCTCAATTACCCCACATACCCCAGGCAATTATGTGAAATGATAGCAAAATGACGCATTCAATGAAATGCGTCAAATAATTTAGTGCATAACGCTTTTCATTAAATGAAATTCGTTATTCTTTCCTACTAGTTTGCTTCTTTTGGAAAAAAAATCACTCCTCGTTTTGAGGGATAGAATGTGAGAGGAGAGAGAGATGATAGGGAACAGAGGAGAGAGAGATGAGGGGAACTGGGAGAAGGAGTTGGTGGGGAGAGAAATTTTAATTTAAACATTTTATAAATTTCTTTTATTTTTAGTTTATAATTTTGTTTAACTTTTTTTTTTAATGAAGGAGAAAATTAATGTTGTTATTTAAAAATATTAATATTTTAATTTACTTAAATTAGAAATAATTTAAAATAATTTTTTTTATTTTTTATTTAATTTTTTTTTAATTTTCATAATAATAATTTTGTATATGTAACTTTTTTTATTTTGTCACCTCCAATATCTCAGACAATGATAAAATTTTAAGAAAAAACATGGCACAAAAAATAAAAAAGAGGCAAACAAGCCATATAATTTTGCTTTTTTGCATTTTTCTTGTAATGCGTCAAATATTTTAACATTTTTAAAATTAGTTTGTCTCTTTTTAAAATTTTTGTAAAATTATGCTTCTTTACATAATTTAAATTTTTGCAGTGTTTCTTTTTAAAATTTGTTCTCAGTCGCTATTAGACCTATTTTTATTTATTTATAAATAATAAATAATTTAATTTATTAAGATGATTTTTTTTTTTGGAAAATTATGACAAATTTGATGATTTCTTCGAAGTTTAATGCTGAACTCAAATTCGTCGGCTCAGTCTAACTGACTCCTGTAACAGAGCCCTAAACCCGCCATTCCTGCGCCAAACCAGTCGCCCTCTCAGATTCATACCCGTCCTCCAGCAACCCTCCTCCGACGAACTTCGCTCCGCCCTCCTCCACTACGCCACCTCCCCAATCGTTCCCCAGCAAACCCTCTCTGAGATCCGCGTCTCCTTCAACGTCCTCCGCCGCCGCTCCCCCTGCAACTTCCTCGTCTTCGGCCTCGGACACGATTCCCCCATGTGGTCCGCCTTCAACTCCGGCGGAACCACCCTCTTCCTCGAAGAAGACCCCTCATGGTTCCAATCCGTCCTCCGCAAATCCCCTTCCCTCCGCGCCCATAACGTCCGATACCCGACGAAGCTCTCGGAGGCCAATGAATTAATGAAATCGTATCGCAAGGAGCCGGAATGCATGCCCCCAAAAGCGAGGCTGAGGGGTAATCGTCGGTGCCGGCTCGCGCTGGCGGATCTGCCCGGCGAGGTTTATGAGATGGAGTGGGATTTGATTATGATTGACGCGCCAAAAGGGTATTTTGCGGAGGCGCCGGGGAGGATGGGGGCGATTTACTCAGCGGCGGTGATGGCGAGGGAGCGGAAAGGGGAGGGTTTTACCGATGTGTTTTTGCACGATGTGGATCGGAAAGTGGAGAAGAAGTTTGCGATGGAGTTTCTGTGTAAAAAGTATTTGGTTGGGGGAAGCGGGCGGCTATGGCATTTTCGGATCCCGCCGGCGAGTGGGAATGAGACCGCCGGGACATTTTGCTGATTGATCAACGATGTTGAAGACTCGGGATTGTGCGTGTGTTTGTTCTCTCTAAGAGGTTTGAGTGCTTCCACCAGCATTTTATTGATAATAAAATTTAAATTAAAAATATCACAACGTGCATAATTTGGTTGGTGGATTAGTACGGTTGGGAACCCTCCAATCCTGCTTGAATCCACTCGAGCTTCAGCCTCTTAAGTGGGGCCCAATCAAATACGGGCCTGAAGGTTTTTGAGGTGAGTACCTATTCTAGGTTACTCGATCCCATGCATGTCCTTCTAATATAACATGAGCACCTAGTAGGCAACTAAGCATTAGGTTGCATCAAAATGAGAAATAATCATCCTTCATATCATCACACTTATGCAAAAATAAGTGTATTATTTAAATAAAAAAATTGGACTCAACTCAAGGGCAAATTATTTTGTGCGGACACTGAACGTAGTCCAGAGCCTAATGAAAATGCTTCATGTCAACCCCTACTCAGTACTGCGGCTCGATACTGCTTGGTACCGAGCTCGGTACTGGATGACATGGCTGCACCTGATTCACACAGATTTTTAGTATAAAAATTAAAATTTTGCACTATAAAGTTGATTTAAGAAGCAGCAAGAATGCTACTCTAGATGAAATCTTAGATTTCTACATTCACACAACTCATTTTGAACTGTTGGTTGGTAGATTTGACTATCAACCAAAATGTTTTGATTTTGAGTCTTACGTATGTGATGTATACGATGATTTGTCTTAATTGTTCTAAATGTCTCAAATATATATATATATAAACAATAAAAAAGTAAGTGATTACGAGAGTTCATAAAATTATTGCAAAGCACATAAGTGGTGTCCACCTAAAATTTGTGCCTATATACAAAGAGGACCTTTGATTTTCAAGCCACGAATTATTATTATTATTTTTTCAATATGAAATATTTAATGAAATACCCTTTAAACCAAACATTTTTTTTGCAAAGCATTTTTAGTTTAGGAAGACATAGTTGGTTATAGCCTTATTTTATTTTCTTTCTTTCTTTTTTGTTTTAATGATACAAGGGATAATTTAGAATTTTTTATTTTGCAAGGGTTTAGAATGAAATGAAAAGCTTTTTTATTAATTCCCACCCGCCAAAAAATTAGTACATATAATTTGATTAGAAATGAATTTTTAAATTATTAAATTTATTTAAATATATGTGCAAAGTATGATGGATCAAAACAAATTTATATTACACTTTTCTTTAAAAAAAAAATCTAACAATTTTAAAATTTACTATGACCATTAATTTAATGAAAATACCCTATGTCAATTTTTTGCATACATAACAACAATACGACATCCTCATATAGAAAGTCCTCAGATTTTGAAAAATGCAGTAAGCAGTTTTAAAATTCAGGAGAGTGAGGGCTCTTGTTTGCTTTGGAAGGACTGTGCTCACCCTAAATTTAGAGACTATATCAAGGATTTTTACTCTGATTTACCTGATAATAATTGGCACAATTTTGTCTGGCACAAAAAGAGTATGCTTAAACATTCGGTTTATGTGTGGCTTGCTTTGGTTGGGGGTTTGAAAACCCAAGATGCCTTAAGGTTGATAAACATAAATGTTCCGGTGAACTGCTCTTTGTGTTACTCTGCACCTGAAACTACAAATCACCTTTTCTTTGATTGCCCTTACTCCTTTACAATTCTCAGTTCTATAATACCTGGTAGTATGAATTTTTTGTTACGGCCTACTATCTTGCAATTGTTCCACTGGATGGAGACTGAATTTTCTGGATCTCAAAACACATTGAATTTCTACTTATTGGCGGTTTGCACTTTAATTTATCAAATCTGGAGGGAGAGGAATAATCGGAGATTTGGCAGTGATGTTCGAAGTGCCTCTTCTCTTAAGTTTTTTGTGAAAAAAATGGTTATTAGCAGAGCTTGTAAATGGAGAAACTTTGATGAGCTGCTGGAGAACTTCTAAGCTCATGGACCCTTCGTTAGCTGGAGATTGCTGGTGGGCTGGTTCTTTAATTAGGACAATGATGAAGCTCCTTATAAAACATAATAATTCCCCTTGGATGGTCTTTTGGGCAACCAGGGGAATCCTTTTCGGTCCTCTATTATTTCTCTGAGTTATTGGAGCTGGTTTAATATTAACTGGTGCTTTATGGCATTCAATTGAAACTGCAACCTGCTGCAGGTTACTTCTGCTCTAAGACTGGATCGGAGTTTTGGCTTCTCGTGCTGCAGATGCATGTTCTTTTTGGTTCAATCAAACTTTTGATTGTGGCAGTATTTGGGTAGAAGTGCTAATTTTTGATTGTTAACATTGTTTTTCTTTTACTGTTTTGCGGGGTTCTATTTTTGAGGTTTTTTATTGACCCTACATAAGTTTTTGTTTCTTTGCTTATGTATGGTAGTCATTTTGTTGAACTCTTGATTTTATGTAAGCTTTTATTCATCAATGAAAATTTGGGCCATGGCCCCAAAATTCCTCAAAAAAAAATTTTTTTTGAGACCGTGGAAAATGAAATTGTATTGCATTAATGTGAAGATTATGTATCAATTCATCATGGGCTGACTTTAAAGTTGGCCCAATCCGTTTGGCACAACCTTACTTCCTAGTTCCAACTGCCCACTTTCCAAATTCTTGATTATAGGCCGAGGACGAAAAAATAAATAAATTCAGCTGGTGCTGCCATGCGCACAAATAATTAATAAAATTAGTATTAGGCTTCATTTGCGGCGGCATTTGCCCCCTTTTTTTCTTTAATTTAATAAATTTTTATGTTAGAAAATTATTATAGAAAATAATAAGAAAATAAGTCTTAGAAAAGCTTTATATAATTAAATTTCTTTATAGCAATATTTTTTGTATATATATATATATATATATATCAAAACTTTCATGATGGTAGATAAATAGAGAGTTTAACATTATAATTTTGTACGAAGAATTCATACACACACGTATATGTGAGAGAAGGGTGCAACACTTATAAGAGGCGCCAAATTTTTTACATGGAAAATTCAAGAGAGAGAAAAGCTATGGGGTCTGGTCCAATTAAAGTAATTCCACTTGTTTTTGTCATTAAATACAATTTACAAATGAAACCTTTTTTCGGGGGAAGTCATTGGCTCAATTTAGCAAAAATATATTGTATAGAACACATTACATGGTTGGGGTTAAAGGAATCAAAAGACACGAGTTGTTCTCAAGAGAATGTTGGCTTGTTAGTTTAATCGGTAATACCATAGTCAGACAATGAACGTCAGATGGATCATAGTTTAATAACTGGGGTCAAAGGAGCCATAGTTGGGTGACAAAGGCCAGGGACTATAGTCTTGTGACTAAAGTCCAAGGGACCATGGTCTGTGAGTAATAAAGGGCTAAAAGAAGGTTGGTGATGGAGGTTAGAAGGATCATAGTCAGTGTGCGATGCATGTCAGAGGGACTGTTGTCATATGATAGTGATCAAAGGAAGTGTGGTTAGCTGGCGAATGCGATCAAAAGGATCGTAGTCAGGCGACGAAGGTAATAGGGGCCTTAGTTAAGCGACGATGATTAAAGGAAAATAGTCAAAAAGAGATCGGTGGAACTGTAGTCGAAAGGACTGTTGTTGGGAGACCAAGTCAAAGGGACTATATTATGGCAATGGTGCTTGAAGAACCGTAGTTGGCGGGTGATGAGTGTTGGAAGAACCTAGTCCGGGGACATAGGTTTAAGGACCGTAGTCAAGCGACGAAAGTCTAAGGATCATATCGGTGAGTGATGGAGGTCGAAAAGATTGTGGTTGGGTAATGATGGTCCGAGGATTGTAGTCAGGCGACATAGGTTTGAAGGATCTTGGTGGGCGAGTGACAGAGGTGGTTGGACCATAGTCTAGTGATTGAGGTCAAATAGACTAAAGTCAGCAAGAGACCGAGGTCTGCAAGACCATAGTCATGGAACATTGGTTGAAAGGATAGTACTTAGCAGATGACAAAGATCACAAGGACCATAATCGAGCAATTGTGGTCAAAGGACGGTAGTCGCGTGACGGTGATCGAAGGGACTATAATCGACGGGCGACAAAGGTTGAAAGGACTATATTCAATTGGTGACGGAGTTTTGAAGAATTGTAGTCGGATGATTGAGATCGAATGATCATAGTTGGGAAATAATTGCTAGTAGGATCATAATCGGTGGGAAATAATTGCTAGTAGGACCATAATCGGTGGACGATGGAGGACAGGCAGAAACCCATCAGTGGTGGTTTGACGGAGGTCCAACAATGATGGTCAAGTAGAGGTTCAACAACGATGGTCGGTTGAGGTCCAACAACGATAAGGTAGGCGTCTCACGACGATTGGCTGGTGAAAGTCTGACGGTGATGGCTTGGAGGCAAGGGTTTGTCGGGGTTGGTGCTTAGGTATTCATGTGAGAAGTGGGAGCCTATTTATAGATTTTTAGAAGTGATAAGCTATGTAAATATGTAGAAGATCAGAGCAATTTCAGAGTGCTCTATTGGATGGCCCATATTGATCATCTCGATCATAGAACGTTCATTCAATATTTACATGCCTTAATGATGCCATAATAAAATAATCTTGGGCTTATTAGTTTTGTCTTGTCAAGTTGCTCGAATCTATTATAAGCATATCATATTTATATATCATTTGATCATCCAGATAGTATCTTGAAGCATTCAAATATGCTTTAGGTCATTGCTTTGGGCCCATTTGGGCTTTGATTTGATCAATTTTTCTGTCGTTAGGTTTGTCTAGCAAAGACATTTAGTTTCACTGTAAGTTTGCAAAGATTAGAATTTGGAAGATTCCAAATTTAATTTTAAAAGTTTCTAATTAAGACATGCCTCAAGATTCATGCCCGATGAAAAAAAATTTAGTGGCACGTATATATATATATATATATATTCTTTACATTTGGAATGCAAAAGATGTTGATTAATACATCACCAAAAACTATCTTTAACCGGCACCAATCTTGAGGTATAACCAATTTGAAAACTGTCAAAATTAAATTTGGGATAATCCAAACTCTAATTTCAACAAACATATAGTTAATTGAACATCTAGAGGAGATAAACCCAATGAACACCGAAATTGGTCTTACCCGAGCCCAAATGAGTCTAAACAAAGGGATCGAAGCATATTTGAATCGTTTAAAACATTAATTAGATAACCAAATGATCTTCATATGTGACATGCTTTTAGTCGAATTAAGTGACTCTAAAAGATGAATCCAACAAGCACAAGATAGCTTCATTTTGACAACATTAAGGCACTAAATGCTTAAAAAATCTTTTATGAACAAGGGAATCAATACTGGTTGTCCAATGGAGCACTCTATACCTATTATTGCTATTGTTCATATTTACAGAGCATGTCGCTCATAAAAATATATAAATATATCCATTATCTCTACATGAGGGGGATATTTGGCTAGAGATTGGAAAGAGTTATGAGGCTTCAAGGATTTAGAGCTCCACCAAAGCACCGACGCTAGACGAACGCCTGACTCGACTACAAAACACCGCCAAACTTCCACCTAGCAAATGCAACACAACCCCAGGTCGCCGATCCCCGCATGGATTTATGCACAATCGTCGTAGGACCACTGCCTAGTCGCCAACCAAAAGGTCGGACTTCCGCCCTGATCGTTGTCATATTTTAGCATGGTCGCCGTCAGATTTTTGCCAGATCGTAATTAAACCACTGCCAAGCTGCTGACTTCTGTCAGACGTTCGCCAGAATATGATCATTACAAGCTCCCAAGTATTTATATGTAATATGACTGACTCTCCAAACTTTTGCAATTGTAGCACATCTAAGTTAAGTGATGTAGTGCATCTCTATGAATCGGGCTCAAAAATCGCATAACACACTCCACTACTTATTTTTTATCCTTGTTTTAAGTCCCTAGTAACTGCTTTTATATTTTTGCTAAAATTGCATATGCTAGCTTTTTACTTGTATGGAGTAAACTTAGAAAGAGGAAAAAACCTAACACACACATATATATATATATAATAGAGAGGAATAGAACAAAAGATAATATATTCTCAATTCTCAAAATTCCTGTTTCGTTTGCTTTTTTGCTTAATTGTTCTTGAATGCAAGTACATGGATACTCTTTGGTGCAGCTAACACATCAAGTGGTCTCCCATGCTATCGAAGAAGTCACAGTACTACTATTGATTATATTGAGTTCATTGAGCGGTTGGTAAGCATGAATGCGAGCTACATTGAAGGTGGATAATGAGTGAATGTGGAGTGGTAATTCAACTACATAAGCATTATCATTTTTATGTTTGGTAATGGAAACTGGTTTGATCTTGCGTGGACTGAGTTTTGAATATTGCCCACTTGGGAAGTGCTCCTTAAGGAGCTGAACCATAACAAAGTCTCCTGATTCGAAAATTTGCTTGCGTTTGCGAATGTATGTTTCCCGTTTATATTGAGCATTAGATTCCATAAGTTTAGCCTTCACTTCTTGTATAATGGAACAATGTTGATCTATAAATTAGGTAGCTGGTATATTACGTCATTTTGGCAGAACTGTAATATCTATAAGTTGATTTGTTAGCTTTGTGCAAATAAAGCTGAATGGGCAATATACAGTTGAGTGATTTGTCATAGAATTAAAGGCAAACTCAACTGGCTTGAGCATCTCGTCCCATTATTTTGGTCTATTTTGAACTAAACAACTGAGCATATTAGCCAGTGTGTGATTAACCACCTTAGTTTGTCCATTCGTCTGTGGATGATATGCCCAGCGAGTTTTTATTTCAGTTTGCAATCGGCTCCATAAATCTCTCCAAAAATGATTGATGAACTTTACATCTTGGTCTGAAGTTATACTACAAGGCAACCCGTGTGTAAAGGAACGATATCTTTGAAGAAAAAGCGGGCCACATTAATTGCATGAGTTGTCTTCATGGCAATCAAATCAGAACAGAATAAACAACTACTATATGTGAGACTATAATTACAGAGATAATTAGCATTTTATAATGAAAATATTTTATTAGGATGTTTTTTTATTATTTATATATTTATTTTTTAATTAATTTTTTTCAAATATTCTTGCCTCTACACCGTACCCTTGTTTACAAATAAAAGGTTAGATTGAAATTCTAGAAACAACCTATTACCTTGAAATTCCTACTTTATGATAACAAAATATTATAAAGTTTCTCTCTCTATCATTTGCTAGTTCTCTCTCTTCCCATAAATTTAAATTCAATATGAATATCTTAATACAAATTATATTATGATGAGTTCAAAATTTATTGATTTGCTTTGAAAGATATTCAGCTTTTCTTGTCACTATCAATATATTGTGAAGGAAATTCAAACTTATAAGAAAATATGGGTAGCGGGCGTATATATCAGCAAAAGTTGACTATTAATCTAGCCTGATAAACATGGCCTCAACCTGATCTACATGTGTATTTATTATTTTAAATCAAATATGTCTTCTTCATCAAGTTGACCCGCTCCGCAAGGGCGCCCTAAGTAAGCCTAAGCAGGGACTTCAAAACTAATTGTACCGACTGAAGAGGAGCTGATAGGAGCCGCTACTGTGGTAATTAAAGTGTTAAGGATCAGGAAGAGGAGGAGCTCTTTCTTCCTCTAAGAAGGTTAAATGACAGGGGAAGGACTATCAGCTTGGTAATTTTGGAGGGGGTGAACTCTGAAGGGTATATGACGAAAAATTATTCATCCGGAGATATGAATCACATCATCTCTTTGTTTGGTTCCGCTTAGTACTGTTGACTTGGCTACATCGGATTCGTCTCTGGACGTAGAGCTGCGTCCGGCATCTGCACAGAATAATTTCTCGTATATGACACGGAAAAATTTGAATCTTTTTTTTATGGGGACATTTTGGCCAATTAAGTCAGACTGTCAAACTCATACACACATCGCATACACGAGACTCAAACTCAAGACCTTTTAATTGACAACCTAAACTTCCAACCAACAAATCAAAATAAGCTATGTATAAATTTGAATCTAACACAATATTTTGTTATGATATAACTTAAATAAAGATGGCTTGTAAAACTGTTGAGAAAAGTTCAAAAATATCAGTTAAATTGGCTAAGCATTCTGTCGTATTTTCTTTTTATCAAAATCACCTCCTCCGATCCATATATCTTAACAAAGAATATATATTTTTGGTCCAAGCCTTGAAGGCGTATTATAACTAGAATTTCAAAGGCAATATATTGGATATAAAGAGAAAGAAACCTAACAGGAAGGTCGTTGAACTAAACAGCCTAAACCCATTATTTAAATTAAGTAGAACTTTTCTTCTTGAAAATTTCTATTCTGCAAGCTAGCTTACTTGGGAGGTGGTTATATTAATTTCTTTAATGTAATTTTGAAGTCACCAATATACTTTATAATGAGAAAAAAAAAAAAAAAAAATAACGCTCCATACACCAAATATTCTTTTCCATACCTTATATCATTAGGACCTTTATATGTTAGGTATAGCATTTAAAATATGTATTTCAACTTAGGGTTATTGGGATATGAAAAGAGATTGTCTAAAAGAAAGGAGTGTGAAGAATAATAATAAAATACATAGATAAATTTATAAATGTTATAAGTGAACAGATTTATGACTCACTAATTATTAGTATTGGTAATTGAGTCATGGATTTTAGATTAAGATGTATTGTTTCGTTTGACTCTTCATAAAGAGTTTGTCTTATTTTGATGAGTTTTAGGTTTCATTTGAAACAGCTTTTTTTCTGCTTCTTAAATCAGCCTTCTAGTAAAAAAATTAATTTTTGTATTAAAAAACTACTTTAAGAAGCAGGAAAAAAGCAATACCAAACAAAGCCTTAGGCGGCTATTGCTGTTTGGATAGTATTTGGTGATTGCGACTAGGGGTGTCAAATTCGGGTCACGGGTCGAATTCGGGTCGAACCCGAAATTTACCTGGCACTATTCGGGTCAACCCGAACCCGACCCGTTTTTAAAAATGGGTCAGTTTTCCTAACCTGAACCCGAGCCACTTCGGGTCCGAGTCAACCCGACACGACCCAAATGACCCGTTTCCAACAAAAAAATGGCTAATTTTAGGGTCAAAAACGGGTTAATCTCATCTTTTCGGGTAAAAAACGGGTCAATCTCGGGTTGCCATGTCAAAATCGGGTTTTCGGGTCAAAATCGGGTCACTTTCGGGTCAATTTCGGGTCAAAGAATTAACCCAAACCCGACCCGATTTTTGAAACGAGTTGAAATGCTGAACCCGAACCCGACCCGTTTCGGGTTCGGGTTGACCCTAATCCAAAATTTTCGGGTCGGATTTTCGGGTCGTGTTAAATATTGACACCCCTAATTGCGACATGTCTTGATGCTAGATTGTGTGCAAGTTACATAGGTTGTGTAAGGACAATAATCATGCATGAGAGAAATGAACAAAAAATAAGAAAAAAATAATGTATAAATAGAATATCAAAAGAACATAGAGGAGTTTAGGTAGTTCATTAAACCATTTTATATCCACAATTAAAAATAAATAAATAACCCCTATTCTAAAGAGAAATATCTAAAATTATTTTTCTCTTATGTTCTTTCTCTAAAGTCAAACATGATCTACATTTTTAATGTAATTATGAAAAACGACAATTGTAGATGACGACTCCAAATTTCCAACTAACATGATTCTTTGTGAAGGCACATCAGCTTCCTATGGAAAAATGAGGCTGAAATTAGGTGGCAGTAGCTCAGTGTTCATGGCGGACTAATCAATGCGAACCACCAATATGAGCATTATAAATTTCATAACAAAACAATGACTCCACATAAAATATTATGTTCGATGATTTGACAAATGAAAATATATGATATTCTGATTGTTCTTGAGTAATCAAGAGAATGATGGGTAGAAAAGTAAATTTTTTTGTTAAATGATAGTAATAAAATTAAACCAATCTTGTAAGAAAATAAAAGAAAATTAAGATAAGAATGTCCTAAGTAAGTTTTAATTATTCTCATTAGATTTTTTTTTGTTTTAATTTTTTATAAATTAAAGAACATATGCGGATTGAGACGGCTCCCCCGACCAAAAAAAATCTCAATTAATTCTCCTAAAAATTCCTTCTCATTTATTTCCATTTTGTACTCAACCCCGACCCCCCACCCTCATCATCCCCATTGCCCCCTTTTTTTTTAAAACGAACAAGAAAATTTTATTCCATACACTAAAAGGAAGATATAAAAAAGTGCATCAAATGACCAAGCCAAAATTACAAAGCAACAATCATAAAAAAAGAAACAACAAAATATGAGAGGGCAAAAGCCAGTTGAGCTCAGTCATTGGAAAGAAACTATCTTAACCACCCCGAAGCAAGACAAGGGCTATCTAGAGGAGGAAAGAACTAACAGCTGACATAGCGTGAAAGGGCCAATCAAAATCTCGTAATTCATACAAAGGCCACGAAACAGAGCAAGAGCAAGCACCAACAGTGGTTGCCAAAAGGCCATAATCAACCAAGTGGGAACAGAAAGTCGTCACTTCATTACTCGGATCACAAAACACAAATCAAAGATAGAAGCCAACCCAAATGAAGCAGATCCCAACAATGGAAAAGAAGACCAAATCAAAAGAGAAAATCAGTTCTTTTTATATTTACGACGTCTATTTTTACTACTCGAATTAGAGAAACCATCATTAACAATTTGGAGAATATTAAAATCATAATTATCCCGAGAATCCAATTCTTTCATATTAATTTTTCCCCTACAATCATAGGAATTACCATCATCTAATCAATCATCATATATCACTTCATGATCCCTCAACTGACACGCTATATGAACTAATAAAGCATCATTGGACATAACAAAAATCGGAAGAGCATCCATACCACCCTCATGGGTGCAACATTGATTAATAAGAGGCAAATCATCAACTAACGGACCAGTCAAGTCAGAAACAGGATCAACAGGACTAATATCATCCACAACCAAAACTACCCCAACACTCAAATGAAGGGCATTATCCTTATTATCCCCCAAATCATTAACAAGATTAGAAAGAGCTGGTTGGGAAGGAACATCATTGACCGTGACGGAGGCATTATCAAATGAAGGGTGACAAAAATCATTTGAATGCTCTAAGCATTTATATTTAGCACAGAAAGGAGGAAAATCCTCCTTCACAACTTGCTGAATATATCCTAATTTATCATGATCAAGCCACACTTTATCCGTGTATTTCTAGGTAATATTAATCTCCACCAGAACCCTGACCACAGACGGACGAGAGCCCTAAGCAGTAGCATTATTCACTTTCAATGGTCTACCAACAACAGCCTCAAGCCATAAAGGATATGAGGGGATAAGAAGTTAGGGCGCAAGTTAGGAAAGTATATCCAAATGGGAATAATGGGAGATTCGACATCAAAATCATCTAAAGGAAACTATTTGGTTAGTTTCATGAAGCAATTATAAATCAAATATGATCTATGGTAAAAAAACTCTACAATAATCAATATCATTCTCCAACTTAATAAGAGCATGAGATTGATCCAAAAAAGTAATCGATAATTCACCATTCAACTTAAGATTGAAAAAAAATCCTAATCGAGGCGAAACTAGGACGACAAGAAGGGAGAAACCAACTAAAGCAAATTTAAAAGGGTCGGCTAAGGCATAAAATTCCTTCAAAACCCACCCACAAAATAGGTAAACCACAAAAAGTTGTATGTTTGAGACCGAAAAAACTATCAGAAGATGAAGACCAAGATAAAGCTTCCATGAAGAACAAATGAGACTTAGCTGATCCTGCCAAGAAACCAGTATCGACGTGTCGGTTCATAGCCATACCGGCAAAGTAGAAACTAAAAAAAATGAAGAACAAGGAAAGAGAACTACCTTTGGCGCAGACGTTCGACGGAGGAAAGCGGCTCCATGCACGAAACCAGACAACACGAGGCGACTAGGGTGAAGCACTAGCATGACCCAAAAACATTGGGAGGGGAAGCGGCTCCAGGAAGGCTTAGGTCTCGAAAAATGACCCCATTGCCTCTTGAATGCACTATTATGGTGGCTTGCCTTAATTGCTCGACCGTGTCATTGTCAGCCAAACTTCAAGTGCAAGATGGTTAGAGTGGTCGATGTTTGAACTTTAGGTGCAAACGTAGGTTTTTTTTTTTTAGATATCAACTATTCTCTAAATTGTCAAATTGTTTCAAGTTATTAAAATTTGCATTTGTATTACCTACTTGAACAATAGAAATTGAGAGTTTTTTTTTTTTTTTTTTGCAATGACTATTTTAAAATATCAACTACGAAATAGAATTGGAGATCAATACATGAATGATATTTCGATGGCTTATATTGAAAATAAAAAATTACATTATATTCATGATAAAATAATCATTCAACTTTTCCAAAATATAAATAGTTGATGTTATAAATTATAGCCTTTTTTATCTTCTATTTAAAATTATTTTTAAAAATAATAAATTAAAGAAATAGAGCTAGATGAAAAAAATTAAGATAATATTTGAAAAAATTAATTTGAGCCTCCCTCACTAGAAAATTTTTCTAATGTTGGGAAATTTCTATATGTGGGCCAATACATATAAATAAAGAATTATACATTAGACGTTATCTAATATTAAGCCAATTAAATTTGTGATCTATTTTAGTATTAAATTATTATTTGGCTTATGTGACATCTCAATTAATTTTGTATGGAATTAATTTGTGTAGAGGCCGAATATTTATTTTATTTTTATGATAGGCTGAAATAAAATATTTACACTTAAAGTATATAAGGGTCATGATCCCCAGTTTAAGCGGTTAAGTTCTCATTTCCCTCATTTCCCATCTTGAGTGAAAAGAAGGGGTCTCTCGCTCTCTTGGAGAACGCTGCTCTAAACGTGGAAGATCGAAAACCTTAATTCTGCATTTCAATGGATTCAGGTACGCTTCCGAAAATTCTTCTCGATGATTTGACATGTCGTTCGGAGACGATCAAATTGATTTTTGTGTCTCCATTAAATCCTAACATCTAACTCTTTCACTCTTAAAGATATATATTATTTGTCTCAAAATAAATTTAATAGATATCAATATATATCAAATAGGGTTTATACCATAACTGTCAAAATAAATAATATTCCATTGCAAAAGTTATCGTCTTGCAAATTTTAATAATCTTTTTTGAAATATATTGGTGTATGCTAAACCATTAGAAGAGTTTGAGCCTTTTTTCTCCATCATATAACTTCAAAGAAATATATAATTAATTAAAGATCTCCTGAAATAAACTACGATAATAACAAAATTATAGCTCGAAATTTGTCCTCTTTCGTGTTCCATTGCTTGACTCATCTCAGCCTATATCTCATAGAGATTCCAATTGGTTTTTTTTTTTAACTTAAAAAACGATTATATAAAATTAAACATAATTATGCGGTTGCAAACAGGGGCCGATCCACCTTAAGTCCAAGGGGTCAATTCCTTCGCCCCCCCACCCACACACACACAGTTTTTAAATATCATGATCTTTAGGCAATTGCCCCAACATAATTAAACACATTATGAAAAATTGTTATTGCTAGGGAACGGTGAATCAAATACAAAAAGAAATAGTAAAGATATATAATCCAAAAATATTCTTACAACTAAAATTTGTTCTCGAAGCGTAGCCCCCGAAATCCCCAGCAGGGGCACTGCCCCTCTACCCCGCGACTTGACGGGGCTGATCTAACCCCGCCAGGGGACGCTGCCTTTTTGGACCCCGACATATCTGCGAAGCGTACAACAATCAAGAATATAATCAAATAGGGGCCGAGAGGCAGCTCCCTCGGAACAAATTTTGATTGTAAAGATATTTTTGAAATAAAAATTTCTACGCTTTTACTTTTAAGTTTGCCCATTTGCTGAAAATTAAGACTTGTTCCGCCCCAGCCTGCAAATGTCTTAGGAGGGGATTATTATTAAAAATAATTAATAAATTGTGATTAATCATAATTATACAATATAACATGAAAGGCTTTCCATTAATGATTTGATTCTGGAATCATTATGATTAATTTGTCATTATTCTTATATAACAAACATAAAGTACTGTAAAAAATATTGATATTTTAAATATAAATATTAGGATTATAATTAAGGCTTCATTTGAAATATTTTTTATTATTTTTTAAAATAAATTTTAATATAATTTTTTTAAATGCAATAAAATAATAATGTTCAAAAGTTTGTCCAAACAAAAGCCTAAGACTTTGAATTGAGAAACCATAAAAATCGTAATTACAGCGTTAGAAAATAAGATAAACTGAGAGAAAAATTACTCCACAGAAGTCCATAGATTTGGTCAAAGGATTAGGTGGAGGTCGCTTTCATGAACCCCAATAAAATTAAAATAATAATAATAATATTAATAAAAGAAATTAGTTTGCAAGAAAGTTAAGTTCCCTTTGCTTAAGAAAATCTCCTTTAAACAAAATAAACTTTTTTTAATAATGCCAACATTTTTGCTATTGTTGTAAGGTGTAATACAAAAAAAAAAAAAAGATTAATTTACAAATATATTTAATAAGAATTGCTATCATATGAAAATTTGTTTAGCATATTTTTGAATCAACTAATTGACAGGCTACTCATATTTTACAGAAAACTACTCTTCTTTCAAATATTCATACTTGAAATCATTCTTAAAACTGCACAAAGACTCAAAATTAACCTTTCAAGATTGAATTTAGGAGAAATTATTATGTGCGGACGTCAGACTCAGGTCTACGCCAGGAGGCAAATCAGGTACAGCCACGTCAGTGATACCCAGCCGCGGTACCGAGCAAAGGGTGACGTGGTGCATTCTGATTGGTTTCTGGTTTCCGGACAGTGCTCGGCATCCTCACAGAATAATTTTTCCGGCTTCAGTTCATCGATAAACCTTTTGGTGTCCATAGTTTTTTAAATTTCAGCTGATCTATTATTAAAATATATTTAACACATGAAATAAATAAGATTATTTAATAAAAATATATTTACTATATGAAATGAAACAATATGAAAAATATCAACAAGTCTGAAATCAATCTAAATTGAAGTGAAACTATTGAAACCCAAAATCATGTTAAAAAAGTTCTGTTTTATAAAAAAACTGTGATACATTAATGTAAAAGATAAAAGACAAATTATTGTACTAAAAAAATAACACTGAAGATAATTATTTTTCGTAAGATAAAAATGGGGTTTTTAACAGTTTCTTACTAATTGGCATAATGTTTTATTCTTTGTCCGATACTCTCTGGATTAGGAAAAATTATTTTGTACAAAAACGTGACGGCGCTGAGACCAATCAGAACGTGTAACGTTACCTAGTACACAGCGGTGCCGAGCACAAGTACCAAACAAAAAAGTGAAGTTGCACGTTCTGATTGGTATCCGGATGCCGTCCGGGGTCCGCACACAAAATTTTCTCCTAGATGGATTAGAGATGTAACTTACTCAATCTTATTTGTGAGCCTACTCGGATTAATCATGATAAATGGCTTGTGAGCCGAACTTTATGAGCTAATGAATCAAGTTTATGCCAATTATATATATGACTCAAATGTTTAAGTGAGTTTAACTCATGAGCATGCATGTTTAAAATATATTAATTAAAATATACTAAAATTGTATTAATATACAAAAGTTGAAGTGCAAAATTGATAAAAAAAAAATATTAAAATTATATTTAAGTAATTCCTTTTGTTTTATTTTTAATTTCTCATACTTTTTATTATTTTATTCTATTAATTACTTAAATGATAATTATTTTCTACCTTTCATATTAAATCAAATGGATCGTGAACAAATTCAAACTCATAGAACTAAGTTGGAGCTCGAGCTCAAATTCTATTAATTAATCAAGTACAAGCTCAAGTTATGGGTGCCTAGCTCGAGCTCCGCTAGACTAGTAGGGTCGGATTTAGGTTTAAGTTTTTGACCCGATTAAAATTTTGGGTCGAGTTTGGGTTAACCCTCAACCTCGAATGGAACATGTTGACCCATCATCGCTCGCATCTCAACCGCTCGTCCCGTTTGGCACTCGTCGCACTCTCGCTTGCTGCTCACACTTGCCCGCTCGATGCTCGCCATCATGCTGGCCCGCTCAACCTCGTCCTTGCTCACTCACTCAAGTTCGTCCGTCGCACAGTCGCACTCAACCAGGTTAGCAGGTCAGGTCGGGTTCGTGTCAAATTCAGGTCTAAATTTTTAACTCATATGGACAAACGGGTCGAGTTCAAATTAGATGTGTTAAGAACGGATTAATTTCAGTTTTGACCCGAACCCAATCCCACAAAAAACTTATTTTTACAGGACTCTTTTACGCCTCAACTCGGGATATTTCTATCATTAGCTTGAAGCATTTTTTTTTTATTTATTGACGTGATAAATCTAAGAAGTAAATATGAATGTACTTGAAAAAAGTATATAATTACTTCACATAATACCGTAATTTCTTGCTACAATAAATAAGCTGATTTGAAAATATCTTTCCTGCTGTCACGAAATTGCACCGAAAATACATAAATAATTAATGCTTTTTATCGCAGCTTTCATTCACAAATCATAATTATATCAACCCATTAAAAAAAAAAACAAAAACAGCTATAATTCATTAACAAACAATGCTTATTTAAACGAAAAATGTTCTATCTCCCACCCAAATAATCACATCAACACTATTTGTAAGTAAAAACCTAAGCTGTCGACTCGCAATCTCCTTGTATATTAAAACATAAGCACATTTATTAAAAAATATATATTAACTTACTAGGTTTGCGAAGCATTACATCTAGTATTAAAGCTTCCCCTCTGCTGATTTGATCAAATCAAAATACACATTTTTTCCACATCTACAGTCATCACAAAACAAAAAAGCATCTTATTCTTGATCTTTTTCGTGTCAACCATTTAACCTAATCGAGTAGCCATCGAAATCAGAATATTCTAATCAAAATAAATATCAAAGTTATTAGATATACTATAAAATTAATAATATACTACATAAATAATAATTAAAATTCACTTCTTTCAAAATAAATTTAAAGACTTTGAGATATGAATTTTTGTTAAAAAAAATTTCGCTATAATAAGATTTGGATCTCTCCAATTGCTACTAATTCATATTATGAGATTCAATATACCAAACAATTTAAAAATCACTTTGATTTTTGAAACAACAAATCCTAACCATACTAATTACTAATAAAGAGTTTATGATTAATTTGCTTGCAAAACAAAACCTAATTACACACATGAAGTAACTGAAAAGGTTCCCATGCGCGCAGTTAATTTCAGGCTAAGAGACTCCTAGCTAATCAAGGCGAAAAACCAGTATCAAAGGACTTCCTCCTGACCAAAAGGCAAGTTATCTTGGAAGGATTAGCGTGCGTGTTATCAAGCGTGCAAAGAACAAAATCCGGGCGATGAAGCGCAAGGCTAAGCCTGTCCTGACCAACTTCAATCGCGCTTGCGTCCAGCAACACATGCCACGAGTTGCGGTGCGCTTCGGAGACCCAATGCATCGAGTATCGCGTTCCCTTCACCTCAGCTGGGTAAGCAAATAGTCCCTTCGGGCTATATTTGCTCTTTCTGCGGAAGTATTGGCTTAGTTGAGATCCCTTGATCCTGAGATCAAGCCAGTCCGATGGCGCCGGAATCAGCTTTGAATCTTTGTAGGTGGCGAACTCTCGAATGCAATCGACATCTTCATCGATCACCGTCATGTAATAGTTGTATTTGAAGAAAGGGTAGCTCTCGCCGACGAGCATCATGGCGTCTTTATGCCCTGGCATGAAGAGGACAAGGTAGTCGTCGTCGCTTAGGCCGCAGTGCTGCAAAATGCGGTTGCGGGCTTGAATCTCGGGGATGGAGATGAAGCTTCCGGGGAAGGAGGATTTCTTGGTGAGGATGTCGAGGAGGCGAGAGGGTTCGAGTTGGGTGCGGTCGAGATCGGGATGGCTGCCGCCGAGTGAAGGGGAAGGGGAGGGGTCACGGGATCCGAGAGGTGATCGACGGCGATCGTCGGGGGATGGAAGACCTCGCCGGCCGCCGGAGCTGGGGTCGCTGGAGTCGGTGCAGTAGATGGAATAGAGATCCGTCTTGTCGCTCTCTTCGATGAGGCCGTGGGAGTATTGGGGGTACTTGGCGAGCACATACTGTTCGACGTATTGCATCTCGGTGGGCGTGATCGGACCGGACCACCGCAGATCGAGCCCGTGGAGCGTTGACATGGCTTCCGCGACGATGTGGGGCGGGATGAACTCTCGAGGACACACTTTCTGCTTTGTTTCAAATCAAACATTGTAGAAGTTGTTGATTGGATCGAAAAAGAAGATCATAGAGTGAGAAACTACTGAGAGGTATATATATTCATACGAACCTTAACAACCATGCTGTTAGGTCTGGTGCTCGGGAGAGGCAATTTGGGGAATGATCTTAGGTTTGACTCATCGAAACCCTCTCCTTCCATGGCCTGCATCAGAGATTTTGGATAGAGATTGTAATTTTACAAAGACTGGACTGTGATTGAGTTGAATCGAACGACTGATTACGTGTGATCGAGCGTACCTTGGATTCCGGAAGGAGACGGATCTGAGCTTCGAGATTAGTTCTTCCCATGAACCGTCGATGTTCAACTGTATTTTAATCGAATCTGATAAAATGGGAGTAAAAGCGGAGGGAGAAGAGAGAAGAAGAGGAAAAGGAGAGTCTCCTTCGACGCAGCTGCGTAGATTGGTTTGAATTGGGTTGTTTTGGTAAGCAGAATAAAGATAATAGAGAATAGTGAGGACTGAGGAGGAGAACAGCTACGAGGAAAGCGACAACAGCAATACATATCGCCGGTGGAGGAATAAATTAATGAATGGAAGCAAATATAATGGCTGAATTTACCGTAGTTAACTAGTTATGGTCTGTTTCACGGCTGTTGCCTGTTGGATGTTCTTGCGAGCTCCAGGCTGGGATCTCCACGAAAATAATTAGACTCAATATTTTTTAGGGGAGGAAGCTAATGAGAATGTTCAAAATAAACAAGAGAGTAATTAATAATTACTGTGAAAATGCTTTTTTTCTTCCTTTTTGAAAATGAGGAACTAATTTCTTTCGTAATATTTTTAGTATTTACCCATCTTATGATAAACAACAGAAGATTGTGTGATATATATTCATTTGAATTAAGGTTTTATTTTGAATATTTTTTTTGCTATTTTTATTAATAAAAAAAAGTAGTTCTAAAATATTTTGTATAGAAAATTGAGTAGAAAATAGTAAGAAAAATATCTCAAATTAAACATGAGTTAAACTTGAAGCAATTGAAATAATTGAAGAAATTACATCTCTATGTTAACATAAGCTCTCGTTGAAAGTAAAATGGCTCTGCTAGGGTTACGACGCCTCCGTCGTTTTTTCGTCTCTTTCGTTTGGTGAAAGCTTCCTTCTCATCTTTTCGCCTGTTGTGTATGGCGTCTTCAAGGCTTTTCGATCCTGGTTTCCTGAGCGGGACTGCGTCTCCTATTTCTTTTAGAGATGCGGTTTCTGGTATTTCTTCCTCTTCTTTCCCTGAACTGAGTTTTACTTCTCATCGTGGCTTGCCGGCGTTATTAATTTATGAGGAAGAGGTTAGGGCGCTTGCGAAACCTTTCGAATTCTCGTTGGTTGGTCGTTTTCCAGGGCGGAGACCTTCTCTCGATGCTATTCGGAATTTTTGTTTTAGTTTAAATCTAATTGGGAATTTTTCTGTCACTGTGCTAAACAACTGAAACGTTTTGATAAAATTGGTGAATGATTTTGATTATTGTAGAATTTTTTCTCATAGATCTTATTTTGTTCAAAATTGCTACATGAAAGTGGTGAAATGGACGCCTCATTTAGATGTTGAGATGGATTCTCCGATTGTCCCTATTTGGGTCTCGTTTCCCCTTCTTAGGCCCCATTTATTTTCTCCGAGGATTCTCTTTTCGGTAGGCCTCTGAAATCGGATTTGGCTACGGCTTCTGGTTCGTGCCCGTCCTTAGCTCGAATTCTGGTTGAGATGGATGTTACCAAAAAACATGCGGAGAAGGTTTGGGTAGGCTCTGTGGAATCGGGATATGTTCAGTCTGTTATCTTCGATGATATCCCTTGTTTTTGTAGTCATTGTATTTCTTTAGGTCATTCTAAGGACTATTGCCCGATTTTACATCCTAATCTTAATGTTTCAAAAACTGTGATTGAGCAATGCGAAATGCCAGTATTGAATGTGGTTGTTCCTGCAGGTGTATCGAATGATTTGTTATGCTTGAATCGAATATACAAGGGTCTGATGTGCCTGTTGTTGATTCTAGTAAGGAACTGGTTTTTAATCAACCGGCTGATGTATTTCTGGATAATATTAGGGATGGAAATGTTATACTAGAATCTGGGGTTTTGGCTGCGCCTGATATTGCGTTGTCTCCAAATGCTTTGCCTTTTTTCCTTCGTGTGCTGAAATTGGTCAATCGGATGTAATTGAGGGTAACCCGAATGATAATCTGATGCCGGCTGTTAGTGAGAAGGTGATTTCTAATCTTGCTAATGTTGCAGCGTCTCCTGGCGTGGTTGGTGGGTCGATTCAGATAGTGTCTACTGCAGTTGATGATCTGTTACAGTTAAATAATAAGGATGGTGTCCTTGTAGTGGGTGATGAGGTTGTTAATACGGATGTGCTTGGTGTGTTGGTTGAGCCGCAGAATTTAGTCAATGTGACTGTGAATTTATTGGAATCACATAATGTGTTGGGTAGTAAGTCCGGAATGGTTGTTAAGTCTCATTGTGATTGGTTGAATAATTCTTCTGAGGATGTTTCGGATTCTGAATCTTATTCAGACCCTGATAATGAGTTTAAGATTGTTTCGGATAGACCTCTGAGGGCTGCTAATCGCGGGAAATTTTGGAATCGTGGTGGAAAAAGAAGATTATTTGTTTTCTTTTCTTCTTTATTGTGATTTTTCGGTGGTTTGTGCAGGGCTATGATGTGGTTGGGGCTCGCATCCTCGTCGATTTCCTTGTGGCAACCGTTGGTGCTTCCCACTCTACTGGATGGTCCTTGCGCGTTCTCAAGGATGCTGGTAGTTCTTGCCTTTTGCTGAGCCCTATTTTGGAATTGTTTTTTCCTCTTTTATTTTGTGTGTTGTTGGTTTTTAGTTTGTGGTTTTTTTTATAGATGTTTCCTCTTTTGTAATAGTTGGAATCAATAGCTCATAGGTTTTTCATTTAAATGCTGTTTTTTAGAGAGCTTATGATTTTTAAGGACTTGTAACCCTTTCTTTTATTAATGTTATCTTAAAAAAAAAAATGTTAACATAAGCTATGATGTGTGTCGGTGCTTTTTTTTCAATTTGAAGCATATAGACCAACTCATCGTCTATCTAACATTTAACATTGACATTTGCATTTGGTTAGCAACTAAAATGAAAGGAGTCAACAACAATTCCTCATGTTATCACTTAAGCATTGACATTTTAGCCAAGCAAACTAAAGATTTTGCTTAAGTGCCACGCAACTTTGGTAGGTCCCATCCATCGTGTGGTTCAAAAGTTGCTAAAAGCTTATTTCTCATAGTAGGTCAATTATTCAAACTAAACCTCAAATGTCATTATTATATAAGAATCTAATAGTAAGTGGATGATGTGTGTCAACATTATAAATATAAATTATGCCTATTCCAGGTATAGCAAATATGGTATATGAAGTGAAGCTCTTATCAACACAATAAAAAATTTTCTTGTGAAGAGTTTCCTTGATGCTTTTTTACCCTAAACCCTAAATCAAAATGAATGCAACATACACATAAAAGACAAATATTCATAACCAATGATAAGTTGTGTTGCCATAATTTCATGTCATTTGAATTAAAGAACATTATAGCAAATTATTATGGGCAACACCTTCAAATAATAAAAAAGGTCAAAATATGATAACTACGATGATAACTTGCTAATAAAAAGAGAAACGTACACCAACATAACTAGTTGAATTACTCAAGACGTTTTTTTCCCCTCTTAAAAAGATAAATAATATTCGACTTAATACACTTAAGTGTTTTCTTGAGGCAAAATAATAGAATTTTATGGACTTTCTTCTTACTTCTTAAGTACCGAAAGTTAAGCTTAACAAAGTATAAGTGATTTGGAGATGTCCTTGTTGATAGCTTCCAAGAACTTCATTGACTTATGGAGTGAGTAATAGGCCTAAGTCTCTTCATTCTAAAATACAAATAAAAAATATCTCTATTGCTTAAATTGTTGAGGTAGTGGATAAAGGGATAAGAATAGAATTTCAATCAACTGGAGTCACTACTCTCTCTATTATCCCTTCTTTGAGGCCCATAACCCAATGATGATTTAATTCTCTATCTTAGAGTAGACAAGGAAGAGATTAGCCTAATCTTTATGGAAGAAAATGAAAAAAAAAAGAGAGTAATTTTAAGATATTTGATCTTAGAGAAATTGGCATGGACATTAGTCATCACTACTCAACTACTACTTCAATGCTCTCAAGCTCGTGGAATTTAAGCCAATCTCTCATCATTAGCTTAAAGTTACACTATTAAATTCATATCGCTCTACCAGACTCTCCATAGAGAAAATGAACAATAAATTTTCAGAACGAGAGTATTTGTTCTCAATTTAAGCAAAAGCAGCGTGATTAGAAATAAATTTTAAAAGATGCAAATACGCCAAACTCATCCGCGCATCTAGTGAATGCGCGGTATTGATTGACGCATTAAGAATGCGCCGAACCAAATGATGTATTCTTTGAATGCGCCTAATGTTCAGGCGCATTCAAGGTGTACGAGAAAAATGGCGGATGCAGGGTCGGCGGTGATCTCAACGGTGAAACCTGGTGCTAGAAAAGAGGAAGGCCAAGATCGATGAAGCGCTGGAGAAACAGAGTAAGGGACTTAAAACACGGAGAAGCTTTTGTTTCTGAATAAAAAACAATTATAGGGATGAATGTAAATCTTTGATGCCATGGTTGGACAGGTGGAGAAGAGGTTGACGAGTCGCCGGAGCTCAGCCACTCCCTAGAAGCCATGACTGTCTCCTCCCAAAACGACGGAGGGGAAATAGAGCTTCCCAAAGACCAAAACAGCAGCTACACCGGCATGATCTCGTCGGCAGCATCGAAGGTGTACGGGAAAATGGCCGATGCAGGGACGGCGGTGATCTCAAAGGTGAAACCTGATAGTAGAAAGGAGGAAAGTGCAGATGAAGCGGTGGAGAAAAAGGGTGAGGGGCTTTAAATTTAATCAGGATTATATCACGGAGAAGCACTGTTTCTAAACAAATGAAAAATTAGAGGGATTTTAATCACAATCACTGAAAAGTTTCTAGCTTGCGAGTTTTGATTAACCGTTACGTGGTTGTACAGGTGGAGAAAATGATGAGGAATCGCCGGAGCTCAGCCGCTCCCTGGAGGCGATGATCGTTACTGTGCATTCTTTAGAATGCGCCTGAATATTAGGCGGATTCAAAGAATGTGCCATTTGGTTCGGCGCATTCAAACATTCTTTGAATGCACCAATCAAGACCGCGCATTCACTAGATGCGCGGATGAGTTTGGCGTATTTGCTTGTTTTAAAATTTATTTCTAATCACGCTGCTTCTGCTTAAATTGCGAACAAATACGCTCGTTCCGAAAATTTGGCCTAATATAAACAATTATATATCATCTAGACATATAAAAATTATATTATATTATGGATTTGAATAAAGTTCTAAAATAATATTTATGTTCTTAAATATTTTCTCCTATCTAATATGAGTATATTGGGATTTATTTTATTCTGAGGTATAAAATTTTCATAAATTAAAACAAGCTCTTATGATTAATTACGTCGCAAAAAAAAAAGTGATATCCTTATAGAACTCTCGATTAAATATTGACAAATATTTTTATAATTTTAAAGTTTAGGGAGTGATGTTCTTTTGAAATTTTTATTTGGTTTGGTTCAAATTCGAAACATTTCTTTTTAATAGTTAACATACGAAAAGTAGATAGCATAGGATTTTAAGAAATTCCAAAGTAATTCAAATTATTCAATGTTAGACTTTAAATTTTTGAAAATTTGAATTTATCATTTCAATTGTTCATTTTATTAAAAATTTGAGGCTTATATTTTATTAATAAAAGACTGAGAAATAACTCAAAAAGTTAGAGCTTATAATATAATAAATCAGCCTCAATTCTTAAAATTAAGGTGAACACTATCAAGTAATAACTCAGATCTAAGTTTAAAAAGAACCAGTCATTATGGGCGATCTATGAAATCGGACTTCAGATTTTTTTTTTTTAAAAAAAAACAAATTATTAAATTGAGGATTAATTTTCTTGTGGGAGACAATGACAATTTTGGAGTTACTACTGTGACACTAAATTGTTGCTGGAAAGTTAGACCATCTCTATGCACCAAAGATAATATAAAAAATAAGCAATATTAAAAAAAAATTAAAAACACTTTAACCACTATAATTAAGCTTGCAAAAAACAAAATTATCGGTGAATTTGCAGCTATGGATCCTTATCTTAAGAGCCACCCTCCTCAACAAATTCATCATTATCCTGAGATTATTGCTTTAATCTATCATATTTATAAATAAAGTCATCCTTTTAAGTGAAAAGAGAGAAAAAGATGAAAGGACAGAGAGAGCAACACAAGAGATAATGAGAAGAGAAAAAAGAAGACAGAAAGAGAGAGAAATGGCCGGGGAGTAAAATAAGTGGAAATAAATTTTTATTTAATCATTAATTAGGTCAAATATTTTCTTATATAGGGGGGTTTTGACTTATTGATTTCCAATCGGCTATATAACCGCTAAAATTACAATAATATTTGAGTAAATATTAATAACGATAAAATAAAATATAAATTTAATAATAAGTCATGATGCATTGCGTTACTCCATGGAGAATAATCTAGATTAGTCGCATCAAAACAATATAGATAATTAACTATTTAAACTAACATTTTTAATTTTAGAGATTTGCATTATATATATTGCACATAATTTTTACGTATTTATATGTATTTTATGTAAATTTTCATATTTATATATTTAATATTATATTGTTTCAATAATATAAAAATATATATACGCATAAAATTGTGTGCTTTCTTTTAAAAAGTTAATATTAATGATATTTTTTTATGTGATTTAAAGATTTTAGATGTTATATAAAAAATATCAAAATTTAAGTTTGATATATGTAAATATATAAAGATTGGGTTATGTGCATGTAAAATCCCCGTTAATTTATTATTATTTTTAAATATGAAGAATTAAAAAACACTTCAAATTATTTTTTAGCATTAAACTTAATTATTTGTATCAAAACGATATATATAAAATCGGTAAATTATCGTTTGTAATTTTGGAAATTTAAATATTTAACATCTGAATATTGATATTTACATGTTTAACACTGCTATTTAATTCACATCAAAATATATATTGCAAGTCTATAAAAAATCACGTGATTCTTACAAATATTGAGGAAATATTTGAATTGAAAAACTTTCAAAATTAAATTCAAAATTATCTTAGCTCCAATTTTATCCAAACTTATTGTCAAAATAAACATCTCTAAGATGAGACGAACTCAACAACACCAAAAGTGGCTCAATCCAAGCCTAAATGAGCCCAAATCAATAGTTGGAAGCATAATTGAAAGCTTCAAACATTAATTATAAACTCAAATCATCCCCAAATTTGGTATGCTCATAATAGAATCGAGCGGCTCAACTAGATGAATCTAATGAGTCTAAGTTGTGTGATTGCTAAATGAATGTTTCATGATCAAGATAATTAATATGGATTGGACGATAGATTTTGGTTCAAATTACCAACATATACATCACAAAAAAACCTATAAATAGAACCACATTCTTCATATGATTTTGGGTAAAAAGGGAAGACCAGAGATTCCTACAATCCCCTAGGACAGCCTAGGCTTGTTTGGCAACCTATATGGTTGGTTTTCTCTTAGATTTCGTGATTTTTTATTTTTGTTGGATTTCTATGGGTGCCTGCTTTTCTTCCTCCTTGGATGGCTTGGCAGGTGACGGTCTGAGCCCTGCTACATTTGGTGCAGTATTTATATTGCTTTGTTTAGACTATTTGGCTTCTGTCCTTTATTGTAATTTTGCTGGCTTCTTTCTTGCTCTCTTTGGCCAGATTTTGGCCTAGTGTTGTATTGCTCATCTTTTCTAATGAATTTTATTTTTGGGTTAGTATCGCTCAACTCACCTTATCTTGTTGCTTGAAAGTTTTAGCTGTCAACTACCAACTAAGAGGAATTGGGTTTGAAACTTGTGAATGTAATATGTGTGTGTGAATTTGTCTTAATTGGCCCAAATGTCCAAAAAAAACTTGAAATTACAAATTTGTAATCCTTATTAATTCACAAAAATCTTAATGATTTATCTTATGATGATTTATTTTGCAAATGATGAATCGTATTCATTTTTTCAGCCCTTCGTGTTGACTGAACTTACTTAGGAAGAGAAAGGACTAGAATATTCCTTTAACAAACAAATTTTGTTGAAGCATTGGAGGAGCCGGGAAGTTACAGAAGATGCCTCTCTATATAGAAAGTTTGAATATTTTGGAAGCATGTATGTCCTTATCTATGAAGCCGAAATAATTAAATCATTTGTCAAAGCCAGCTACCAAAGCACTAAAATCTTTAAGAGTCAGAATAGTTTTTTTATTGTCAAATTTTGTTGATGAAACATGACTTGTTCAAAATATATATGTATTTTAAATCCTTTTTATTTATTTTCTTATGTATTTTAAATTCATTTTCAAGGGGTAAAACCCAATTAGGGATCAAAATTGAGTTAGATACTACATCAAATATATTTTCAACTCAAAATTTTAAATCTAATGAAGCAAATAAGTTGACATTTTGTAATTGCATATTTCTCAAGTATATGTCATGTTAAACAAAGGCTTTGTTTGGGACGGTTTTTTTGCTACTTTTTAAAACAGTTTTTAAGTACAAATTTTTAATGTTTGTACTAGAAAATTGCTTTAAGAAAGTGTAAGAAAATCGTACCAAGCGAAGCTTAAGGTTTCTTTTAGGACAACTTTTAGACTGCTTTCTACAACAGTTTTTTTATATTAAAATATATTGAAAGCATCAAAAAAATTATGGTCAAGAGTGCTCCCAAACGAAACCTAAGGATCCATTTGGAACAACTTTTTGGCTGCTTTGCTTTCTTGACAACAATCACAATTTTGTTTGGTTGCAACTTTCTTATTACTTTTTTAAAAATTTCTATAATGAAAAGTTGCTTTCTACAACTATGATAGTAAACTCGTTTTCTCCTCAACAGCTTTACGACCAACTTAATAAAATATCGCAACCATTCAAAACATATCATAAATTTAATAGCTTACATATTTCACAAAATGCTTCCTCTTAAATGGTAGCTCCTTACATAATAATTATTGCCCTTGAAATAAACTATTTTAACACCATTGAATGTTATGATTTAATATTTACACAATTACTTTGATCTATTGTGAAAGGCTTCGTTTGAGATGGCTTTCTTACTGGTTCTTAAAACAACTTTTAAGTATAAAATTTTTATTTTTTGTACTAGAAAGTTGCTTTAAGAAGCAGTAAGAAAGTTGTCCCAAACGAAACCAAACTCACCAATTTTTTAAGTTTGCTTTATCAGGATTGGAGAAGCCAAGACTCATAGAAACCACATATTGCATGAACTCGAACCCAAGATATCTTAGTTAGTAGTCAAAGCTCTCAATCAACAAACCAATATAAGTTGTGTCTAATATCACTTATTACGGAATTGATTAAATGGGCTAAAATTGCGCCATATGTATAAATGATTAAAGCCATTTTTCAACCTTAAAGCTTATAACATATAAGTGTGGGCAACCGCTTAGTATTTTCTTATGAACTTAATTTGATTACGCAGGCTTCATTTGGGAGGACTTTTTTATTGCTTCTTAAAATAGCTCTTTAATACAAAATTAAATTTTTTATACTAAAAAGTTATTTTATGAAACAGAAAGCCCCCCCAAATAAAACCTCAATCTTCTCACCCATAAATGATAAACCTGTTAAAGCCCATACCTCTGTATCTATTTAAATTTAAATATATATTATTGTTTAATTTTAAATGTTTTATTTGGTCAAAATATAAAAATAAAAATAAGTGGCCTTAAGAAGATCTAAAGATGGATGTTGGGTGTGCTGAAAAGGCAAGACTTGGACATTATTTATCTTATTCAATTATTTGATTTGAGACAAAAGGATTTGGTTTGGGACGGTTTTATTACTGTTTTGTAAATTTGCTTTTTATTATAAAAATTTCTTTGAAAGCATGCTCTTAACATTTTTGACACTTGCTTCAGATCATAGAGAGTTTTCTTTGACTTCAGTATCTTGCCTTCTTACCCTTTGTCTTCATAGCTTGATGATTGTAGACCTTTTTTTTCAAGGATTAGCAACAAATCTTGTCGTATAGCATTCAATCTTTCAACCTGCAATCTTCTTCATATTTGTTTACAACTATTTTATGAGGAGCAGTTTATGGTTTTGAAAATGTAGCAAGTTCTAAAATGTTATTTCCTTTATATATATAATTTTTAGAATCAAATTTAAGACTATTTGATCTCCAATTTTAACAAATTTACAGTCAAACAGAATGCCACGACAACACAAACTTACCAATATAAAATATGATCTAATCCAACTCCAAATGAACTAAAATAAAACACTTCGAAGCATTGTTAAAAAATTTGTAATATTAATTTGAGAACTAAGAATATCCAAATCTAGTATGCTTATAGTCAAATCAAACATCTCGACAACGAGAGAAATCCAATGAGCCTAAGGTACCTTAATTTTGACATCATTAATTAAGCTAAGTTATAAAAGAAGAGTATGTAATTAAGAAAATTAATGGTCATTAGATAGAGTGCTCTAGTTTTATCTTATTTTTTCTCCTGATTTTCTAATTTTTAATGAGGCCATATTTGGTTCAGGCTCTTCATTTCTTTTCTGAAATACCTCATGCTAATTCTGCATTTAGAAATATCTATTTTTTTATCATTTGTTGTGTGTGTACTATATATAGTGACAAAGGAATGACAGATGCATTTGGGAATACGATTTGCAGTTCTTCTACCTTATGCTTCCAATTAAAAAAAAAAGTTTTATTTGTCAAAGCATGCAATAAGAAGAACTATAATAATATCAAGCTCCTTATATGATTATGGGCTCCAAAAATTTGCGCCCCAGCCTCCCCTCTTTCAGGAGAGTTTTAACATATTAAATTCTTGGGTAAATTTTCAAAAGGCAAATTGGGTTTGTAGATAAGTCACTACCAAGAGATTTTTGCCCTTATTTTGTGAGGAATTTATGATATGAGTTATGGTTTCCTATAGACTCATGACCCTATAATTAATTACCTCTCTCGACAATGAGAGAGAACTTTTGATTAAAGCTAGTTATCAATCAGATAAGCAAAGATACGTGTATTTGACATTTAGTAGCAGCATGGGTTTAGGTGTTTGAAGATTTGATATTTAAAATTAGACATCTCACCATCTTGCATTTAAAGCGGATGATGAGGGGAATGATAATGAACCCGATCAAGATCCCATGGTTCTGTCATACCGAGTCATCGTAGTCCCTGGTCTACTTAGTTAGAGGAGGCAATCGACCCAACCTGACAGAAGGATCATTTCGTCCAAGTGTACCTTGTAGACCTAAGATGAGTATTTGCCTAAGGAGACAAATTTAAATTCACCTTAGCTAACAGAGGGCTTTGTGCCTTATCAATTATATTCTATTGATTCATATCTCAAGGATTTAGTGTAATTGGGGAGCATACGTGCTCTAGCTATGACCATAATTTAGTGGTGTCATTTGGCGGCAAAATTACCCGGTTCAGAGGACCTGGGTCATAACTGTTTACCTGCAGTGTCATTTGGCGGCAAAACCGCTGGTTAGAAGACACGTATCATATCATTACTGGCAGGAGATGGTTTGAAAATAAATTTTAATGATATTCTAGACCTGACACTAGCTCTTTGTGAGTTAAAAGGTATTTTCAGATTTGCCCACCTCGGCAAATTATTGCGGAGGGTGGATGAGTTTTGCTTTAAGTGTTTTTGTTAATTTTAAATATTTTTATATTTTAAGAATTTCATATTTTATGGGCATTTGGGTGACGTTTTGAATATTTGGAATTAACTCCTCTGATTGAGATTTACATTCAACACAGTCATCATCAGGGTATTATATATAGAAAATTTTATTTGCGTATTGAACCTTATCGATTATGTCTACCTTCCGACAAAGGATTAGGTTTTTTGTAGGATTTATGTCTTTATTGGTGAATTTGATTTGTTTCTAGGCCTTAAAGGTCTGATATGAATGTATAAAATCAAGTATCTCAATCGATACGGCGACCGTATATTTATTCATTGGTTCAAGTCGTGTCGAATCTCGTCCTATCAATGAGAATGATTGGACTTGAATTTAAGTTCTTTTCTTGACCGACACAACATCCTCAGACATCACGTGTGTAAATGCAACACACTCGTCGAGGCCCATTCGGGTATTTTGGGGGCATTTTTGTAATTATCTATTGAACCTTGTCAAATTTGTATAATTGCTAATAGGCGGTCGGATTTGTTGCCGACTTTAGGTCTTTTATCAATGAATTTTTCTTATTGAGGACCTTGAAGGCATAATATAAATGTATGAAACAAATATTCTAGTTGATAGTGCAACCATATATTTGTTTATTGGTTCAAGTCATGTCGACTCCCATTCTATCAAGGAGAAGGATTAGAATTGAACTCAAGTTAATTTCTTGACCCGCATAGCATCCTCAGACATCAAGTTTGTATCGATAGCACGCTCGTCGAATCCCATGCGAGTATTTAAGGGATATTTTTTAATATTATTTATTGAACATTATCGACTCTGTCTAATTGCTGACAAATGATCGTGTTTGTTGCCAGCTTTTATTTGTGAATTTTCTTATTTATTGGCCTTGAAGGCCTAACATGAAAGTATAAAACAAATATCACAGTCGATACCACTACCGTATATTTTTTTTGATAATTCGAGTCATGTCGACTCTTATATACCCACGTAGAAGGATCAGACTTGAACTTGGATTCGTATTTGACCCGTACAGCATCCCTAAACGTCATGTGTGTGCTCGTAACTCGCTCACTAGGCCCCATTATGGTATTTGATTGCATATGCATTTTTTATTATAGTGCATGTGCCGGGGCATTTTTAAAAATTTTATTTTAATCAGCTATGCGGGCAACAACCATTTGAATGCAACGTTCTATTTGGAAGCTCGTACACGCCCCTTGTCTGTCTGTATGAGTATTACAGACTTGATGGTGTCACATAACACCTTATGGACACCTTTTGTCTAATTGTATATATAAGTGTTGAGAAAAGTGTGTATGGGCGATCTTTCGGTGTCGACTCTCATTTACCGTCATGCTACGAGAGCATGTACAGGGCCTACCCGCTTTGCCATAGGTGCCGCACCGGGTTTGCTTCCCACCATGCTACATAAAAGTATGTATGAGCAGTTTTTTGGTGTGACGCGAATGTTGAGAGCGGGGTTTGAGTTTAAAGAGAATTTTACTTACGTGGCGAAGGATGTGATGGTGACGATGTTGCACAAAATCCTTTCCTTTTCACTCTTTTTTTTTTTCTCTTTTCTCAGTTTCTTTTTAATTTTCTCTCTTTAATTTTTTTTTTACTTCTTTCTTATATATATATATATATATAGATGTCGGGTATAGGAGATCGGGTAGGCTTGAGGTGGGCTCTACTTCGAGTGTGAGAGAGGAGGCAGGCTTTATTTTAAAGAGAATTTTACTTGCGCGTCAAAGGCTTTATTCATTCTTGCTTTTAACGAGAGAGAGAGAGAGAGACAGAGAGAGAGAACGGGTTCGAGATGAAGAACTTTTATTCTATCCTTTCCTTTTGTCTAATTTTTTATATATAAGGTTAAGCATAGCATCATGGGACACATTAAACATAACTAGCAATTAGGCACCTAAGATGTTGTCATGACACTTTTCAACATGACCGTTTTAAAATTTATTTGGCATTTAGAAGTTTTATCATCTCGGTTCCAAAATTCATATTGAAGAAAATAAAAATATTTATAATTACTTGAAGATAAAATATTAAATATGAGCACATATTAAATTTTAAGACATTTATGTTCTTAAACCTTTTTTTTCATGAAATATTAAACAAAATACTTTATTTATATAAAATATTAAACCGATATTGACATTACACAAATTATGAATAAATATATCAAACAAATAAAATATCTAGAATATCTTGATTGGATTTGTGTCATGATAAACTCGAATGCCTTAATATTTGTATTGAGATTAGTGCAACTTATGATATTACATATAAGCACTAATCTTAATATAAACTCAAAGACGTTCGAGCCCATTCTTATTCATTTTTTGTTCATATTAACCGATCTTTTTTTTTCGGTTGAGAATCGAGAGCTTCGAGCATCAATGGGAGGACAATAGTAGCCTATGTGTGTCTATTTATGGCTTCTCCATTCAATTTTCTTACCAATTCAAACTAAAATATCTGTTAGGTTCATTGTGCATGCTAAGGACCGTTCCATTTAAAAAATATAATAAAATTATTTTTATGTCTCTCTGACTTTTATTTTCACTGTCTCTATAGTTATGATAAAATTAATTGAATTATATTGAACGAATGGGGCCAATTTGATGAAGAGATTGCTTAGCTCATATAAACACGGCTAGGCATTAAATATAAATTCTGATTGTTAAGTTGCGTATGAGTTGAATGGGCTGCTCACAACGACGAAATACTAAATATTTTGTTAGACCACGCAACTGTTGAAATTATTAATTAAGAATACTGTAATATTTATGCATATATATTCCATTGTAATAGATACCATTAACAACGAATGAATAAGGACAAAGGGCTTTTCTTTGGTTTTGTTGGCAGCGAATAATTTCCTTTAAAAAATTAAAAGCTCAATAAAAATACAGCTTTTGAAATAAAATCTATGAGTAAATGATTCTACCTATTATAATAAATAAACAGCATAAAAAGAGCCAACAAAATCAAGCAAAAGAAAATCAAAATTGCTGATCAACGAACCAACAGGAAGAACCCTAAACCCTAAAATGAATCCACACGAACTACAAACATCCACCTATTGAAAATAACACAAGAAATAGACAAGAAAAAAAATAGACTAAAAACCCACTGGCCAACCAATAAAAGCAACACCACAAATGAGCCACCAGAGGACCACCCTAAAACAGCAATAGCACACATAAGGACATAGCTCAACAAAACAAGGACGACAAACATCATCCAACCAAAACAAATCCAGCAAGGAAAAAATCTCAACCCAAGTGCCCCCAACGAACAAAAGGCCCAACAATAGCAAAAGGAGCAAAGAGCAAACTAGACAAGAGCCAAAGGCAAACATGCAATAGAACAAGGAAAAAAGGATCCAAAAAGAATTTTTTTTTTCTTCAGCTTCATTTACCAATATTTTTGTAAAATACTTCGTCGGCGCTTTGAAAGACATTTAAGTCATAAATATCTCGAGAATCCACCCCTTGCACCTCAATTTCCTCCCAAACATCCTAATTAGGAGATGGATATCAATCAGCTAACTAATCATCTTGAGCCGCATCATTATGCTTCTTTTTGAAAGCTAATTGAGCTAACAAAACATCATTACATACAAGAGAAATATGAACATCAATGAGGCACAAAAGGGTCAAGGACAAAGGGCATTGCAATAATGACGAGTATGCTTTAGGGTTTTATATAATATTATAAGCTATAAATGCAGCTAGTTTTTTAGGTTTTTTTTTTTGCAAATACAAATAAGGAATTGAAAGATTAGGGTTTGATTTGGGACAACTTTCTTAATGTTTTTTGGGATAGCTTTTTAGAACAAAAACTTTTAATTCAAATTTTTTTGTGCTAAAAAATTATTTTATAAAGCAACAAAAAAAACTATCTCAAACGGAGCCTAGATCAACATGTAATAATCATTTTGGATGATGCATAAGGGTTGTTAATTTGGATTAAGCTAATATGCTGATCCATGTAGTAAGTGATTAGGAGATTAAATTTCCTCTAATCATTTTTCCTTTAATTAATCCAAATCAAGTTGGGAATAATTGATTATATTGAAGGATGGAAAGCTAATCATTAATACTATCATGTTCTTCATCACCAGTGATGTTCTGGTAGTTTGATGACTCGAAAAAAGTTTTATTTTTTAATGATTTATAATTTTATAGTAAAATTATTTTTGTTGAGAATATGACTCTCAGTGGACACCGCTCAATCATTCTCTGAAGTTACACATTTAATCGAGCAATATAAAATTTTGAAAGAGACGATGTATTGCTTCATATATGCAGCATTTCATGATGCCGCTTCATGATCTCTTTTGAGAAAATTTTTGTGATTGACTATGTCAAGTAGATTGCGAAGTTCAGAGTGGTGATCTGTGACCCCTAAATTCATATATAAGAGCAATATCTAAGAACTTCTTCAAGGGATTGAACTATTTTTCGCTGTAGTAATAAGGACTAATTGTTTACAAAGAAAATGTTTATCTACTAGTTTCAACACCTGCAGGTGATCTTGATCCTCTCTTGTTGCGTCCAGACTAATTGGAGTGTTCGCGGCGGTAGAGAAATATCATACTTAACGTCTTAGCGTTGTACGAAAATCTGAACGCAATCAAATAAGGGAGAGGGTCTAGCATTCACATGAGACACCAATGTTTTTACGTGGAAAACCCCTAAAAAAGGGGGAAAAAAACACGGGGCCTAGCCCAGTTTGAATGAATCCACTAGTATTGCAATCAATTACAAACGAGGCCCTTTTGTATTTTCGCAACTTCCTCTACAAGATTAGAGAATAGATTACTAGTTTTAATTTTAGCGTATATCATTATCATCTACAAAACAACACTTTTGGTATTGATTATCTTATTAGATCTAAGTAGATATTAGTCTTCTGATTTTGCTAGCAGATGATTATGAGTTTAGACAGTTTTAAGAACACTTTTCAATCACCATCTTCATCCATATTAAGGTTTCGTTTGGGACAGTTTTGTTACTGCTCCTTAAAGCAACTTTTTAATACAAATATTTTAATTTGTGTACTAAAAAATCTGCTTTAAGAAGCAGTAAACAAACAGCCTCAAACGAAGTCGTAAAAAACGTTGATGTTTAGTGCATCATTTTGCAAATAATTTTAGATGGTAAAAAATTAGTTATGAAAAAGTAGCTTATAAAGTTTTTCCAATATTTCTCTATTTATAGTAGAACACTTCATCCTCCATCCTAATACACACAAAAGCTGTTTTTGATGACTGTCCCAGCATAAGGAAGACAATTAGTTTATTTTATGCTTGTATTTTGTGGTTACTATCTTAACTTATCTGCTTAATTACGCGAAGAATTTAGGTTGTTTTGGTATTTGTTTGCAACATAAATTGTAGAAGAAGTTTTGGTAGGAAAGAAAATCATGTAAAACATTTATTCCACTAAAATCTTGTTTTTTCATGTAATAAAAACAACACATTCTTGTTAAAAGCTGATGCCTATGATGTAGTCTAAATGGTATTCTATCTGTCCTCATGCGTACTGATTTATGGAGTGCAATATCCACACAAATTAAGATAAAAAATCTAAATTAATTGAGTGAACGATGACCCCGTCTAAGAATACTCTTTACCATATTGTCTATAAAAAAAGAATTGTAGTTAACAGATGATGAATATATGTTTTTTTAATACGAATGTTGAATGAATAAAAGCATGAAACTTTTTGGGACGGTTGTAATATTTTATAAATGTAATTGTAATTTATAAAGTTACTGTAGACATTAATTCCATCTAATTATAAATATCCCAAAACTCCTAAAGAGGAGTAATTATTGTGTCCGGACACCGAACGTGTCCAGAGACTAATAACAAAGCGCCACGTCACTTGGGTGCTCGGTACCGAGCACTCGGTATTGCTCGATATTTGTCCGGATTTCCGATTTTTTGTCCGAACGTAATAAGTTTTCCCTAAAAAGAGGCTTCATAGTGACCAACTTTATTCTACGAACAAACCTCACATTACAATAAATTCTAAACACTTGCAACGTAATGCCAAACATTTGGTTGAGTACTCTTCAAGCTATGTTCAACAAAATGTCAAACACTTTTGAAAACTTTAAAGACATTGCTAAGCATTATGAGAACAAATTGTTACTTTCAAATGTTCCTCGGTATAGGCACTCATTCAAGAGAATAAAGCCAAGAAATATAGCATCTAGGAATGTTATTGACCATGATGACCAATGTTATCAAAGTGAACTCTAAGTTGAGTTCTTTCAAAGATAAGGGGAATTGACGCAATTGATTTTATTTTTCAATCATCCTTTTTTACTTTATATTTTAAGTGATACCTTCTTGCTTGTTTAGTTTTCATTTTTTTTCGAAGTTGTGGTTCCGTTATCTCGTCTTGACACAAAATTAGTTAGATCGTATGTATCAATAGGTGTGCTT
Organism: Dendrobium huoshanense; assembly: GCA_016618105.1. NCBI lineage: Eukaryota > Viridiplantae > Streptophyta > Magnoliopsida > Asparagales > Orchidaceae > Dendrobium > Dendrobium huoshanense. Next base: position 12,971,156 of record CM028359.1, on the reverse strand, counting down.
GGTAAGAAAAAAGAGAGCTTATTTTCCAGTTCAATTGAATGTTTGATTTTTTCCTATTTTCCTCTATTTTTATTGAGCTTTTGAGAAGAACACCTCACTTTCTCTCTAGCACACCCTTATTCATGCTCTCTTACATTAAAAATTGATGCATCAACTTTTAATTGTTTATCATCCATTTTGTTTTGTAATTTAAGTAATTTTTTTAGTTGGTTGTCCTTCTTCTTCCATATTGTGGCTCCACTAGCTCTCATTGAGATAGAATTAGTTAGCTTTTAATTATTAATATATAGGTGTGGTTGTTTGGATAAGAGATAGCTTGTTTCCTAGTTCAATTGAATGTTCGTTGCGTTCATCTTTATTAAATTTCTTCTAAATCAAAGACCCCAATAGTGATGGGTTCTTCCACAAAATGGTTGTCTGGAAAACCATAGACCTACTCATCTTTCATTTTCCTCAATGAGAAATGGAAAAATTATTATCATTTTTGACAATGATATGGAAGAAAGGTTAGGGCTTCAAAATACAATACAATTGAAACAAGTGACAAATAGGAATTGTTTCTTTCATGGAAGACAAAGAAATCTAGCATGAAACTCTAAATATTGCCTTCTACGAGTAATCAGCTAAGACAAGCCATCATTTTCCTTTTTTTTGTTTGTTAGGAAAAAGAATAGTATGGTTATAATAGAGGACTTAAAAAAATATCATTATAATTTTCAAACAAAATACACACCATTTAAAGTGGATTGAACGGCTTAACTCTAATATGTACAATTAGTATATATGACTATCATAGAGGATTCAAATTCCTTTATCAACAACAACAAAGGCTCCGTTTGGGATAATTTTTTTACTTTCTTCTACAATAACTTTTTAGCATAATTGTTTTTTAAAAGCGACGAAAAAAATAATAGTCAAAAGTTGTTCCAAATGAAGCTAAGAAAAAAAAAAGACTGATTCAATAAATTTAATTTGTAAAAAATTAATGCAACTGACAGGACTTAAATTTTTTTATTTAATGAGAAGTTATTTCCTCATGCACATTTTGTTGGTCTGAGGCAAAAAACAAGAAACAATTTTGAGTAATTAGAGTTAAATGACACCCGATTCTAAATTGGTTAAATTTTTAAAGTAGGTATGATTAAAATTTTAATTATATAATTAAGTATCATAAAATAAAATTTTAAAATTAGGCAAAGTCGTCCATTTAACGGGCGACTTGCTGCTGACTCAGCACAATTTAGTCACAACATGTGCCAGCTCAGTCAGTTGATAAAGCAATTCATTGTTATAGCAATTGTAGAATTGACTAATGCTCGATAAATCGGTAAGTCCAATAGAGAATTAATATATATATATATATATATATATATATATATATATATATATATATATATATATATATATAGTCACCCTATCTTTCTCATCTTAGAATAGAGTGCAATTGAAATCCACATTAATAATTTAATGCCCCTTAAAATGTGCAATGATAGAAACAATAGAGGGCTTTATGAGTAATAGAAGAGGAATTGGAGCATTAAGTAACGGTGAAGAAGAAATTGATGGAATCAGAGAATGAGCCATTAACATAAATAATTAATCCCATGGAAGAACAGCCAAGTGGTAGATTAGATGGAGGATTAGTGTATGAGAAAAGGGAAAGCACTAGTTTCTAAATAACTTGTTATAAACTTCATTATTTATCCAATTTAACACTTTATTAATAGAGTTAATTATGTCATTGGACACGAGAAGACATGGATAAAAGCTAGATGGTAAGAGATGGAAGAGTTTGTGATATAAATGAATTTGTGAGGATGATTAGGGGTGTCAACTTTTGACCCGACCTGATACCCTACCCAAACCCAACCCGTTTGCAAAATCGGGTTGGGTTAGGATCAACCCGTTTACAGTCGGGTCAAGTCGGGCCGACCCGTTGATCCGAATTGACACCCCTACTTGAGATGGATTAAAATAGAAGATTGGCCCATTTCACAATAACGAAGCGCTTTTTAAAAAAAATGATAAATTTTATTAAATTAATTTTTAATTGAATATAATTACCTATTAATATTATTTCGCATTTCATAAACCTCTTCAACATATCCTCCAAAATCAGGATTTCAAGTTACATTCAAATTGTGAGAAAACAAAACTCACATTTTTAATAATATATTTTTCATCTAAAAGCATTAAAATAAGCTCTAATAGGTTTTGAAGATCTCCACCACAAACACTTTCCTATTGCTTTGAAATCTTAGACATAGAAAATGTGAAGTAAAGCCTATCTATTTTCATTTTCTTTAAATCACGTGTTTACCAAAGCTATACTCTGACCAATCTATTTAGAGCCGAACAGAGATCAGTTTTCACCAACAATAAACTTCAGTCTTCTCTATCTATTTTGCATAATTATATATTAATTACAGCAACCAAATGAGCCCATTTATCTTTGAAGAAAGCAAGAGCCCAAGGAAAAGTGTAGGGATTTCCACAAGGCCCATACAATAGGTGCCTGCCTAAGCTTTAAATTTTAGGGATTTTTACATACCTAATACTTAGAACATCTCTATTTACTTATCTAATACCTAACTTTAGTTTTTTACTCATTTACCACCCTAATGACCTAACACTCATCAAATATAACACTTTGTATACTCCCGTCAAAGCCAAGTAGCAAAAACAGCCTTTCGCGTGCATGAAACATCTCCGAGCAGCTCTCTTGCGTTGGCTTCACGCGCAGGAAACATCTCTGAGCAACTCTCTCGCGTTGCGTCTTCTCCAAGCAGTTCTCTCACGAGAAACAAAGCAGCTCCCCTCTTCGAGCAGCTTTCCTTTCCTGCCTCCTATTGGCCTCCTGTAATCTCTAAAGGCAAAATAAACACTTATTCTCCACCTGTTTTCTCTTCTTTGCATGATTATAGATTAGGTTTTGCAATGGCAGATGCTCTGTTTGCAGTCATCTTTCTTGTAATATGAATGACATGTAATTTTCATTTCAATTTCTTTTGTAAGATCCAAATCTTACCTAAAATGATGGGTGGGAACTAAAGCCTGTTGGAGAAAAATATTTGCAAACTTGGAGCATGAATTAAAATAAGATTTTTTACATGCAGAAATGAAAAAATATGTTTGAACTTTGTAAGATCTCTGAACTGCAACTTCTTGAAACATTCTTGCTTGTTGGCAAACTTTCAACAACCGATATGCTAGACTTAAACGATTCTGCAGCTAAAGAACCAGAATCCCTCTCATTAGATTCATTTTCCTGAATCGAACTCATACATCCACCATCAGTGGTACCAGCCATTGGAGTTTCTTGCAAACAAACAGTCTACAGAATGACTTGAAGACGGAATAGCGGAATGGTATTTTAGAAAGCTAAATAAGATTTAGGTGGTAGGTATGTAAATAGGCAAGTTTAGATGTTAAATGAGTAAATAAGAAACTTTTTAAGTGTTATGTATATAAAAATCCCTAAATTTTAACCGAAGAATTTCTAAATACAAACTGTTCTGCGATTCTCAAGAGGAAAACAAAATCTCCTGTTTAGTGATATTATTCCAAGGCATCATTTTCATCTATTTACTCATGTAAACATTACAAACATCACATTCACATTTCCATTAATAATGGAAAAAAAAATGTTTTTAAAAATACAAATCAAATAATTTCTAGTCTATCATGCACCAACACATCGCCTCAAAGAGCCAAAGAGGCATACAGTGTCTCAGATGTATCTGACACGCCTCTGACATGTTTCGTACAAGCTGAAAGCATGTAAGCTGAAGGCGTGTCCGATTAAAAAACTATTAAATACAAATTGGACACGTGCCTTCAATATTTTATGAATTTTTTAAAAAATATAATTTCTTGTATTTAATTTTTTTATTTATTTTAAATATAAAAATTAAATTTCTTATTTCATATCCATAACTCCAATCAATCGTATGCACTCAACACCTCATTCATCAAATATTCTTATTTTTATTTCTCTTTGGCAGTCACTATAAGACCCAAAATTATTAGGCATGTAAAAGTTTAAATTAATTAAATATATTATAAAACTTATTTAAAAGCTTAATGATAAATTACCGTTAAATTAATTAAAGCTCAATGATAAATTACTGTTAAATTAATATTAACATATTAATTTCTATTAGTAAAATGGTTAAGTAACTTAAGTAAAACAGATAATTGGTTATTTTATGAATAGGTACTTTCAAAGAATTTTGAAGATAAGAATGCAGTTAATCAGTTTTATGTGAGCCCTCTCTATTATGCTCATACAACTGATAGTTTCACGCAAGCATTGAAAGCACTGCTGAAGAGATTGGCAATGCGCTCTATAGAGAGTTCAGCGCAGTGCACTCCTGTGGGTTTCGGCACAGTGTTTTTGAACACTGTAGAAGGGAGCGGCAGTGCGGCACAGTGGAATTGCTGTGAGGGAATGGTAGTCGAGTGAGAGCAGTGGCTGTGAGAGTTCGGAGGAGTAAAAAGCAAAGGAAAGTTTAGAGAAGAAGGAAAAAAATAGAAATAAAAGGAAATCAAGGTAAGAATATTGGTTATATTGCAATGTTATGGAAATTTTATTAAATTCCAATTAGTAGTGCAAATCCTTAAATGAGATTTCACCAATTGTAGGAATAACTTGGATATATGAATAAGGGAGATTTTGAGGTAATATATTATATTCAATATAAGTTAATGTTATGCAAAATTAATTGAGCAATAGATTGTGAAATTTATGGAATGTAAAAGAGATGATTGTATGTTACTTATAATCAAAGAAGGGTATGAAGTAGAGGATTTGAGAAGTCAGCTCTTCAAGAAAGTAAGTAATGCAAGTTTAAATTTAAAAGTACATAATATTCTTTTGGTAAATATGTACGCTAGACATTAATGAAAATTTAGAGAAATGATACATAAAAAAGGAACGATGTAATGTATGTATATTCACAATCAAATGTTAATGTATGAACAACCACTTACAAATTTGAATGATTAGAATTTATAATTAAATGTAATATGAATATTTGAACTTTTTTCTTATTCATACCATTTTAAAAAGAAGTATTATTCTGTACATTCTACATATCCATAATCTTCAAGCAAACAATATAACAACAATGTTATTCTAGAAAATTGCAATCTTACAATACAAGTATGAAATATAAATATGTCAAGTTTATTGAATATCAATGTAGTAATGTTTGCCTATAAAATGATGTAAAATTTAAAATTGCATGTGAAGCAAAAGGGTCAGGGGTAGTGCCCCAAAAGCAAAAAAGACATTTATATTGTTCAATAGCGATATTGTCAGGTTTGTATGGGCTCCAATGAACATGTTGATGAAAGCTTAGTCAAATCTTAAAAAAACTTATATTGATATTCAATGTAGATTTCAGATAAAGTAAAATTTAATGTTAAATAAAATCTTATGTTGCTTTATAAATAATGTCAAGTTTTGATTAATTTATGATTTCAATATTTTGAGTTTTATAATCATGCAATTTAATTGTTATTTAATTTGCATAATTTATTGAGCCTCATAGCTCACAATTTATTTTTATATTGATTGTTGTTATAGGAAAAGAAAAGGAAAAACTTGAAACAGAATTGGTTCAAATTCATTCCACTTTATGTTTCTTCTATTTAACAATGTTTGTAAATCTACATTTGATGTATGTAGATTGTTTAGTACTTTATTCTCTTTTGATTTGTCTTAGTGACTCTGTAAATATTATGTGTTGTAATTTAAATTAATTAGAGCCTTCCATATATTCAGTAAATGTAATTGTTGGTGGTTATTAATTTTAAAATAAGATGTTATTGAGAAGTGATAAAAGTAAAGAATGAATGTGATTTTTGTTTGTGGCACTCTACGTTACTATTAAGGAGTATCTTGGGTGTTACAGTGGCAACTTTGGTTTCATAGCACTGACAGATGGCATCTTAACACCGATGTGTTACATCATTACAATATTGATATTTGAAAACCATCTCAACATCAAAGTTTGACATTGTCTTAGCATTGATGTTGGACATTAGCAATTTCTACACCCGCAATTTGATAGTTCATCTTTGCCTAACTTTATCTTAACATCGACGATCAATGCCCTCTAGACATCGACATGCAATAGTTACTGCATAAAATCAATGTCTGACTATCGATATCCTAATATTAATCATTTTAAGCACGAATTCTAGTATAAATGGTTTTTTATTTCTAAATTATTTTTAATGTTATACTTATTAAATTTTTATATAATATTTTTAAAATAAAAAAAATTATAATATCGTGTCCAGCCCATTTCAATATTTTCAATAATTGACATGTCCCGTGTCCGCGTCATGTCGTATCCATATATATATTTGATAAAATCCACAGAGGGGCATATGCATTAATTTTAAAAGAAAAATTACAAGTCCTAAAAGAATCACAAGCTCTCTAAAAATTAGGATTGAATTATATCTAACTAGCGTATGTTTGAATTAGGTCTAAGCTTTAGTTAATGTAGGCTAAGCTTGGGTAAGATGAATCACCTAGAATCTAACTTTATATGCTCAATTCGGTCCAAATTAAAAGTTCATAGATTAAGGCTTGTCAATCAAGTCTAAGTGAATTTGATTTGAAGAGCTTTTGTCAATGTTCTAACAAGAAAAAAAAAATCAATGAAAATATTGACTTAAGTGAAGTACATGGGCATATTAAGGCTTGGATGACTTAGTGGATCCATTACATGTCCCATGGCATTGCTCAGTGTCTCGATGATTGAAGCGGCATTACTCTTATAAGTTAACAACTCCTCTTGGATAGTTAAAATCTTTGACAAATTAAACTATTGGGATTTCAGCTATTTTAGTTTTTTAAGATCTTGATTGTTGTTGCTAAGATCCCGCGATGAAACCTCCTTTATGTCAAATTTGTGCTTCAGCACTCAAAATTTTTCAAAAAAAAATGTAGATGTCATGCAGGGGGGAGATAATTCTGTGCGGATACCGGACGGGAGAACCGTCTGAAACCGCTTGGTACCGAGCGCAGTACCGAGCGGTATCAATGCTCGGTATCGTGCTCGGTACCGAGCACATAATTGGTCCATGCAGGGTATGATTATTCAAATAAATACACTTCCCTTTATATGGTGGTTTATGAGTACACTTCAAATAGGCTGAATGGATTTCAGCATTGAAGCCTTCAAAAAAGGTTCCAGGATAGATGTGGCTGTGGCTGTCTGTTTCATGTGCTCCAGTCTGTCAAGTAGCATTTTTTTTTGTTTCGATGGTCTTTCAAATTCCAGCTCTAATTTCCTTTCAAGTGCTAACAGCTAATACAGAGAATCTGAAAAAGAAGAAAGACAAGACACCCCCAAAGATGTAACTAAATAAGCTTATGATGTTGGATCAACCAATGGGAAAACCTCACCAATATTCTTTCCTTTCCAAGCTTTATTCTCCTTCCTCATGTCATAAGTGAAAATAGAGAACCTGCATTGTAGCAGAAGAATTTACAAAACGATTGATTATTTTTTTCATTAGCGTTAAGTAAGTTGAAAGTATTTTTTTTGCTTGCTTGAAGTTCTAAGTCTGATATGGAAGAGGCATTAAGCGTAATATAAAGACGAATGTGTTAGAATAATTAAATATAATAATTATGCGAGACGTCGCAATAATTATTTTAAGTATGTATATTTAATTATATAAACTATTAAGTGGCCCATATATTTAATTATTAGAATTTAATTATTTATTTGAAATCCTATTGGTCAAGAAAAGAGATGATTTGATCATTCGTTTATGGACCGTTTGATCAAATAACTCCTAAGCGGTTATTATAACTACTATGCGGTTATTGTAACCAATCCGTAGGAAATAACTACCGGTCCTCTCTCTCTCATTATATGAGGAGTTGCTTTGCTCCATAGAGAATTAACTCATGAAAGAAGAAAGTGAAGGGAGAAGGGAGAGAAACCATAGTTTCGAATTCGGCGAATTCAAAATGAATCAAGGTATGATTTTCTTTCAATTAAGAGATTGTGAAAATCATCTTGTTTAAGATCTTGAAGATTTAAGACTTATGTAAATTTCAAGTTTCCATTTCGATTTCTTTTACATATTTTTGATGCGAGTTCTTATGAATGTTAGAGAACTCATAATGCATGTTAGGAGTTCTTCTACTATTTAAAGAACTTAATCTTTAAGAAAGTTCTTATACGAATTCGAAAACTTGAATCGTATATGCGAGTAAAGTCCTTGTATGAGATTTAAGAACTCTAGAAAGTATTACAGAATGTTCACAGCTTGATTTTTTTGGGGGGAAAAATTGAGGTAAAGCCCTTATATTTAAAAAGAAGGTTACAAAGAGCAACAAAAAACAACTCTAAAATCAAAATACAAGTAAAATGAGAGCCTTAACAAAACCCAAGTATAATTGGACAGCAAAATTATCCCAAAAAACAAAATTGAAGTCTCAAATGAGCTCAGGAGTTGCAGAACCGACACATTCGGGCAGTGAGAATGTCATGGCAGGATGGAACCAGGAAGAGTTCAGTGTGAGCAATTGCCCATTCTGAAATTTTTTTAAGAAAAATAAATATTTTAATTATTTTTCTCATCTTCAATAAATATAGTTGCCCAAATTTTAAGAGTTTTTTTATTTCATATATAAGATTATATATTTCACGATTCTATTTTGCGTACCTTCAAAAGATAAGTTAGTTCACTAAGTATTAATTTCATGAACATTGATTGATGTTCAGGAGTTCTTAGATAGTTACTGATAGGCATGCAGAAAATGTGACTCTTGCGAGAGATTATTACGTGGTGTTTGGATAATCCGGAGGTCAATCATGATGCACCACATCACCCGAATGCACCAGGTCCCCGGTGACGTGGCGCGTCCGGATTCATCTCCGGATTCGCCTCCGAACGAATCCGGACGCCGCAGGTAATAATTTTCCTATTCTTGCAGTTCAATTATCTGAAGGAGGAATCTGTTTCAGCGAGAAAAATCATGACATCAAGAATATTATCAAAATGAGAAAGTTGATTAGATACATCTCTGATGCAATTAATACTCTAGATAATGGCAGCTTACATTTTGGATAATTTCAGCAACAGGAAATTATATCGATTTTACTGATCTTTGCAGTTCTTCTATGAACAGACTGATTGATTTATGACTGAGATTGACCTGTTCGAATATCCTGGAACTGAACCGAGGATCGTTTATATGACCAAAAATATAAAATATTTCATGGCAGGAAATGTTGATGGCAAGCTTGGCAGGTGATTTTTATGCAGGTGGAACTGATTCTCCTGGTAGCGACCATCTTCATTCTCTCAACTTTTTCTAACTCGTCTCTGGCTCGCTCCCAGACTAACCTTGCCCTGGTGAACTCCTTCTCCGCAAGCTCCAGCTCCCTCCTTGTTAGCTCCTTCATGTGCTCTGCATAAGCTCTCTCCAACGTAGCTAGTCGAACCTGTTCTGCCACTTGCTGCTTCAGCACTTGCAAGCTTCTCAAGCTGCTCCCGGCCTCGAGATTTCCGGGAGTCATCCATGGAGGTGCGACGCTCATTGACAGGCTTAAGTCGAGCGTTGGTTCAGTACTGTTACTGCGCTCCATTGTCATTACCAGTGGCTTGAATTCACCAGGAGGTTCATGAGTGAATGTAGCTGTAGGGAGCAGTAGCTGTAATTCTCTCTTCTTACTTCCTTCCATTGAAGAATAGTGAACTGAGCGCATGGATGGTTATAAGGATGGTATTATGGTGGCTAGCTGCACCCAACTTTTTATACTGATCAGGTTCTGCTTGCTGTGGCTACATATGTAAATTGCTATAAAATTATTATGATTTAAAAACTATTATAAGCATCATAAACTTTTTTTCTTGATTATAACATTAAAAAAAATCATTAAAAAAATAATTAAAAAGGCCTTCACTACCACTTGAAAATAATACTGGAAAAAAAACTATCCAACAGATTGGATGTATGGTGGAATAGGTCTGAAATGAAATGTGCTACAGAACACACCGCTGCTTGTCCGGGTGGTGAAGGGCTGGTTGGGCAAATCCTACGTCCCTGATTCAAATTCATTGGCAAGCAGTGAAAAAATTAAGTGTTGGCCCATGTAAATTGGTGTGGGTTGCATGATAGGTCGACCGGAGTTTTCACTGGCCTAAAAACAGTGTTTCATCGTCACAAAAAAATGCTTACAGAGCAGATTCTGAGCAGGAACAGTTAGTGGATTTGGTTTATGATTCCTGTTGGCTCTATTTAGCTGCAGGTTTTGTGTGAAGGGAGTGATGATTGTATTTGCATGTGTAGGGGCTGAGATGTCAACTTTTTACATTTCCCAGCACCAACTTCGCTTTTAACGTTCATGGTCCAGAATAGTCTGCTCTGTTAGGCCTTCTCCTTGATTTTTCCAAACAGTTATGGTGAGATCAGATGCAGATGTACGTGCCAGGATCTGATGGGATGATGGGTCCGTGCTTGCTCTCTAGTGTGCACCATCATGTGCCTTGGTACAGTTTTTCACCATATTCTGAGCGGAAGAAATTATTACGAGCTGTACCCACTACTGCACTTTTTTTTTTAGAAAAACTGAGGGCATCGCACATTTTCATTAATGAAAAATAATTACATATATGTAGAAAAAAAGAGCAGCAAAAACAAATAAAAAAAATGTGCATAAGCACATAACAAAATTGTGGGTATTCAAAAGATCCCAGTAAAACAGGGGTTACAAAAATCATAACTCCTACAAAAAACATAGCTACCACAAAAACAGGACCTTAAAGGCGAATTTGAACTATAAGGCTAAGGAATTGTAAACATTTTATCAACCTGATTACAGTAAGACTAAATATGAATGAAGTACTGCCGTTCAAAACCCGAGAAATTATTATGTGCGGAATCTGAATGCATTCGGATTCCAATCACCGCTTGTCATGTCAGCGGATGCACTCCGGGGCCTAGTGCATACAGTGACGTGACACATGGTGATTGGAATCTGAATACCTTTGAATTCTGCACACAATAATTTATTCAGTACAAGTTTTTTTATTCTCAAAAATTAATGATGACGTTCAATCAAATTCTATTAATTAAAATTTTTATAATTTAACATGTCAAAAAAAATCCGAGGTTAGAAAAAAAAAAAAAAAAACTTTTAGTACAAAAATGGTGTTAATTATTTATTCTACTACTACTTGAGCTCGATTATACAATTTTTTTATCATGTTTCAATAAGAAAAAAATTCAGAAGAGATGTAAAAAGTTTTAAATAAAATCTAAAAAACAAACAATTATAATGAAATATTTTAAAAAAGAACTCGAAAAAAAAAAACCAAAATCATTTAGCCACCAATGAAACAAGAGTTTGTCTTAGGCTTCGTTTGGGACGGCTTTTTCATTGCTTTCTAAAACAGAGTTTTAGTACAAAAATAAAAAAATTTGTATTAAAACTCCGTTTTAGAAAACAATCAAAAAACCGTCCCAAACGAAACCTTAATGCCATCTCCAATCAGACTGCAAACATTCATTTGTAGCTACCGCTACCTCCAACTCAACTCCATAAAGAAAGGTATTTTTTTGTGCTGTAAACTGTGCAACACTAACATTAAGCTCGCACTATTTACAAAAACTCGAATCTATATGAAATTTTTTGGGTGTTAGAAATGGAGTTCAATTGGAGTGAATTATTATTTGATATAATATTTACTATATTTTAAAGTGAAAAATGAGGAGTTCAATTGGAGATGCCTTAAGCAGATTGTGTATTTAAGTACAAAATTATATTCTCATAATGTATTTTATCTTTTGAAATACATATGCACAAAATAATACAAAATTATGAACTCTTAAAATATAAAGTATTCAATTATATACTCACATATCATGTACATAAAGCTATGATATGTAATCCACATTTTGTCAAATGAATCTTAAGCATAGAGAAAGTCCAAATTCGGAGGTTAGGCACAGCAGCTTGTGGACTTCCGAAAGAGCACCGCTACGGCTGCAGGATTGCAAAGGGGTATACGACTGCACCTACCTGTGGGCCTCCGAAAGAGCACCGCTACGGCTGCAGGATTGCAGAGGGGTATACGACCACACCTACCCCGAGGGATAGAGTCGATCGCATGCTCCGCGCCCCTCGCAAACGGGCCAAGTAGAAGGGATAGATTGGACCATACATACGATTAACTATGGAGGATAGCAGCTCTCGCCTACGCACCTCGATGGGTAATAATATATATGGCCTAATCACAGTCACGAGTTTCCCCCATCCGATACACAGCTCGAGTGGGCTTAGTAGATGGTGGAATTCAGTTTGCCACGCAGCTATTCCTATTGAAGTTCACATGTAGCTCTAAGAAAAAGAAAGGTTTCTAACTTTTGATTAAATTTGATATTTCTTAGGAATTTATTTGGGTGAATGAGTTCAAGTATTATTCAACTTCTTTTGACAAAAGTAATATCTTCTGCTGTGGCGTTTTGGTGTTAGTGAGAGAAACTCTGCTAGGGTTTAGGGTTTCCTTTCTCGCGCATTTTTTCTCCCGCCGCCGGAGGAGGACTCCGTCTTCTGGATGTCCTCCTCATCCGCCTTTCCTCCTCTACCCATCTCCCCCTCATCCATGGCCTCCCTTTCCAAAGACCTTCTTCATTGGAAGCAGCTTTTCTCTTCTCAAACCCCTGTTTCTCACGACTTCTCCAACTCTCTTGCTCACCACCCCACAAAAAACTTCACGGCTCATTTCACTAAAACTCAGTTTGACGCTGGAGCTCCTGAGTGGCATCTATCTTTAGTTGGTTACTCCATCGGTAGAAGACCTTTTTACGAGGCCCTTCTAGCGGTGATCAAGCGTACCTTGAAGCTTAAAGGGGATCTCTCCCTCCTGACCCTTGATGACGGTTTTTTCCTTCTGAAGTTCTCTTCCACGGAGGACTACGAAATGGCTTGGTCTGGAGGACCGTGGTTCTTCTTCGGTAAGCCTTTTATTCTCCAGAAATGGTCGCCGGATTTCAGTCCAAAACGTGAAGAATTTGCTTCCATTCCTCTCTGGATTAAGATTAAAAACCTTCCGCTTTCTTGCTGGACGCCGGAAGGAATTTCAAAAATCGCAAGCTGTGTTGGTATTCCTATTGCGGTGGACGCTCTCACGGAGGCGAAAACCAGGTTAACCTTTGCTCGCGTTTGCGTTCAAGTTCCCTGTTCTTCTCCTTTGCCCGATGAAATCTTTATTTCGGTTGATGGTAAAGTCTCGCCTCTCACGGTTCTTTATGACTGGAAACCTTCGCCTTGCACCTTTTGCAGCTCCATCTACCATGCACCCCAACAATGCTCAAAAAATCCTATCCCTCCTCCTCCCTCTACCCTGCCTCCTAAGCCCAGGGGTAGGAGCTCGAGCCGTAAGCCGCGTCAGAGTCAACCCCCACTTTCTTTTAACACTCAAAAACCGCCCTACCCTTCTCCAGGCACGGCTATTTCTACACTAGCCCCTCCCCTTTTACCTGGCCCTTTTCCACTCTAAACCAATCAGCAAACTATCCCAATTCCGAACCTCAACTCACCCCCAACTGATGTCACTCCTGCTGACATCCCTACTACCTCTAAGTCTTCTTCTCCTCTCTCTGTTTTTAAGCAAGCTAGCCTTCCTATTAACAACAAATTTGACCTCTTGACTGATCAGCCGGATCAATCTGTCATCCCCTCCACGTCTAGCTCTGACCCTTCACCTTCGTCTCTTCCTATTACCTCTCCTACTGAACAACCTACTATCCAACCTCCTCCTAAGAACCATATCACTTCTTCCATACCCTCCACATCCCAACTTTCCTCTGAGAACAGCCCTTCTCAGAACTCTAATTTCAGTAATTACTCTGCCAGCGAAATTCATAGCCCAAAAAATACTCGGAGCAAGCAAGCCAAGAAGGCTACCAACTCCAAACACAAACATAAATGATCCTTCCTCGTATGGCGTCTTGGAACATTAGAGGGTTCAATAGTGCCTCTAAAGTTATGTCTTGCAAGTCCTTGGTGAATAAATTCAAGTTAGACCTGTTGTTTATTCTTGAAGCTAAAATTTCTGCGGATGCTTTGTTAGATGACTGGTTCTCAATTTCTCATAAAGTTTTTCCTGTTGAGGGATCTTATAACAATTTTTCTGTTTCTTCACCTGGTCGGATCTGGGTGAAATGGAATGCTGATAAGGTACACTTTAAGCCTCTTTTTACTTCTAGTCAAGTAATTCATGGTGTTATTCAAGCGCAGAATATGGATGTTTGCTGCATTTCGGTTATCTATGCCTCTAATTTCATTTCTGAAAGACATTTGCTTTGTGATACGGTTGCTTCTCTGGTTAGTAATGAACCTTTGCCTTGTGCTATTTTGGGTGATTTTAACTGCTGCATTTCCCCATCGGATAAATTTGGGGGGCTCCCTTTACCTCATAGTAAGATGGGGGAACTTAATAACTTTGTTTTCAAAGCTGCTGTTTCTGAATTACCTTCTTTTGGTCACTTCTATACTTGGTTTAACAATAGAATGGATAACCCAATCCATATTAAGCTTGACAGAACCTTCATCAATGATACCTGGCTCTCTTGTTTCCCCAACTCTTACTACATTGTGAGTGAACCAGACGTTTCTGACCACTGCCCGATTATTCTTAATCTGGACCTTCACACCACCAACAAGCACCGGTTTCTGTTTAAAAATTACTGGTGTACCTTACCTGCTTTCTGGAAGTCTGTTCTGGAAATTTTCTCTTCTCCTCCATCTGGTAGCCCTATCTGTGATTTCTACCATAAGCTTAGAGAGCTCAAATGTCAACTTAAACAAAGTAACTGGTCTACTTCTAACTTTATCAAAGATAAGATGGAATCTCTTGCTCAGGCTCAAACTGAAACACTTTACTGCCTTCAAAACGACCCTCTGGACTTTGCTTTAAATGCTAGACTCTTGTCTATTAATTTGGAACTTTCAGAAAACAAAGCCAGATGGGTTGACTGGATCACTCAGAGAAGTAAGGCTAGATGGCTTAAAGATGGGGAGGATGATCTGAAGTTTTTGTATTCCAATATAAATAGCATGAGCAATTCAAACCAGATTAGAGGGATCATGGTGAATGGTGTGTTGCTTAACACCAAAGATGATATCTCCACTGCCTTTATTAACCATTACCAACAGCTGTTTAATGGTTCGACCTCTTTGGGAAATGATAGATTGCCAACTGGAAAGTCAATACCCCCTGAGCTTGTTAACAGTCTTATTGCCCCATTCACTATAAATGAGATTAAACATGTTATTTTCTCCTCTCCTACTGCTGCTGCTCCTGGCCCGGACGGTTTCTCTTTTGAATTCTATAAGTCTACTTGGAATTCTATTGGAAACTACATTTGTAAAGCGGTTCTTTCTTTCTTTGCTACCTCCTTTCTTCCCAGGCAAGCCAAGAACACTGCTATTGCTCTTATTCCCAAACATCCACATGCTACTGCTATTAATGACTTTAGGCCTATCTCTTTGTGCAACTCCTTCTATAAAATTATTGCTAAATTGTTGGCTAACCGGTTGAAAACTGTTATGCCCCACATTATCCATCCTGCTCAAGCTGGCTTCATCCACCATAGAATTATTACTTATAATATTATTTTGGCTTTGGAGATTTTGAGCAAATTCAACTCTTCATCTAGAGACAAATATTTCTGTGCTAAATTCGACATACACAAGGCTTTTGATACTATTTCAAGGGATTTTCTTCTCCAAAGGCTCCATGCTAAAGGTTTTCCTGAAATCTTCATATCTTGGATTAAATCTTGTATCTCTGACGTTCATTTCTCTGTTGCTATTAATGGTTCTCTGGAAGGTTTTTTCAGCTCGTCTACTGGCTTAAGACAGAGATGTCCCCTTTCTCCTTATTTATTCACGGTGGCTATGGATGCTCTCTCTTGCATCTTTGAGGAAGCTTTTCAGTCTCAGAATTTTCAAGGTTTTAAGATGGGTAATCTGGCTATTAACCATCTTTTATATGCTGACGATCTTTTGGTCTTCTCCAAAGCCAATTTACAAGAGGCTTCCCGTCTTAATGAGATCCTGGATCGTTTTGGCTCCTCTTCTGGGTTGGTTGTTAACCCAGCTAAGAGCACCATTCTTTTCTCTAACAATTGTCATCAAAGTGAGGACATTTGTGACATTCTTAACATCCAGCAAACCTCTAGGCCTATCAAATATTTAGGCCTTCATATCCATCACAAAAAACTTACTTTTACTGATTTCCAACCCCTTCTCTTAAAGATCACTAAAGCCTTAGATGGGTGGAAGGCTAAAGCTCTTTCTTTTGGGGGAAGAATCCAATTTTTAAGATACACCATTTTTAATACTATTGCCTATTGGATTAGATGCTCCATTATGCCAAAGAAATGTTTCAAATCTTTGGATAGAATTTGTTCTCGGTTCTTATTCTCTCGTGATATTACTGCCAAAAAACTTCGGCTTATTGCCTGGAAAGATACCTGCATTCCAAAAATGAATGGAGGGCTTGGCTTACCCTCTTTTGATGCGATTAACTTTTCCTTCTCTTGCTCTATCATCTGGAGGTACATTAATGACAGTAACTTGCTATTTTGTTGTTGGCGTAATCTTTACACTTCTCTTTGGTTTCCTCACAATAAGTGTAGTTCTCTGTTTTGAAAAAAAATTACTGCTACTGCTCTTCAAATCAAACACTGTCTGAATTTTAGGATTTTTGCCTGATTCTCACCATTCCCTCCTATGGGATCCCTGGTGTCATGGTAAATCCATTTATGAGTTGGCTGTTGCTATTGTTGATGGGAGCTGGTTTGATAATTTAAACAGTGTTTCTGTTTCTACCATTATTGAGAATGGTTGCTGGAGGCTCCCTGATTGCTGGCCTGATGCTATAACGACTATTATTAATTCTGTTACTATTTGTGATGCTGTAAATTGCTGCCTCTGGTTAAATTCTGTGAAGGTCTCTAACAAAATCTTTAGGAAAGAATTTTATATGCATTATCAGGTGGTTGATTGGTATCATTTTATTTGGCATAAGCATTCGACTATCAGATTTTTTGCTTTTGGTTGGTTGGCTGATAAGAATGGGCTGAAAACGACTGACATTTTGATAAGGCGTGGCATTTCTGTTAATCCGCTCTGCACTTTCTGTTTGGTGAGCAATGAATCTCATTCTCACCTGTTTTTCGAGTGTGACTTTTCTTTTAAGATCATCTGTGCATTAATTGGTCAAGCCCACTCTTTACTTCTCCGGCCGAACATTTTCCAAATGTTCTATTTTCTGGATGACATTGCTGATTCATCTGAATCCCTGAACTTCTATTGCCTGGTAGTAAATTATGCTATTTACTATATTTGGCGGGCTCGTAATGACAGAATTTTTGGCAATAATATGGAATGTCACACTACTGTGGTTAGGAAAATTAAAAATGCTGTTCAGGCTAAGTTGGAGAGATGGAAAAACGGCAGCAATTTTAAGCATCTTTTGGGGTAATTGGTGTTTTTATGCCACTCTCTGTGGCTGCCATTCGGCTGGTGATATTATCTGTATCTGTTTCATTTTCATTCCCTGCGGCTGGCACTCGTTTATCTGGTTGCCCTATCTGTGTCCCAGCAAGAATGATGATTTTTGGTTCTTTCAGACAATTTTGCAGGACAATGATGATCGCTGCAGCTCTACCCCTCGGAGGGTCTATATGGCAACCAGGGGTAACTTTTGATTAATGCGATGACCGGGTCCCTCGTTCTTCGCTGCAGCAAATGCCCGAGTCCTGATCAAATTTTGTATACCACTTTTTGTTGATTCATTAGTTAGACGTTATTGGTGGTATAGGTTTTCCCTTTTACAATTTATTGTAATTTGATTTTTATTTTGGCCTTGACTCTTTTTCTGGGTCAGGCCTTTTCTTACTTGTAATTCTTCATTTTTAATAGAAGGGCTGAGTCCCCAAATTTCCCCAAAAAAAAAAAAGAAAACTTCTTTAGCTTCTTTAGATTTGGTTAGAAGCAAATGTGGCAAATGGAAAAGAAAATCCTTTTGTTTTTTGTTCTTTTCTTTTCTTTTAAGCTAAAGTAGCTTTTCCCACTTATACTGTGGTTGTCAGCTATGTAAGTAGGAATATAGTACTGAAATTTTCAAATTTGAATGGTCTGAATAGTCGCTCTGTGCTCCAACGATTAGAATTCTAAGTATTTAGCATTACTTAGATTTCGTTTGAGAAGGCTTTTTTATTGCTTCTTCAAGCAGCTTTTTAGTATAAAAATTAAAAATTTTGTACTAAAAAACTGTTTCAAGAAGCAGTAAAAAAGCTGTCCCAAACGAAACCTTAGACAATACTTCCTCCCAACTGTCATTGTCTCTGTAGTTATCGTAAAGCCCAATTGACAAAATTATTGGAAAGGTGGGACAGACGGACTCCACCAAACCTCTAAGAACCAATAGGCCATCGCTGAAACATTAATCCTATAATTAACATTGTATGCGTTGAAGGCTTTGAGTGGTACCATCCTTTTTTTTTTTGGGATTAATTGTTCTGTAACGCCGTCCGAAGACTAATCAAAATACACCATATCATCTCTTGCTCGATATCACGGCTCAATATTGCTCGATACCGTGGCTCAGTTTTTCTGACATAGCGCATTCTAGTTGGTCTCTAGCGGCATTCTGCATCCGATCTTCACACAGAATAATTCTCTTTTTTTTTGGGGGAGGGGAAAGAGGACATCTAGAAAATTAAAACAAACTCACACAACACAAATATAACTCCAATTTAAGACCATTCGATTGATAATCAAAACTTCCAACCAATAGATCAAAATGAGCAACATGATATTAAAAAATTATAATTATTCAAATAACAATTACTTTCTCCCTGATTTCTCAATGTTTAAAAAAAATTTGTGGTAAAAAACTACTCTTTACAATCAAAATTACTTTTACCACTATAAGAAACTATAGAAACTATTAGACAGCCTCTTATTAATATATAAGAACTATAGTATTTAAATCATTAATAATGCTCTTCCTTTGCCCAAATGTCTTTCTCCAATCAAAATTCTGATACATATCTACTCCTACAACTTTTTTGCTCTTCAGCCTTAGGCATCTGGAAAGCAGTACAAAAGTTGGGGGACAAAGTTAAGGCACCACTGATCTCAGCTGTCTTGAGATGCTTAAGCTTTCCAGCCAGGAATCAATCAAGAAATTTCAGCAAACCAACAGCTTTAGGTTGTAAAGCTGCAAACTCCTATCTTTCTGTTAGAAATAAAAAGCTTCAGGAAATAAAAAAAGATGCATATGAGACATCTACAGCCTACCATCCACCACCCCTTCTCTACCTTACTTTTTGGGGGAAATTATTGGTTTTCGGACAGTGCACGCCATCCAAAGTCCAATGAAAATTTGTCACATCACCCCATACTCGGTACTGCTACGTACTGGATAACATGGCTGCACCTAATCGTCTCTGAATGGTAAGCTATGTGCACTGTCCGAATCCAATAATTTCCTCTTTTTTTTGGGCAATTGTTCGTGTATTATGGTCTACCACTCCGAGCATATTGGTACCTTATTTTAGTTTGTTTATTGGTGTCCACATCAACATGTTGAGGGATAAATGTAGCCTTCTTGGCAGGTGAATTTTCAGCTCAATTTGATGGTTAGAACAAGCACTTTTGTGTTACCTACCATAACACATGGAGACTCATAACACTTCAAAGAAAAAGCAAACTACTCATTAAAAGCTCTCTGTTTGGCAATCCAGGCTTTTAGCACTTAAATAATAGATTTATAAGGTCCTAGAAAATTTCATAGAAATTGAAGAACTGAATTGTGCATGCAGAAACATTTCAATTTCCTCATAGCATCTGCCAGCCTCCCGCTTAACAAGTATATAAAGCAATAGACTTCACATTAGTTTGCCTACATTGTGACATAGAGACCATGAGTCACAAAAATATGATAGGAAATAATTGAGTTCGCAAGTAACCCTAAGGAAAATACTCGAGTTCACAAGCAAACATAGCAATAATCGGTAAAAACAGCAAGAAATTAGCTGATTTCAAAGAGAAAAGCAAAAACAATGCAGGAATTTCCGGATATTGGAGAGAAACACAAAGAAAACTTCTTATATTCAATCCACAAAAAAAGAAAACAATACAAGATACAAGTTTCTTCAATACGAGAGGAAAAAACAACTCTCCAATTCTCTAGTCAAGCCTAGAGCCCAAGAACACAAACCCTAGATCTCAAATCCCTTTTAAATTCAAGATGAAAACTTAATTCTAGCATTAGCCACTAAATAAAGTAAAATGAGAAATACAAAAACCCTAAACAGCCCCCTAATTCAAATTTCCCTCCTAAATACCCATTAAATTAATTGCTTGGGCCCACTAGGGCATCTGCCCCTCTCCCTTGGTTCCACCCCCCCTAGGCCGACGACTGTAGATTTGAATTGGTCCAGGTTGGACCAGTTCAATCGGGCCGGCGGGCGGAGGCCGGCCTAACAAAATACTCTACAAATGTAGGAATAAGGCTACATAAATGAACTCATCGAACATCATAATAGGTGGAGTTTCGTGCACTGATTACGCTTTTAAGCCACATTATACATTTTTCAACCAAGTCTAATAAGCGCCATACCTTCAAGCTTTGAAGATCGCCCATTTCTCTACTTACTTCACTATAAGCTAGCTTGCCAAATTAATACCTCATAGGATGAGTGGCAGGAGAATTGTTTGGTAATTACTAAAGCACATCCTTCTTAATTATCACTTCTATAATATGGGCTTAATCCATTGTTCTCTGAACTAAGAATACAAAGATAGCACTCTTCTATTTGAGAACCTGCAATAAAGTAGCAACGGGGAAGAGATCAGCCACAAGAATCTAATTTAATTAAATTGACAGCTAGATAACATTTGTGAACAAACCTATTCAACACTCTGGTTCCCAAAACTTACCTAATCTGACAAGATTTACCCATTAAGCGGGCAACAAAACAGTCTGTTAAGCCGTCTTTGAAGACCCAAGCAGCAAAGAACATGACTATGAAAGGACTAGCTGTTCCAGGACTAGGATTGCTGATTAGTCATCTGGGTGAAACTTGTAACCTTCAGTATTTGCGATAGCTATAAAATTTTCAACTATTAGTTATTTTTTAATAATCTGTAGTCTCATTGGCTAGCTAATTTCCAAAAAGGTTCTAACCAATGGTACAATCTACAAATTATTAGGTTCGGTACCGCGTAAACGTATCACCATTGAGATCGCGCCACGTGCTCTTACTCTTTACCGCGCGGCCCGACGACTGGCCCAATGGAACCCGGAAATGCTATGTTCGCGTATTGCTAGATATATCGGCATTTGCTCGGTATTGCTAATATTGCTAGATTGCTTGAATAATTAGAAATACCGCTCTGTGAAGACCAATATCGAGAAATCCGAGTAATACCGAGCAAACCGAGTTTTTCTAGAAAACTCGGTATTACTCGGTATTGCTCAGTATTTGTCTTCAATAATGATATTTCTCGTTATTGTCGACAAAATCGGCAAATACCTAATAATACCGAACAATCCAGCAATACCGTTTGTCATGGATTTAAAAAAAATTAATACAAGATGGACCGATTCAATCCAAGTTATAACGTAAGATTATTTTTCATAAAAGACAAATCGACCTTTCTCTACAAATTCAATTTAAATAGATAAGAATTGGCTAATCTAATTTTGTGTCTAAATAATGTCACACTCCAAATCTACATAAATACATAAATAAAATTACTCAACCAAAAATAAATACATATAGCCTACTACGAAAATTTAAAATATCAAATGAGATCCTAGTGCTGATAAATTTGCTCTTGTGATGAATGTTCATCAAACACTCCAACAAGACCTGTTATGAGAAAAATTAGCAAGTGAGTTTGAGAATTTGAGCTCAATAAATAACTTATATCTATTAAAGCATAAATAACAAAGAGATAAGAAATACAACATGAATAACTAAAAACTAAAAAGACAAGCACAACTACATACAACATAAAGTGTCATCAATGTGTAAATGAAAGTTGTCACAAATTCTACAACAAAGTCTAATATGGTTATGTTAAAAGTATATCAAATTATCATCAACAAAATTTCATTCAAATGTATCCAACCATACTAGATATCATAATACTTTTCAAAATATGCCTTAACAACCATTCATTATTTTCAACTTATATTTGTTTATATATGTAATCGATTGTATCCAATACCTTGCGTCGAGAGCTAAATACTAAGCTAAGGAAATCTAATGATTTCCAATGAGTCGTCTCTTTATGAGCGCAACACCCAACTAACTAATATTCAAAACAGCTTTATTGACCGAAATACCATTACACACATGCATATAATTTTTATTTTTTTCATAATAAGCTTATAGCAAGTATCATATAATCAATGTGGCAGTAATGAATTTTACAATCAATATGATTTGAACAAATAACATTTATTACATTTAATACAATTAATGTGCATCAAGCTAAATTCTTTATAATAGAAATAAATTCAATGAATAGGAGTCTATGTAAAAATAAATCAAAGTAAAGTTAATGAGGATAATGCCCCTCATAAAAAGAGTACACTTATCCCTCAAGATGAAAAGTAAAGGATTTTATTTAATTTGAGATCCAACCAATATAGCCAAATAAAACTCAACTTAAAAGTCTCACAAATAAATAATATAATTTAATATCTAAACACATATTAAGGATCAAATATGCATAAACAAAAGGTCTAATCTACCCAACTCAAATGCATACAATGAAGATCGTTAGTTGAGCCTAAATAATTTAGGTTACAAGACAGTCGAGTCTAACAAAATAAATTTCTATGATCTATGAGCATAAACATATGGTTTTCCTTAAAATAATTTGGATAAAAGCGAAACCAACAATTAAAATGATTAAGTACATATAATACAATACTACATAAAACATAAACTAATTTAACATAATCTCATCAAGTAAATATTATGAAAAGGTTCAATCTCATTCAACGATTGTGTATATAAAATAGGGAAGAAGGGAGAAAAAAGAAGACTCACTATCAATGGTGTATTTTAATTGATGGAGGAAGATGAGGCATACTTCCCTATTTTCTAATTTCTCGATTAGAATAGGAAGACATAGAGTTAAGAGGGGAGAGTGTTAGACAATAGCAATATCTCTTTAACCAAATAAAGTACAAACTTATAATGAGAAACAATGTGATTCCCTAGCTCTCAATTCATACAACTATAATGAGAGCGAAAACAATGATGCGTGCGGCTAGGGGCATGCGAGAGGGATTACAAACCAATTTGACTCACTAGGAGTCCAGTTCTAGCCACATAACAAAATTTCCCGCATATAACAAATATTCAATTCTATCTAGGTTCCTAAAACTATCCTGAGTTTATTCATTACCAACACATTGAAGCACATGAATTAGAAAAGGCTCGCCTTTTCCAACTTTCTAATTGATAGTCAAAGTGAAATATTCACATATGCTTTATCAATTGAAATTTCACAAATTTTTCAACTGTCATTCATTTGTTAATGATATGTTTCAAAAAGAGATGGAATTTAAATTGTAACTATGTTGTCTTGAAGTTTTCATTATATAAAAGAAATTTATGTGAAATAAATGAAAGTTCACTAACCCAAACTATGCTCATAAAATTGGAGAATAGCTCAACCAAAGGGGAAAACCCATTCACCCATTTCATTGAAGCGTCATTTATCCAAAAATTAAACAATCGCAATCCCTTTCTTGAGTCTTCTTCTTTAAAAAAAAAAAAAAAAAATAAAAATAAAAAGATGTGGAATTTAAAGAGTAATTTTTATAGCTTAACTTCAAGGCAACAAGGAAATTAAGTTGTTATGATATATAATTGGCAAGTACGAATATATAGAATGTTCAAGCTAAACTTGATAATTACATACCATAATAATTTAAACTTTTTTTCCTTTCCATCATATAAAACTTCCAATATCATGTAAGAGCCAATAAACTAACATTTTTCATTCATAATGATGATGTTCATAATTCATATATATCTAGAAATGATAAAATTGGAATTTAAAAGACATTTGAAAGTATATAAACTTTTTTATAGATAAAACAAAACTATACAAGCTACTTCATAACTAGTATAAACAAACCCTCCGAACTCCACACACCCTCCATCAAGAGAACCCCTCTTTACAAACTCCGCACACCCTCCATCAAGATATCAAACAACTCAAACCAATAAATTACCCAAACTACTTCAATTATTTGAAAAAAATTAACCCAAATTAAATCAAGACAAGCAAGATCAAGCACACAAATAAACATGATGTGATATCTTCAACTAGTGAATTATACATAGATAATTGCATGAGGTGATGCCTTCAAGGAGAATAAACATGAAGATTTTTATCAAATATGCCTACTTTAGAGAAATTCAACTCCAATAAATTTAATAATTGATGTTAATCAAAAAAATCAAGACAAATTACATGCCTCCTATAGAATAATTTATGAATCATCATAATTAAATATGTCTCAACCGTAAATAAGACATCTATAATCTATCATCAAATTATAATCACATCAAGGCTGGGTTGAGGACTTATACAAAAGAGATGAAAAGAAATCAAAATCAAAGGAATCAACAATAAGCTCATAAAACAATATCAAATCAAGTGTGTTGAAAATTAGATCCATGAAGAATTTTTATATCACAAGCATTAGTTCTTATGTGTTGCATAATGAGCATTCAATAAGTTCCTAATTGAAGCTTTTCTAGAATTAAATGCATCATTTATCACCGGGAGTGTCGATGTGAAAAGCTTACCAAGGTTATAGGAAGCACAATTTGGTGTGAATGGATGATGTATTGTCACTAAGGCTTCGATGGATATGAGTAGAATTTGAGGGAGGGTAAGGAAGACGAAATTGAAAACAAGTAAATAAAAAGAATAAAAGTAATTCTCACCAGAGATATGTTCGCGTTCAACAACCAAATTTTTAAACAAAATATCAACCAAACAAACTTCAACATAGCTAATTAATATTAATCCCACCATCACAAATCGAGACATTCATCATAACCACACCACAGAAAGCAAATTTCAACAGAATTATGTTGAATTCATAACATGTGAAAGATTAAGATTAAGGGGTTGTTTGATATCAAGGTTTAGACCAAATTTAAAGCAGATTTGAGTGAAATCCAGCCAAACGGCCTAAAATGCAAAACTAAATCTCACAACAAATGAAAATCACCGTAGACAAAAAATTCCACTTTTTTGTGCCAAGTCCCAATTTTTTGAAATCCTATTTTTGGCCAGATTTAGGAAATCTATTGGCTTAAGAGGAAAATTTACTCATTAAATCAGCACTATAGCTAAACAATCACATGAGATTTAATAGAATTTATCATGAATGTTACCAAACAATTATCAAGATTTATATCCCTCAGGATTTCTGAAATACAATTTTAGAGGATTTGGATTTAAGAAATCTTATTTAAATCAAATCTTAAGTGCTACCAGACAGCCCCTAAGTAGAGACATTCAACATATCAATTACAAAATATATGAAACATTCGATCAAACGCTTTAATTATATCATGGGATCAGTTCGTAAATGATAAACAGACAACCAAGGAAACACATTGTCATCCGCTAATTATAGCATAGAAACCTGAGAAATTTAACAACGAAAATATTACATGTCAAAGAGTGCAGAGTAAGCAGCTTCAGAAATCCTCATCCAGTTTGAACTCATGGATGGCACCGTTTCCATTCAAACTCGACATCACCGACGCCTTCTGGTATTCCCCGACCCTCTTCTCAAAAAAGTTAGTTTTTCCCTGAAGGGAAATAAGCTCCATCCAGTCAAATGGGTTTGATACCTCGTACATCTTCGCGTAACCCAATGCGCCAAGAAGACGATCGGCAACAAACTCTATGTACTGGCTCATGAGATCAGCATTCATCCCCACAAGAGCACAGGGGAGGGCATCGCAGACGAACTCCCTCTCTATATCGACAGCATCGGAAACAATCTCTCGAACCCTATCCTCAGAGAGCTTATTGTTGAGGAGACTGTAGAGAAGGCAAGCAAAATCACAGTGCAGACCCTCGTCACGAGATATGAGCTCGTTCGAGAAGGTGAGACCGGGCATTAGCCCTCTCTTCTTGAGCCAGAAGATGGCACAGAAGCTACCGGAGAAGAAGATTCCCTCAACGCAAGCAAACGCAAGGATGCGCTCTGCAAATGAATTGGAAGGCGTCGATCCAACGTAGGGCCCATTGAGCCTTGCGGGCGACGCAGGGGACGGTCTCGATGGCATGGAAGAGATGGATTTCTCACGGGAATCTTTGATGTATGTTTCGAGAAGAAGGCTGTACATCTCGGAATGGATGTTTTCGATGGCAATCTGAAATCCATAGAAGGCGCGAGCCTCCGGGAGCTGTACCTCCCTCATGAAGCGGCCGGCAAGGTTCTCGAGGACGATTCCGTCAGATGCGGCAAAGAAGGCGAGAACGTGGGTTACAAAGTGGCGCTCGTCGGAGGTGAGGGACTGATCCCAATGGCGGAGGTCTTGCGGAGAGGTCTACTTCCTCAGCAGTCCAAAAGGAGGCTTCGGCCTTCTTGTACATCTCCCAGATCTGAGGATAGCGGATCGGAAACATACAGAAGCGGTCGGGGTTTGGGGCAAGAAGCGGCTCTTCCTGCTCATCACGGTTGTCAGCGAAACCGTTAGACATCGGCAAAGACGGCATTTTTGGAAAGGGAAAAGAGAAATAGAATTTGAAGGAGGATCTAGGACAGGAGGATTTGATGGCGCGCAGGGGAAAAGGCTTTGAAAGAAATTTATAGAGAGATTGGCATGAGAGATGGGGCGGGAAGGGGAATTGGGGAAATTTAAAATTTTCGTTTTGAACTGCCGGGGGAGTCTTGCAGGGGAAGAAGCCGATTTCATCTCACTGACCGGTATGGTTACCGCTTCTTTCCTTTTCCTTTTGCGCAATTCTGCAAATTATTGCATTTTGTGTAACTCCATCCACACGCGAACGGCGAACGGCGAACGAACGGCGAACCGCGAATCTGAACCAAAATGCGGGAGGCTACATAAGTGGCTACGAAGTATTGGCGTAACGATGACGCTATGAATTTGAACATTCAAATTTGGAGAAAAAGCTTTTTCTGGTCCCGTTAAGTTGTGACAGCATTTGAGATATTGCTATAAATGCTAAGTACAATAAATATTTGGCGGTAAGATGGAAAAATTTTGACCATAGTTATATTTCTACATATAAATGCTCAATGAAATTAATTCAAGTTAAGTTAGGCTTTATTTGGGAATCTTTTGATCACTATTTTTCCTATGATTTTTAGAAAAATTTGTCTTAAATTTTGTTATAAAAAACTATAAGAAAATTATCTCAAATTAAGCATTAATTTAGCTCAAGATAAATCAAATTGAAATAAGCTTGTATGAAGATTCAACATACATACATATATAATAGAGTATGATGCATCAGCATAAGAGACATGAAAACCCTCCAAAAGAGGGAAAAACTATGAGGCATTGCCCTGTCGAATTGATTATACTAGTATTAGTAGTAAGATTATAAATAATGTCTTTCTTTGGAGGAAGACGTTGACTCAATGTAGCAAATACATATTGTATAGAGCACAATACATAATTTGATAACAATATCACATATGTTCTTAAGAGATTGCAGGCCTATTTGTTTGGTCTATAGGGGTGTAGTTGGATGATGGTGGTCGGAGGGACTATTGTCGGTGGGCGAAGGAGGTCGAAAGGACCACAGTTGAGCAATGGTGGTCGAAGGGATCGTTGTCAGCGGACGACAGTGATTAGAGGAAGGCCCAAGATTGGAAAGCAGATGGAGATCCAAAAGCGATGGTCGAGTAGAGGTTCAATAGCGATGACCTGGATTAAAACAAAAATAACAGTGACCTTGATTCGTCAAGGGTGGTGCCATGGTAGAGCTCTAAGATTTTACAAGCTTCAGAGCTCTTCTTTTCTTCAAACGTCCTCCTCCCATTCATATAAAGAATAGGGGTCTATTTATTTATTTTTATTTTTTTTGAGTGGCATGTTCAATAAATATCGAGAAAATTTAAGGATATTTTTGTAGTGTTTCATCAGATGACTCATATTGACTCCTTTGATCATATATTATTTATTAATCATTTAAGTGTCTTACTGGTGTTAAAATTGAGTGATCTTAGGCTAGTTAGATTTGTCTCGTCGAGCCGCTCAATTCGACTATAAGCATGTCATATTTGGATATGATTTAGTCATTCCAATTAATGCTATGAAGATTCAAAGAAAGTTTTGGTCCTTTGATTTGAGTTCATTTGAGCTCGAATTAGACTTAATTTGATTGGGTTAAACTTCCTGAGATGTTCAATTTAGCTATACGCTTACTAGAGCATGGAAGTGAAGTTTGGATCAAAATTTTGAAAGCTTTTTACTCACATTTGCATCGAGATTCGTGAACGATTAAGATAATTTCTTAGTGACATATCAAAGCTGCTCACTACAAACTCATTATGGATGTCGAATTTGACTCGACCAGAACCTGATCCTAAAAAATTCAGAGTTCGGATTCAAAATTCTGACCAGTTTCTAAAATTGGGTCAGGTTCAGGTTGACTCGATAACCCGAAATTTAATAGGGTTTGACCCGCGAGCCATTAATCCTCATTGGTGAGTTGGTCTCGAGTCTGATTCTGATTTGGCTTCTTGCACAGACGTACCGTGTCTCTCTTGGGTCAGCGTCCGATGTCCAAGTCCCTCTCGCTTCCACGTCAGACCATTCGCCCTCTAATGACTGGTGTCCTGCTAGACCCCTTAGGTCTGCATTTGATGTCCCACATCAGTGCGCTACGTCCTAGTTTGGTCTGCTATCCACTCGCTACTCGGGTTAGCATTTGGTATCTTGATTCACGTGTAGCGTCCGACACTGACCACATTGTCCTTGCCTGTGGTATGCAGAATGTCCAAACTCCGATCAATTCGGACTAAGCACTCGCCTAGTCGCCTGGATCAACCTTTGTGTTCTGGTTCGCAGGTCAGGTCGGGTCAACCAGGTAACTCACTTGGGTCGGGTCCACGTAGGAATTCCGGACCCGTTTGCAAAACTAGGTCGAGTTAGGGTCAGGTTGGACTCGAACCCAACTAGTTGACCCATTTTGATACCTCTAAAACTCATGTTGTTAAAGAAGAACCAAAAATCTAAGCATAGATGACTTAAGGATTTTGTTTTTCTTTTACCACCTTTCTTACTATCATTTTGTATGCAATAAGCTACTGATTAATCAAATACTCGACATACTAATATACTATCTAGATAACCAAGTATTTAAGGATTATGTTAAATGCTTAGTACTTGGGGCGGGCAAAATATATGTTCTAAGGGAGCTTATCCTATTTAAAGAAAGAGGGGAATAGTATATTTAAAAGAATGGTAATTCACTAATTATTGGTCTAATTCATATATGAAAATTGGCCAATTTCTAAAAAAAAAAAAAAAAAAAACACAAAGACTTAATAAAATAAGGAAAAAGTTGATTCCTTGAATGAAAGGTGCCTTATTTCTAGGTTAAACTTAAAAGCTGCTGCACTCCTTATAAGAGAGCAAAAGGTTCCGACTAGGAGTGCAAACGGGACGAGTCGAGCTCGAGTCAAAGATTGTTCGAGCCGAGCTCGTATGTCAAATGTCGAGCTCGAGCTCGAGCTCGAACTCGAGTCAACCTCAAAAGTCGAGCTCGACTCGACAGAGAAAAAAAAAGCTCGTCGAGCTCTCGAGAGGCGGTTCGAGCTCGAGCTCGCGTGCCCGCATCCGTCGTTGCTCGCGTCGCTGATCGGAGAAGGCCGGAGGAGCTCAAGCTGGCGTGCCCGCGTCCGTCGTTGCTCGCGTGTCACTGCTCGCATCACTGATCGGAGAAGGCTAGAGGAGCTCGAGCTTGCGTGCCCACATCCGTCACTGCTCTCGCATCACTGCTCAAGCGTCGCTGATCGGAGAAGGCGGGAGGTGCTCGAGCTTGCGTGTCCGCATCCGTCGCTGCTCGTGCGTCACTGACCGTGCCCGTCGCTGCTCGCGTGTTTGAGCTACTCAACGAGCTATCAAGTCGAGCAGCCCTGTGTTCGAGCTCGAGCTCGATTAGTAGTTGAGCTCAATAAGCTCGGCTCATCAAGCCCAAGCCGGTTTGGCTCGGTTGCACCCCTAGTTTCGACCAAAGATGAATAATCTGCACTTAGCAGAGTCGCCCAAAGTGAATTATAAATATATATATATTTTTTATGAAGATAAACCCTTGTATAAAATAAAAGAAAAAGGTTTATAAAATATTACCTTCAAAAATCATTTGAGGATTCACTTACACATGTAAAATTTATTTTTCAAAAAATTATTATCAAAACTAGGCACTTAATTCATTATAAAGGTCAGATGAAGATTTATGTGGCGCACATCCCTCCTAAAGAAAGTAGAAATTAAAAACATTGAAAAAAAAAGTGAACATCATTAAGGTTCTTTTTTATTACTTTTCAAAATAACTTGTTAATAAAAAAATAAAATTTTTATATAAAAAACTAATTTAAGAAGCAATAAGAAAAACATCACAAACGAAGCCTAAATTGAAGCTGGTAATTTTATAATCATTACAAATGAATTATTGATAAATTTCAAATAAATTTAGCTGAGCAACAAAATTTTGCTCCTACAAACAAATAGCCCCACCCCTACTTCAAAGTTGATGCCAAAATAATTACAATGAAAACATTTATTTATGTTAAAACATCAACAATTCGATATCGAATGAACTCTTTCCATCCATCCAACAATCATAACTTCCTATGCCAATACCCTCCTATGTATTAATATTAGTTATGGGTCCTCTAAACCAATATCTTGCACTTAAAAACCATGAAGAAACTGTGAGTAAAAGCAGGCCACCAACAGCAACCGGTGTATAATTGAGAGTGTCCCTAGAGATCGGATAAGCAACAGGAAGTGAGAAGAGGACTGTGATGATAGCCACCCAAAGGACTGCGACCCAACCGACGAGAATTCCGTAGCGGCCGAGGTTAAATGGCCCAGGGACGAAAGATTTGCGCGCCAATGTTACTCGAAAAAAGATTGGGAGAGCATAGGCAATGTAGAGGCCAATGGTGGCTATGGACACCATTGCTTGGAAAGCTACTAAACTTCCCAGAGACTGCAAAAGCAAATTTTAATAGAGTCAATTAGCTATAAAGTTTAAGAAACATTAAAACAGAATGCAGAAACAGTTGATGAAGTTCTATGGGATAAAGAAGAGAAAAATGATCAAGGGGAGAGAGTTTTTAAGTTGTAGGAGTAATTTGGTGAATTTGCAGATTAAGGGCTCCTTTGGTTGGACTTCTGTTTTTCATACTTTTTAAAATAAAGTTTCTAGAAAAAAAAATCAACTTCTTT
This sequence comes from Dendrobium huoshanense, assembly GCA_016618105.1. Taxonomy (NCBI): domain Eukaryota; kingdom Viridiplantae; phylum Streptophyta; class Magnoliopsida; order Asparagales; family Orchidaceae; genus Dendrobium; species Dendrobium huoshanense. The sequence goes on along the minus strand of CM028359.1, from coordinate 12,939,604 downwards.
ACCCAAAGACAATTTACTTCAACGCAGGCCTTAAAGCTACTAAGCAGCAGCGAATTAGCCATAAATATGATTAAATCGCTTTAGCTTTGAGTACCTAAATTTTGTGGATTGTGGATGTTACAATCATAGAAGAAGGCAGCAAAGCAATGGTGTTGGTATTCAGAGGGCAAGCGATTATTAAAGCCAAGCCATATTTTAAGGAGAAATTACTAAGTGCGGACACCGCACGTAGAGCTATGCTCGGACTCCAATGAAAATATGACGCATAAACTAGTGTATTACTATGTATTGGTGTGTATTAGTGTGTGTATTTGTGTATTGTTGAGTATTAGTTAGAACACAATAATACACATCAATACACAGTAATACACAAGTTATGTATTTGTGTGTATTATTGCGTACTAGCTAATACACATCAAAACACTGCTAATACAAACCAATACACAGAAATACCTAGTAATATACTAATCAACGCATTATATTTTCATTGGATAGCGGACGTAGCCGAACATAGCTGTACTTCTGGTATCCGCACGTAGTAATTTCTCCATTTTAAGACATGTTTGAAGGAAATAAAAAGACAGGGAATTCTTATATAATAATTAAACACATAGATATAACTTTGCATTACCGTCAGTGCCATGCAAAATGATATGAATGCAGAAAGCCAAACCGCATTCCTAGGGACATCTTGGTGGTTAACTTTATGCCAGAACGATGAGAAGGGCATTGCTCCATCTCTTGAAAATGCATAGGCCATCCTGTTTTTCAAGAAAGAGAAGTTCAGAGAAAGCTAATTCAACTAGAAGGAACGAAGATACAAAAGTATTTCATAGATTAAAGCATCACAAAACCAATATTAACACCTATATCCATAGAAATAAAGTTCTAAAAATAAAATGTGTGAATATTTATCAATCATTGATACCTAGAGTTGCTGGTCACAGAACTCATGCCGCAGAAGAATATGGCAACAGCGACCACTCCCAAACATACGATGCCACCAACTCCACTGCCATATCTACTCTTAAAGGCAAGGTAAAATACCTCAGCAATGGCATAACCTCCAGCATCATTATATGTGTTCAAAAGATATTGGGATGTTGGTAACAGCAAATGTGATACCAAGTAGGTACCCCCAACCAGCAATGATAGATATACCAATGGCACTAATTATTCCTTTGGGTCCATTTATGTCTGCATTTTTTGTTTCTTCAGTCTGAAGGAAATTCAAGTTGCAAAGCTTGTTAAAATTTTAATTGCTCTCAAGATGAAATTTGAAGGCAACTGAGCTTCAGAAAGTAGACAAAATTGTAGACAGAAGAACGGGAAAATTATAAAAAAAATGATGTATAGTTCATGGTAATAAGTATCTACAGAATGGAGAAATTCGTCGTCCATTAATGGATTAGAGAAAACCATTTTTTAGAGAACAGACTTGTTTACAAGTTAAGCAATAGAGTTATGTGTTACAGAAGTTGCTAGTTTATAAACAGTTTTGCACATGGGAAAAAAAAGATGTTTGCTTACCATATGTGCAGATGCATCATATCCTGTCAATGTGTACTGGCTCATCAATAGTCCCAGCACAAATATGTAAACCTGGCTATGAATTCCGGCATCATTTTCAGTGTTTAAATGGGTGAAGACAAATTTGGCACTGGCCTTCTCGGTAGCAACGCAGGGGATGAGAATCATAAGGACAAAAACACCTTTTTCAAATCCAAGAAAAAAAAAGGTTCAACTTCAAGCCTGAACACAAGTTCCGGTATAAGAATACGGCTTCATTTGGAACGGCATTTTTACTGCTTTTTAAAGCGGATTTCTAGTATAAAATTTTTTATTTTTATACTAGAAAAGCCGCTTTAAGAAGCAGTAAAAAAGCCGTCCCAAACGAAGCCTACATCTGTTCAAGAAGCTAAGGAGGAAATTTGAAGTCAAGACTTACCTAAGACATTCCATGCTGCAGCAAGCTGTCCGAAAAAAGATAACCATCTAATTGAAAAACTGTTTATGATGGCATGAATAAGAAGAATCCCACCATGAAAGAGAATAACTACATATTTAGAAGCGAGGTATCCTCCACCATTATTCCCCCCAGTGCTGAGAAGGATGATCACTTGGATAAGTTGTGCTAATGAGAAATCTACACTTGTAGTTACAGCCCACTGACACGAGAATGTTTTCAAAGGCTCAGAAGAATAACAAAAGAATGATATAACTTAAGAGAATGCACAATCCTCCTGAGAAAATGGAGGTTAGGATCTCTAATTTAAGGAACATCTTTTACCTGTCCAACGATGTTGAACCTGCAAAATTTTGGTTTATATTATCTCAGAAACTTTACGAAGTAATTTAAGATAAATACAGTAACATTTCCATGCTTTCAGTAATTGAAGTATGCAGTTTCCATCTCGTTCCCAAGGCTTTATTTCATATTTCATATTTCATATGCCATCTTATATATCCACACAACAAAATTGCAGAAATTCACGAAGCCAGCCTTCATAAGACTAGCAAACTCAAGTCGTAGCAACTACAAGAGTGGTGATAAACAAAGGAGTGGGAAGCAAAGCGGAGCTGTGGCGAGAACAATATAGCGTGAAACATATACATGCAAAAATAGGAAACAATAATGGGAAACAATGGTAGAAACAGGGGATAACAATGAGAAACAACAATAAAAACAGGGAACAATACCGGGAAGCCACAAGAAGTAGAGGTGTAGGAAATTCAGCATGACATAACATAAGGTCAGCAAATGACAAACATATTGAAACATAAAGTATCAAAACAAATAAGCAAATAATTTTGCAAATAAAACTGTTAAGTGTTATAGCAATGCATAATATTTAAGACAAATATTAAACATTTGAACAGGCTCAGAACATAGGAAATGATTTCTTTACAATTCTTTATTCGTAAAAAATTTAAATTAGCCATTTTGAGAATCATCAACATCATAAACCAAAGTATTATTATCTCCTTCATCAATATCATCTCTCAAATCATAATCTTCATTATTACCCTCATCATTTTCATGTTCACCTGGAAGTGTCTCTTGGATGAATATTCTTTTTTTTTTTCCCTTTATATCAATCTTAAATGTCATAGTTTCTTACACAGACATCGCCAACTCTCGCAATGCTACTGCATATAAAATTTTGTCTTCCAAACAACAATTAATCATGTTCATCTAAATGATTATTCAACTTCCTTGTTAACCATTTATTAGCATTATCTATTTTTTTTTAAAATGGCTTAGTAATTTTTGAACGATTTTACCCTCAAACAAGCCTTTAAAATACTTATTGTAAACGAAATAACTCATGCTCAAACTCATCTGCCAAAAAAAAAAAATTTCTAAACCAAAATAAATAAAAGATCAGTTAAAAAATTGAATCAACAAATTGGCACATGTTATGTGCCATAGCACATAACGGACAAATAGCATACATAATTACTTTATTTTGCCGTCCTACACCTTGCTATGCTAATAACGCCAAAGGTGCGCCTCACCATACTATGAGTCTATGAAAGTATATATTTTGTGATTTTTTATGCATGTCTTACAAAAATCTCTATCACAACCTTACTTGCATCAATCACAATCAACTCCCACGGGACTTGTACCATAGTCATCATCAATAGAACTTGCATTGCAACAATCATCAACCCGACTTGTGCCACAACCATTACTTGTAGAACCTACAATGCATCCATTCCACCCAAGACCAAGTCAATAACCTATTAGAAACTATACAATAACTCTTAAGTAAGCCAAAACTCCTACAGTTATACTTTTGTACAATATTTACAACTATCACACATGAAGACCTATCTAAGTGGCTTTTATGCCACCTTTTCCAAATTCCCAAGAAAAGCCTTGTACTAAGTTCATTTGATTGCTTGGAGGTAGATCACTCATGTATTAATTTCTTACAAATAATGGAAGTGATTAAACTAGGCAAGGTCCATTGGCTTTCTCCTCCAAGAATTTTCCACAAAAACAATCCTCTGTTTCACTCTTTATTCAACTTGACTGTTTATTTGCGTGAGATAAAAAATCCTTCGACAAACGGATCAATCATAAAACTAACGGCTTGGTAAGGCACCTTAGATGGTTTTTCCTAACTCAAGAAGGTGTTTAGTTGAACGTAGCAATGTGAGATATAAAACATATTGCTTCTCATAGCCATACTTGTCCATATTACCTCACAAAACTTTTCACGAAGCTCATGAAACCAATGTGAATGAAAATAGAAAATTTCCCCATATATCTGCTTGTGTAATCCTCATATAATAAATGAAGACGTCATCCAAAAATATTGCTTATTGCTCGAAATATGCTTTTCTCCTCTCCATTTCAATTAAATTAGAAATATTCTTGGCAAACATTTTTCCAAATTACATGATCACTTTCTCATCATAAGGAAATTTTTTACTGATGATCAATTTTCAACGCAAGATGTGCAGGCATGACAGATATGAGCAGGGGCGGATCACCTGAAGCCTGGGGGGGACCCCCTAAAAAAAATTATGATATGATTTTTTAAGTAGTTTGTCCCCCTGTCATATATTTTTTAGTCTTTAATATATGGGTTTTTAGGTAATTCCCCCCCCCCCCCAACCTAAAAGTTTTAAAATACTATGATCTTTAGGCAATTGCCCCCAATATAATTAAACACATTGTGTAGAGGTATTATTGTTAGGGAACGATGAACCAAATACAATGAGAAATAGTAAAGAGAATCCAAAAATATCCTTACAACCAAAATTTGTTCCGAGGACGCTGCCCTCGAAAAACCTAGCAGGAGCGACCTGACCGGTCAGGTCGAACTCCGCCAAGAGGCGCCGCCCCCTTGGACCCTCGACATATCTGAGAAATCTCTATATGTTTACTTATAAATTTGCCCCCTTAAAAATTAAGGCTAGTTCCGCCCTAGATATGACATATCCTTTTGTATAATGTGATATTAAGATAATAATTTAGAAATTAAAGAATCCTTCAAAACTTGGATATAAATTATGTTTCAGATGATATGCCATCAGCCTTACAAATCTACTCATCTATGCTGATCATGCTCATGCAGAAATGGCATCACATAAGAATTGAAGACAACCGTACCAATCAGACATTTTCTATAAATGGACATGGCTAAGGAGTTCGCATGCAATGAGTTTTGATGCAGGTTGAATAGTTTAATGAAAATGATTGATGCAAGCATACCAGCCAGTCATCCAAGAGGCAAAGGGTGCCCATTTCGGCCCGGAGAGCCTGGCACTCCAGTAATAGAGCCCGCCCGAGGTCGGATAAGAAGAGCAAATCTCCGCCATAGACAGCCCCACCATCATTGTAAACCCTCCAGCAACGAACCACCCATAAGTCATGGCAAGAGGACCACCATATCGAAGCCCGGTATTGTACAGCGTCGTGATGCCGGTGAGCACCGATATAATCGAAAATGAAAATGCAAAGTTGGACAAAACCCTGCAATCACCCAATCAAACACCCACGAATTCGGAAAATAAACAACAAATGAGATGGAATAGGGAACGGGAAAAGAGAAGATCTTTACGAGAGATCACGCTTAAGCTCTTGCTTGTAACCAAGCTCATGAAGCCGAGCGTGGCCGGAATCCAGTGAACTTTCGCCATGCGCACCATGAGAGTTGATTTCCTCCTTCCAAGCCATGCCGACTTCTTGAAGCTCGGAAGAAAAGGAGGGAGATCGAGAGCAACAAGAGGAGAGTCTTTCTTCTCCCAAGTTGGGTGAGATCCGCCGAATGATTAAAATACAAAGACCCAATTTTAATGGAAGCCAGAATTCCAGGTACGGCCAACGAGGCCAATAACGAAACAAGAGGCCTTTTTTGTAATTGACTTGCGAATACGGCGGTGTTCACATCTGGCGAGCAGGCTTACGTCCAATTTTTTCTTTCAGTTTCACCATTTTATAATTAAAATAATTTTTAAAGATTTAAAGTTATTGAATTAATTCTGAGATGAGAATTATATATAGATAATAAATTAAAATTATATTAAATTTTTTTGAAAATAAATTTAGCTATTTTGAATATCTATGTTACACTTTTTATTTAATTTCATTTGTTTGTATTTAAAAATATATTATAATTAAAAAAAGTGTTCAAATGCTTATAAATTTTTTAAAGATTAAAACTAATTATCATGATAAATAGAAGGCAAAGCTCTTAGATCTAAACAATTAAATTCACATTGAATGATTGAGATTCCGGTGCTTTCTTTAAAAATTAAGATTTTGTTTGAAATTGTTTTACTCCTGTTTTTTAAAGTAATTTTTTTAATATAAAATATTAAATAACGGCTTTAAGAATAGAAAAAAGTTGTCCAAAATGAAGTCTAAGTCATCGCCCAATCAATCCTTAACATTAAAAGATTCTGGTACAATCAGATTTGGAAGAAACAAATTAACAAAGTTCAATTGGTTTTATTGATAGCCCCACCGCTTATTTATTTAAATAAATTCAACTACTTTGATATTTTTAGTACTACTCATTTGAATAATTCTATAGGACTTAGGTTGCTTACCCGCAAACCAATTCAATATTTCTTATAAATATATTGTTGCGTCTTGGAGTATTCGCAAGTAGAGAAATATAAAATTTAACGTCTTAGCTTTATACGAAGATCTAGTACGCACAGAGATGAAAATAGATGAGGGTGTAATATTTATAGGAGACACCGGGATTTTTACGTGGAAAACCTCTAAAAAGGTGAAAAACACACGGGGCATAGCCCAGCTTGAATGAATCGACTATTGTTTAAAGTTGATTAAAAATGAGACCCTTCCTTAGTGGGGAATGGCTTGACTTGATGTACATCATCATATGAATTACATTACATGTTATGAATACAAAGAGTCATTGTTGACATATTCACTTGGCCGGAAGGGTCATAGTCGGTGGACAACATAAGTCATAAGGATCATAGTTAGTGGACAACGGAGGTCGGAAGGACTATAGTCGGGGGGCGACGTAAGTCGGAAAGACCATAGTCGGCAGGCGACGAAGGTCGGAAGGATTGTAGTCAATGGGCGACGTAAGTTAGAAGGATTGTTGTCGATAGACGACGTAAGTAGAAAGAACCTTTATCTGATAATGGATAAGGTCATAAGGAAGGTAGCATACCGTAGTCAGCGGATGATGGAGGTCAGAAGGAAGGTAACAAAACGTAGTTAGTGGGCGACGGAGGTCATAAAGATCGTTGTTTAACAGCAGAGGTCGGAAGGACGACATCAGGTAGAAGTCCAGCAATGGACATAAGTGTAATGCCCCGAGATCTGTGTAGCGAAAGGATTCATCTATTTTTTTTCTTTTCTTTTTCTTTCTATCGGTTTCCTCATCTGTTGTTCATATCAATCCATACCAATATATATCTAGAGCAAGAGATAATTACATTACAGAAAAGAAACAGCAGCGGATACTATAATTCACAAATAATACAAGAGTCAAGGTACAGCCAAAAGAAAATACTACACTAGCCATACAGGCTACAAAAGAAAGCCTACCAAAGCTACAAAAGAAAAGCTACAGAACTCGGCAGAAAGATCGTCAAGCTGGAGGCCCTGCACCTGAAATCATTAACCACATATAATGAGCTTACAAAGCCCAGCAGGTCACCAAAGCCTACAACTGAAATCAAAGCACGACACTGAAAATAATATGCAGGTTAATCAAATCAAGTCAAATCAATTAGTCGAACATGATCAATGAGTCAATGCAATACAGAAATTAATAGTCAATAAAACCAATCAATGCAGCGGCAGGCAGATCGATAAATCAATTCAATCAATCAATATTCGTCAATCAAAACGATACGGTCAAATCAGTACGATCTAATCAATGAAGTCAATCGAGAAAAGCGATACGAGACAATGAATCTATAAAACAGTCCATACGGAGTAGAACAGTAGCGAAGGCAAATCTATCAAATCTATAGGCAGTAGTACAATGAATCTATACGATGTCCATATCCATGCTCAATAATACCCATGCTCGGTAATCAATCGATGAAATCAGTGAAGTCGTATCAATCAGTAAATCCGATCAATTCCAATAAAGCAGAAATCGGTAAATCAGTAAATCCGTCAATATCAATAAATCAATCCGAAATCAATAAATCAATATAGATCAGAAAATCTATGCGATGCAATATCGTATACATTCAATTTCATACAATGGTCTTACTCGACAAGCCCAAACACTAGTCATGATGCTGTTGTAGTTATCAATCGTTCAATATCAATAGTGCTGTTGTAGTGGTCAATCAATATCAATAGTGCTGTTGTAGTTCGTTCAATAATGCTGTTGTAGTGGTCAATCAATATCAATAGTGCTGTTGTAGTTCGTTCAATACACGTTGGTTTCTATAACCAACGTTCAACTAGGTTTCCACTTGTCTTTCAGGATCAATCAATCAATGCAATAATCGATGCAATAAGCAATAATAGAGAAATCTAGAACAATCATATCAATAGTCATATACATATCAATTCAATCTATCAATTCCGGGAAAATCAGAAATCATACGAAAATCGGGCAGAGTAACGGTAGTCTATCGAAATTACACAAAAAATCCAGCAAAAAGATAAATTCTGAATTTCACCAAATTACAACAGAATAACCACGGCATCAATGCAAGACTATCAATCTATAGAATCCAAATCAAATCAAGTCCTGATAATTTCCTATTCAATTAAAATCGCGTAGAATCAATTCTGACCGGTAAAATCTTCGTAGAATACAGTCAAATCGTGTACAATAATCATATCTATAACATACTAGAAGTTGTGCGGTGAAAGTTGTGTCAAATCAAAATCATGTCGAAAAGTCGACTACGAAAACACAAAACAGATCACAACTCGGTCAAAACACAATATCTTCGAAAACAGAAGTAAGGTTCGGAGTCCTTACAGCGAGACAAACAAACTATTCAACAGCAACGAACGACGAAAATCGCTCCGCGGGCTCCAAAATCGGACTTCTTCCTTTGCTTTTCCGCTCCTTCTCTCTCCTCAAAATATCTGTTTTATAAAATGATTTTTTCTCTCTCCTCAAAACGAGCTCATTTCCTTATATCATACTCAGATCGGCCTGGCCGATCGCCCGATCGTCCCGGGACGATCAGACCAATTTCTGATCGTCCTGGACCATTCCCAGGGCGATGATCAGGACGGTATTATGTGAACAGTGCCGATCGTCCCGGACAATCTCAATATCGTCCTGGACGATCCTGTCCAGAAATCATTCCAGAACACTCCAGAAATCAGCTGTTTTCAATGCACTGATCGGCCTGGACGATCTCAACATCGTCCTGGCCGATCCTGGGGAAAAATCACTTTTCCAGCAGCTACAGCAAAGGAACGAGGTCTCACAATAAGTACAGCGTCAAAAAGAAGTATAGTGTCGGATAGAAGTCCAACAAATGTCTGGTGACTGGCACAAGTCCGGCGTCGGGTAGAAGTCTGACAGAATTCAGTGACAGGCGGAAGTTCGTCGTCGGACAGGAATTCGACAATGGGTGGACGTCTAGTGTCAGATAGGAATCTGGCGAAGGGTAAAAGTCAAGAGTTTGGTAGAAGTCTGGCATCAGATAGAACTCCGACGACAGGCAGAAGTCTGGCATTGAGTAGAAATCCGGCGTCGGATTGAAGTTAGACGTCAATCTGCAGCTGGGCAGAACTCCGTTGTTGATGATATTCAGGCAAAACTCCAGTGTCGGTAGGCTGCTGGGTGAAAGTTCGGTGGTGGTTGAGGATGAGTCTCTTCATTCTCTTTTCTTCTCTTCTTTCACAAAACAGATCACAACTCGGTCAAAACACAATATCTTCGAAAACAGAAGTAAGGTTCGGAGTCCTTACAGCGAGACAAACAAACTATTCAACAGCAACGAACGACGAAAATCGCTCCGCGGGCTCCAAAATCGGACTTCTTCCTTTGCTTTTCCGCTCCTTCTCTCTCCTCAAAATATCTGTTTTATAAAATGATTTTTTCTCTCTCCTCAAAACGAGCTCATTTCCTTATATCATACTCAGATCGGCCTGGCCGATCGCCCGATCGTCCCGGGACGATCAGACCAATTTCTGATCGTCCTGGACCATTCCCAGGGCGATGATCAGGACGGTATTATGTGAACAGTGCCGATCGTCCCGGACAATCTCAATATCGTCCTGGACGATCCTGTCCAGAAATCATTCCAGAACACTCCAGAAATCAGCTGTTTTCAATGCACTGATCGGCCTGGACGATCTCAACATCGTCCTGGCCGATCCTGGGGAAAAATCACTTTTCCAGCAGCTACAGCAAAGGAACGAGGTCTCACAATAAGTACAGCGTCAAAAAGAAGTATAGTGTCGGATAGAAGTCCAACAAATGTCTGGTGACTGGCACAAGTCCGGCGTCGGGTAGAAGTCTGACAGAATTCAGTGACAGGCGGAAGTTCGTCGTCGGACAGGAATTCGACAATGGGTGGACGTCTAGTGTCAGATAGGAATCTGGCGAAGGGTAAAAGTCAAGAGTTTGGTAGAAGTCTGGCATCAGATAGAACTCCGACGACAGGCAGAAGTCTGGCATCGAGTAGAAATCCGGCGTCGGATTGAAGTTAGACGTCAATCTGCGGCTGGGCAGAACTCCGTTGTTGATGATATTCAGGCAGAACTCCAGTGTCGGTAGGCTGCTGGGTGAAAGTTAGGTGGTGGTTGAGGATGAGTCTCTTCATTCTCTTTTCTTCTCTTCTTGCTCCCCCCCCCCCCCCCCCCCCCCCCCCCACACACACCCAATTTGGGCTCCCTTGCTTAACTCCAGCACCGATCGGCTACCAAGTGAAAGTTCTGCAGTGTTCGAGGAAGAGTTTTTTCCTTCTCTTCCTTTTTTTTTTCTTCTACTTTGATCTCCTTCTCTTCTCTTTTTCTCCTCTTGCTTAGGACCTCCTCTTAAGAGAAATGAGGGGTCTATTTATAGTTTTCTGAGAGTGGTATGACCAGTAAATAGATGAAAGATCAAAGGTGAATTATAGTGGTTTGAATGGACGGCCGATGTTGTTGTGAATTGTTTATCAGGCATTTGAAGGCTCTAATGATATAAGAATTTAACGATCTTAGGCTCGTTAGAATTGTCTTGTTGAGCCACTCGATTCGACTATAATTATGTCATGTTTGAAAATTGTTTGGTAATCCAAATTATGGATTGTTCCAAATGTACTGCGAGTCTCTGATTTGGACCAATTTGAGTTCAGATTGGGTCGAATTTCACGTCGTTGGGTTCCTATTTCCGAGACGTTTAGTTCGACTATAAGTTGGCTGAAGTCATAGTTCAAATGATCTCCAATTTAATTTTTGAAGTTTCCAACTTGATTTTTGCCTCGATATTTATGCTCGATCAAGATAATTTTTTAATGATATATCATATGCATAATTATTTTTTTATTTAGACTATATATATGGTGTTTGAAATGCTTGATTAATGATGCATGCCAATTATTTATCCTATTGTGCTTTGTCATATATTTTAAATATTGATACTCAACAAAAAAATTTATTGAACAAACACTAATCTCGAGGCATTTTTGAATAGAAAACTTTTAAATTAAGATATCAGCAAACTTGCAATCAAATTGAACATCTTGATAAGACGAATCCAATGACATTGATTTTGTCAAATTTGAGTCCAAATAGGCTCGAATAAAAGGACTAAAGCATATTTGAAAGCTTCACAACATTAATTGAGCAACCAAATAATCTCCAAATATGACATATTTATAATAAAATCAGGCGTTTTGATGAGACAAGTCCAACGAGATGAAGGTCACCTAATTATGACCTAATTAAGGCATTTAAACATTTGACTAAAGCTCTATGAACGAAGGATTAAAAAAATGATTTGATGGAGTACTCCAACTTTGCCTTATATTTTCTCTATATTTATAGATCATGCCACTGTCAAAAACTTATAAATATGCTATTATTCTTCACATGAGGGAGGAGGAAGGAGAATAGAGCTATTGAGAGAACTCTCTTGAATTTTTCAGCCTAGGCCTTTAATTAGAACCATTAGTTATCACCACTAACAACCAACATTATCATCGAGGACTCGCATCAAAATAGTACTTTATGTATTGTCAATCATTATGTCACATCATAAATGAAGCTAACAACCTATAGCCTAACTATGTAGGCCTACAAATACAATTACTTAAGTGATGAAATATCTTTTTGTCATTTTAGAAGTATCAATCTAGAATTGATATTATCATGGGCTAGAAGATTCATGGTCATATGGAGTGAATAAACTTTTCGTCTTAGTGATGCATAGATATCCAGCACACAAACATAAAGAGAGAAATAAAACACCAATTTTTTTTTACGTGAAAAATCCGAAGAGGGAAAAATCACAATGCCTCTCCAAGGTGAAAAGATTCCACTAAACTTGAGAGAATTACAAGGGTTGACCCTTCCCTCGACTTAGAGGTGGTCAAATTACAATAACTCAACAATGACTCTAACTTGACCTGAAACTAAATAAAGAATTCAACCCAACAATGACACAAACTGATTAGCTTTAAGAAACAAATAGTTGTTGAATGACCGTAAAACCCACAAATCAATAAATCTTGATAGGGATTCTTGAACACACGGATTAAGAGTTACTAACTTTTGGATCGATCCTCTTATGTCCCTTTGATTGCAATCTATATTCCTCATGCTCTCATCTTCCAGTTCTAACCGTCGGGCCCTCTTGAGAAAAGATTTCCCCTTTTTCATAAATAACTTTGATCTATTTTATATTGTGTGACTTTTAGAGAAGTCTATATATACTTCCACAATTGTGATTTTTAAGAAATTTGTCCTGTGAGCTTAAATCATGCATTCAATGCTGTTGCGGACTAGAATATACGTGGTGATAGAATGAAAAATATAACGTCTTAGCAATATACATATATCCAGCACACCAACAGATAATTAAGGGAGAGAAGCACTAGAAACTTTTTTACTTGGAAAACCTGAAAAGGGAAAAACCACGGGGCCTGGCCCAGATGAGAAATTTCCACTATATCTAGATTGGTTACAAAGTTTGATTCACTCCTTTACTTGGAGATGCTGGAAATACAACAAGTTAATAACAGAAAAAAATCTAGCAATGATTGATGAACCGGCCAAAAAAAGACAATGGTTGCGAAAAGCTTTAGCGACGGTCCAAAAGAAACTTAGGCGGTGGTTGGCAAGAAAACTCCTATGGTGGTTGGTAGGAACTTTGGAGATAGTTGGCAGGAACTCCGGCGGTCAGAAGGAAACCCCGATGATGGTCGGCAGGAACTCCGGCAGTCGGAAGGAAACCCTGATGATGGTCGGCAGGAACCCCGGCGGTGGTCGGTAGGAACCCCGACGGTGGTCGGCAGGAACTCCGGCGGTGGTCGGCATGGACTCCGGCAGTGGTCGGTGGCAAGAGAGCTCCCAAATTCCTCACTTCCTTCTTCTCTTCTCCCCTTCTCTCATGAGAAGAGTGGGGGCTATTTATAATTTTTTAGAGTGGCATGGCTTGTAAATATATGGAGGATCAAGGTCAAAATGGGAGTGATTTGAATGGACGGCTAATATCGATTCCTTTGATCATGGGTCGTTTATTGGTCATTTGGATGCCTTAACAATCTCAGAATTACATGATCTTGGGCTCGTTGGATTTGTCTCATCGAGCTGCTCGATTTGAATTTAAGCATGTCATATTTGGAGACCATTTGATAATCCAAATTGCGGTTTGAACCCTTCAACAATGCTTCAGACCCTTGATTTGGACCCATTCGGGCTCGGATTTAGTCGAATTTGGTGTTGTGGGGGTCGCCTTCTCGAGATGTTCAGTTCGATTATAAGTTGCTGAAATTAGAGTTTGGATAGTATCCGAATTAATTTCCGAAGTTTCCAACTTGATTATGCCTCAAGATTCGTGCCCGATCAAGGTAATTTTTGGCGACGTATCAAATGCATAGTTGAAAATTTTAAAGCATTATATAAAGAACCAAAAAAACTCTAAATATTACATGCATGCAGCGAAAAATAGCATATCAATGAAAGGAATCCAATGAGCCTAAGATCCCTTGATCATTTTTATATTAGTAAGAAACTTAAAAGCTTAGATAATGAATTATGATCAAGAGAATGAATATGGATCATCCAAATGATTATTTAAAGTGTTTGACTAAGATAACAAAAATGTCGTTAAAAACAAAATAAAAGTATAGATACATCCCCATTCTACACATAGGAGGGAGTTGGAGTTGGAGTTGGAGTTGGAGTTGGAGAGAGCTTAGAGATATGAAGCATTCTCAAGTGCTCACTAGTAACCATCAATTGTTGTTGTTTAACTGCTATCTACTAATTATGACTATGAATATTATTGCCCATTTATGATAGCATGTACACTATTATTTGACTATAATTTTTCGACCACAATTACTTGACTATAATTATTCAGTCATTTTTGCTCAATCATTATCGCTTGCCAATCATTGCTTGATTATTATTTCTCATATATATTCCCTCAATCATTGTTATTTAACCATAATCACCTAACTACAATCACTAAAACACAATCCTCAATTATTGTCTTCCGACATCCATCGTCTTTTGTAAAATAACATTGACCCACATCATCACTGATAAATGCTTGTGTATGTCATTGGCACTAACAACAATGAATGTAATCACCAATATGACCAAATGCATTTTGTTAACATAAACCTCAACCAACGTCATTTGCTAAGTAGGTAGCATGTCATCAACTCTAACGCTGATGCATGCAATCATCATTGATCTTGATGCACGCTGTCACAACTCTCCTTTGGGATCATACAATGTCAGAATGCCACCATAGCACCGCAACATTTAATTAAGTGGCCAAAATCCACAATGCCGCCTAACCCAATGTAGCAACGCCCCAAGAAAAAATTTCAAATATGCAAAACATACACGCATACCCCCAAGACTTGCTTTAAAACGCATGAAGACTTTCACATCCATACAAAGCAATCTTAGACATATGTAGAAGAGTTCAAATACAAAAATTCAGTGGATTATCTTGAATTAGATCATGCTATAATAGGTGGAATGGTGCATTGATCTGTAGGTGTTATAAAATGTCTCATTCAACTTCCACCATGGAAGTCATCATCGAGCTAGAGTTAATGTATGTTACCTTCTATCAATACCGTCTTTAATTACGGAAATATATATATATATATATATATATATATATATATATATATATATATATATATATATATATATATATATATATAGTGGAATCATGCAACTCATGTAAGGGCCAAATCTTATGAATTTTTTCTCCTTTTTTTTTACATAAATATTTTGTTTGCTATGAGCTTCTTTCAACCTATATTATTTGTGTTTTAAACGGCAAATTCGCTACTGTCATTAATTTTCTTGCACTCAAGTAGATATTTAATGTATCCAAAAAAGTATAAAAAAATATCTTTTGCTACTTCATAGTAGCATATAAGATAATGTAAAAAAATAAAAAATTTAGCTTTATAAAAAAAAAAGAATATAAAAGGGATGTTTAGTTTACTAAAAGAGAAATACAAAGTAAAATGAAATGATGTAATATATTTAAATTGTTTAGAGTTTTTTTGGACAAGTGCAAAATAAATGCATGCTATTATTTTTCTTATTTGCTTTGAAGTAAAATGAATGCAATGTAAAACCCATGGATAATCATGGCCAGTAGAAAGTAGCAAGTGGCGATGATATCAACTAGTTGTGGCGGCGACGATGTTAAACAACGGTGGCAATAGGTGATGACAGGGGCTGGTGGTTGTTGAGTAGATTTACATGCATTGCCAATCTAATAATTTCCAAATATTATAAAGGTGCATTTCAAAAACATTAAAAAAAAAATCTATAACTTTTCTACCTCAAACCAAACATATCCTAACATAACTTAATCACAAAAAATAAGAAATTTTATATTTTAAAACAAGTGAAACTTTAAGAGGTTACAAAAAATTTTCCCTTCAAATGGAACTTTTATTCTATCCAGTGAACGTACGCAGAGGAAGGTTCGGTTTTAGGTAAAAAAGCGTCTGTACCGAGTTTTTCGAGCCTGTATCGAGTTTTTTCAAAAAACTCGGTACAGACGCTTTTTTGCCTAAAACCGAACCTTACTCTGCGTACGTTCACTGAATAGAATAAAAGTTCCTTCAAATGGGGCTTTAAGCAACCATCCTATTTATATTTGACCTTTAAATTGTTTTGTAGCTTGACAGATGCGAATGTTGACTTGGAATTTAAGAACGAAGGAATTACACGACTTGTAGCAAAGTACTCACCCAATGTTGCACGAGACTACATGTTTATAAAAAAGGAAAGAACAAAAAGAAAATTACATTTCTACCCAGCAATGACGACACAAAAAAAATTAAAAAATATGTTTACATTTATACCCTTGGAATGTATTTTACAATTTAGCCCTTCCCTAAGAACTTCGCAGCAAGCTCAACCTCATCAACTCCTAATGATTTCGGCCGTTAAATAGCGGCTAACCCGCCGGATTCGCGAATGGACCGGCAGATCTCAAGTAGCAACCGGCGCTCGAAAGCACCGGGTTCAAGCTTGCCAGGTCGGGCCTTAGGAATCCTCCGGGTCAGGAGAAGCTCCGCCCCGGCTGAGGAGGACAGGCCCGACCCCTTCCCAGCAAGCCCAAGCATAGCGTCCACATAAGCATCCCTGAGCCGGGCCAAGAGGCGGACCGGCGACAGCATTTTGAACCGGATCCGGAACGTCCGCCTGAACTTGATCGGTCGGCGAACACCGGCGCCACCGCCGAGCCGGGCAACCTTCACGGTCTTCTTATTACTTCTTTCAAGCCGTTCATAGCGCCGGCGAAGCCAGTAGGATCTCACGGCTCTGCAGAACTGAATCGGGAATGCTTCCATTATTTTCTCTCTCTAATAGTTTGGTGGAAAGGGTGGAGAGAGATGCTGATGGTATGTATTGGCTCTTTGGCCTGAGGTTTTTATATGGTTTTGGAGTCAAGAAAGTCGGCCAGATTTATCTGTGTGTCTCAATTATTTGATCACACGTGGAGTTGTGAGATCGCACGTGGATTTGGGAGCCATGACTTCAACTTTCAATCTTCCAAATTTATTCTATATTCCCGATTTTTCCAAAAAAAAAAATATTATATATTTATATAAAGACAAAGAAAGAGAAAACCTCCTTTCTAATTCTAGAAGTTGCGTGCATCATTTAATTACTCAAACCTTAATTTCTACACTATCTATAAGGAGTTTTAGGTAAATTTTAGTTTTTTTAGTTGACTAGCTTTTTTTTATATATAAAATATTATTAGTTTTTTTATATTCTTTATTTGGATCATAATGATAGTGTTCTCATTGAGCCTCTAGCTAGGTGCATCATCTCATCTTTCTTCCAGTCACACAGTCATCAGATTCATCCAATCCCAACTCACCCTCACCAATTTCATAGCTTGAGATCACATCCAAATTGCCTTCACTTCCAAGCGCAATCACCTATTTCCACAGCCCTCCTTTCACCACTAGATTTGCTTGGATCTACTTGTCGCAAGTATCTACGACACCAACTTTTTTCTAATATTGTTCTTGCAATTTCATCATCAGATTTGTTGAGATAAACTCTCAAACTCATCTCGTTCTTGTCATTTCATCACTGCATATGCTGAGATTAGCCTTTAATTTTCATCTCGTAGCTCACACAATCCCATATTTCACAACTTACATTCATTTGTGTAGAACAATCATAAGATTCAAGAAACTCGAATTCTATTTCCCTTTGATAATGTCTTTCATATCTAATAAATATCACACATTTTTTGCTACCGCGCGTGTTCACGAAACCCTCAAAGATCTCATTGGCTAGCTAACCTCCCATTTTTTTCTTTTGATCTAGTCATGTCCATGGCTAGTAAATATGCAACTCCTGTCATCTTAGATCACAACCACATTGCTAAAGCAGTTTTGCTTGGTTACAACATCATATGATTGCTTTGGTCATCCTAATCTTTACCATGCCGCACACATTTTTGCAACATACACAATTTTTTGTTTCCATATTATGGCAAATCCAAACTTGCTTTGGCATTGATAATTTTTTTATTGCCCAATAATTAATGACCTTCACTCATTGCCTTGATCCAACATCGTGTCGCCCCTAAGCTTTCTTTTCTGTCCAACCTAGTTTCATCTTAGATCATTGTGATTTCGCTGCCTCGCCTTTGATTTCCATTTTGTGACCTATAACTATTATGTCAAAGCTACCATAGATCTTCACCTCCCAAATCCACAATATCTCTCCCTTCACCGACCATCCTACTCGGCTCAAGCTTGAAGGTGACAACCCCCACCCCCCCCTTCGATTTTACGATGATGACAAGGTTATTGTGGAAGGCATGTGGAATGATAATAAGATTTATTATATTGTTATTATGATCATTCATCTATTAGAGAGTCAAATTATTTTCTTATTGATACATCACCAAAAATAATCTCGAGGCAAAATCAAGTTGGAAACTTCAAAAATTAAATCAGAGATCATATGAATTTCGATTTCAACAAACTTATAATTGAACTGAGCGTCTCAGAAACACGAACCCAACGACACCAAAATCGACCCAATCTGAGCTCAAATGAGTCCAAATTAAAGACTCGAAGCACTTTTGGAAGGGTCTAACCACAATTTGGGTTACCAAACAATCTCCAATCATGACATGCTTGTAGTCAAATCGAGCGGCTCAACGAGATGAATCCAACGAGCTCAAGATCATTAAATTATAATATCATTAAGATAATCAAAGGTCCATTGAACGATGCATAATCATATGAATCAAGATCGGCCATCCGTCCGAACCACTCCAATTTACCCTTGATCTTGTACTTATTTACAAGACATGCCACTCAAGAATTCTATAAATAGAATCTCATGTCCTCTTGAAGGGGGTGGGGGGGCTCTAGAGAGAATAAAAAAGAGAAGGAAAAAGGCTCCAAATGCCTAGCTCCTCCTCGACCACCACCAGAGTTCTGCCGCACCATCACCAGAGTTTTGCCGCACCACCTCCAGGTTCTGTTGAATCACCACCAGACCATCCAAATACGTCGAAGTGCCACCTGAATCTGGAGTGCCCGCTGACGCTGAAGTTCCACTGATGGACCACCGCCTGACACCGGAGTGCTGTCGAACCAACACCTGAGGCTCGGACTTCTGTCAGACCCCCACCGAAGTTCTACCGGAGTACTGCCCTACTACTAAAGCCTTTCTGACCCCAGTCTTCTGCCGACTACAGTCTTTCCAACCTCTCTCTCTCTCTCTCTCTCTCTCTCTCTCTCTCTCTCTCTCTCTCTCTCTCTCTCTATCTCTCTCTCTCTCTCTCCAGAAAATGGTTTTTCTGACTCCAGTCTTCTACCGACAACAGTCCTTCCAACCTCCCTTGTTAGACAACGATCTTTCTAACCTCAGTCTCCTGCCGACTACGGTCCTTCCAACCTCCTTCACCAGACAACAGTTTTTCTAACCCCAGTCTCATGCCAACTACGGTCCTTCTGACCTCCGTTGCCTACTATGGCGACCTCCCTTGACAACCATGGTCTTTCTGAGCCCGATCTTCTGCCAACTATGGTCCTTTTGACCTCCCTCACCATACAACGGTTTTTTTTTTGTGCCCCTATCTTCTGCCGACTATGGTGCTTCCAACTTCCATCGCCTACTACGATCTTTCTGACCTCTATCATATCGACTATGGTCATGCCAACCAAACAAATATGTCTATGTTGATGCGCTATATATGATGTATATTTATAACATCAAGCCGAGGCCTTCTCCCATGGAAGGGCCTCATTTGTAATCAACTGCAAATACTAATGGATTATTTCAAACTGGGCTAGGCCCCGTGGTTTTTCCCCATTTTTAGAGGTTTTCACGTAAAAACTTTGTCTCTTATGAACGTTGCACCCTCTCTATTATCTATGTGCGTGCTGGATCTTCGTTCAATGCTAAGACGTTAAACTGTATACTTCTCTACCATTGCGAATATTCAAGGATGCGACACTTATAATTTATAAATAAGGCTCTCAGAAAATATTAGGACATGAAAAACAAAAATATGATACCGAACTTTGGTTCATCTTCTTTCTACTCCTATATCAAGAGTTATGAGCATCCTTTAATTGCCCAAAGCCCCATCTATTAGGAGGTTTAGACAAGGTACAATCATCTAGTTATTCATTTAAATAAAATATTATTAATGTTTTTTGGGTACTTGGGTCTTAACCAATGCCAATTCATTGTGTGCCAATTTTGTCACCCAAGCAATCAGTTTTTTTATTTTTATTTTTAGATTATCATTTTGGTCAATTATCATAACATTTTGATAAAAATAATATTATTGCTACTTATTATTGGCATGAACTAAAATAATAATTATTATTATAGAAATTAATAAGATGTTTCATTAATACATTTTTTATAATCATGAGGACAATAAAAGAAGTTAATGTACAATATTGTTTTAAAACATTTATACAAATTAAAATTATTAAAAAGACCACATTTAAAAAAAAAAGCCAAAGCAATTTCTTACTATGTTTTTTTCATAAAGCAATTGCTTGCTTTTTAATGATCGTACTCATTTTTGACCAAACTGGTAGAAGTTGATTTCGTATTTGCCATTTGATTAGCTCTGTTGATTGCGACATTATTCTAAGTTAGTTGGTAGTCCACATGGGCTATACATCACTGGTCAACATGCTATCTCAAGAGAATGAAACTAATAACTAAGGGAACCTTTGTGATCATTTTTATTTTATTTATATTTTAATATGAAGTAAAATATATTTTATATATTTTTTTGTTGAATATCAAATAAATTGATTTATTTGATGCTTGCTAGCATAGCACCGATGATATTTGATCATACTATTACTGGTTGTGATAATTATTTTAAAAAATATTTAAAACATCTCAAATTATTGTTTACAAAATTATTAAAATTAAATTGATTAATTTAAAAAAAATTTTTTTTTGAAAAATGAGCTAAATAATATATTAAAAAATATTCTAAGTGGCTTATTTATAGATTATTAGAAAATATTTTGACTTCTTAAGAGAAAAATAAGCACACCGCCCAAATCTGTTATGCGTCATCTTTTATTTATTTATTTAAGGGGAAATTTTGAGAAGGAGCATAGTTTAAAATTGTATTAGGAATAGGAGCATGATATTAAGTTAATTTGAAAAGGAGCAGAAACGCACTCATTCTTTGCGTTTTGCGTTTTCTGAAGAAAACGCAAAGCAGGACTGCGTTTTCTTAAGAAAACGCAAAGCTACTTTGCATTTTCTTTGAAAATGCGATAGTATGTGGCGTTTTCTTCATCCAAATCAAATCTAAGGGCATTTTAATATTATTTGAACTTAAATATGTTAGTAAAGTATTTTAATATTATTTAAAAATTTATAATTTGATAAAATATATTAAATATATAACAATTAAAGTATATATACAATTAAATATATAACAATTTATAATTTGATAAAATATATTAAATATATAACAATTAAATATTTGAACTTAATTCTTTTTATTTCACAATTTCTCATTTTTTTTATGATAAATAGACTTTTAAGAGAATTAATGGAAAAATATTTCAAGCTGAGGAATAGAGTTTTTTTAATAATATTTTTATGCTCTTAAACTATGTGTTCTCTTACTATAGAACATCATATATAATTTTATCATAACAAAAGTGAAAAAATTTATTAAAAAAAAAAAAAAACAGAATTAATGAAAAAATTTAGGATTACTAAAAGTTAATAGCTAATAGTTATAAATTATTTAAATTCAGTTTTTATCTCCAAAAAATTTTTAATATTTATTTTAGTTAAATAAATAAATTTTTCAATAATATATGAATAAACAATTAAAAAATAAATTTATTTTTTTATTATCGGCCTCATTACTTTACTTAAATTTATTTTTTAATTGAAATTTAATTTTTAAATAATTAATTAATTTTCATTAAGTTAAATAATATCAATATAATTTAAATTTAATTTATTAATCATAGTTATATTATTTAAATTTAATATACTTTAATTGTTATATATTTAATATATTTTATCAAATTATAAATTTTTAAATAATATTAAAATACTTTACTAACATATTTAAGTTCAAATAATATTAAAATGCCCTTAGATTTGATTTGGATGAATAAAACGCCACCTACTATCGCATTTTCAAAGAAAATGCAAAGTAGCTTTGCGTTTTCTTAAGAAAACGCAGTCCTGCTTTGCGTTTTCTTCTGAAAACGCAAAACGCAAAGGATGAGTGCGTTTCTGCTCCTTTTCAAATTAACTTAATATCATGCTCCTATTCCTAATACAATTTTAAACTATGCTCCTTCTCAAAATTTCCCCTTTATTTAAAAGTTATGCCTCATCGGGTGGCGTAAATTGTGGTAGGTAATATAATTGTGAAGATTAGTAAAAGACTGTAAGAAAAACTATAAGACTTATTATGGAGAAAAAAAAATTTATATGTGATACGTTCTCAAAAATTTATCTTGATCCGGCACGAATCTCGGTGCAAAATCAAGTTGAAAACTTCCAAAATTAAAATTAGGATGTTTCGAACACCAATTTCATCAAACTTACAATCAAACTGAACGTCTTGGAAATACGAACCCAACGACACCAAATTCGACTCAAACCGAGCCCAAATGAGTCCAAATCAAGGACCTAAAGCACTGTTGGAAGGTTTGAGCCACAATTTGGATTACCAAAAGGTTTCCAAACATGATGTGCTTATAGTCGAATCGAGCGGCTCGATGAGACGAATCCAACAAGCCCAAGAATGCCATAGTCCGACATGATTAATATTTTCAAATGTCTGACGAACGGTACATGATCTCTGACGAACGGTACATGATCATGGGATTCAATATCGATCGTCCATCCAACCACTTCTCATTTACCCTTGATCTCTCACCTATTTACGGGTCATGCCACTCCAGAAATCTATAAATAAACCCCTCATTCCTTTTGAAGAGGGGAGACCGGAGCAAGAAAAGAACAAGGAAGAAGAGAATGAAGAGAAGGAAGAAGCTCCTCCTCGACCACCACCTGGACTTCCGCCGGACCACCGCTTGAGGCCCTCACCTCCGCCGGACCACCACCTGATGCCGTTGCTCCATCGGACCATCACCTGAGGCCCTGAGCTGTACCGGACCACCACTTGAGGCCCTCAACTCCGCTAGACCACCGCCTGACATCATTACTTCGTCGGACCACAACTTGAGGCATAGACTTCTGTCGGACCGCCACATGATGCCCGAACTTTTGCCATACCACCACCTGATGCCCGAGCTTCTATTGGACCATCACCTGAGGCCCGAACTTCTGCCAAATCACTACCTGTGGTTCAGACTTCTATCGCACCACCAACTGAGGCTCGGAATTCTATTGGACCACCACTTGAGGCCCGGACTTCCGTCGGACCATCACTTGAGGCCATGTGCTCCACCAGGCCACCACCTAAGACCCGCACTTCCGTTGGACCACCACTTGAGGCCCTGTGCTCCACCAGGCCACCACCTAAGGCCCGGACTTCCGTCGGACCACCACTTGAGGCCCTGAGCTCCACCAGGACATCACGTGATGCCAGGAGTTTTACCGGACCACCACTTGAGTCCCAAACTTCTGCCGAACCACCACCTGAGGCCCTAAATTCTACCAAAACACAACCTTAGGCTCAAAATTCTGCTTAGCCACCACTTGATGCCGAGAGTTCTCCTAGAGTACTTCCCTTATACTATAGTCTTTCGAACCCCTATCTCTTATCGACTATGGTCCTTCTGACCTCCATCACCAGACAACGGTCTTTCTGGCCCCGGTCTCCTGTCAACTACGATCTTTTGGACCCCTATCTCCTGCCGACTACTATCCTTCCGACCTCTGTTACCTACTATGGTCCTTCTGACCTCCATCACCAGATAACAATCTTTCTGACCCCGGTCTCATACCAAATACGGCCTTTCGGACACCTATCTCCTGTTGACTACTGTCCTTCCGACCTTCGTCACCTACTATGGTCCTTCCAACCTCCATCACCAGACAACGGTATTTCTGACCTCTATCCTATCGACTATGGTCGTGCCAACTAAACAAACATGTCTATATTGTAACTCCCACAATGTAATGCGCTCTATATGATGTACATTTGTACCATCAAGCTAAGGCATTTTCCCAATGAAGGGCCTCATTTGTAATCGACTGCAAATACTAGTAGATTCATTCAAATTGGGCCAGGCCCCGTGGTTTTTACCCCTTTTTAGTAGTTTTCACGTAAAAACTCTAGTGTCTCTTATGAACACTACACCCTCTCTCTTATCTGATTGTGTGCTGTATTTTCGTACAACGTTAAGACGTTAAACTATATATTTCTCTACCGCCGCGAATACTTTAGGACACAACAATATGCACGCTGTAACTATATATATATATATATATAACAAGTCCTAAAACATGATAGTAAATCTGCAACAACATATATTTCTTTATGAAATCAAAGAGCAATCAACATTTTCTATATTATATGAAACTATAATTTTTCTTTTATTAAAACTCACAAAGGGCCCGACGTATTACAAGGGTTGATATATCATAAAAAAATTATCTTGATCGAGCACACGAATCTTGAAGCAAAATCAAGTTGGAAAGTTCAAAAATTATATCTAGGACCATCTGAACTCCAATTTCAGCGAACTTATTGTCAAACTGAGCGTCTCAAAATACAAACCCAACGACACCAAATTCAACTCAATTCGAGGACAAATGGGTCTGAATCGAAGACCTAAAGCTATTTTGGAAGGTTCAAGCCACAATTTAGATTACCAAACGATTTCCAAATATGACATGCTTATAGTCGAATCGAGCGGCTCGATGAGACAAATCCAACGAGTCCAAGATCTCCAAATTATGATATCATTAGAGCCTTAAAAAGCTTGATAAATGGTCCATAATCAAGGGATTCAACATCGGTCGTGCATTCAAACCACTCCCAATTTACCCCCGATCTTCCTCCTATTTATTGGCCTTGCCATCCTAAAAAAACTATAATTAGCCCCTCATTTCTCTTAAGAGGGGACCCAAGCAAGAAGGAAGAAGAGGAGAAGAGAAGAAGAGAATGAGGGAAGAAACTCCTCATTAACCACTGCTGGAGTTCCGCTAGATTTTCAAGTGACGACGAAGTTCCGCCATACTTTCAAGTGACACCGGAGTTCTGCCCGACTTTCAAGTGACGCCAAAACTCTGTCCGATCTCCAAGTGATGCCAAAATTTTATCCGATCTCCAAGTAACTCTGGAGTTTTACCTGAATACCATCTAACACTGGAGTTCGCTCCGGCTGTCGATTGACGACGGACTTCTACCCGGCTGTTTGATTAAAAAATGTATGTTGTTTTGAAAAGTATTAATTTTTTTTAGAGAAAAATCAAATTATGGGACTTTAGTTTTTTTAATTCGAACTCTTTATTATGAATAATATATCGCCTTGGGAGGCGATAATATCATTCCGTAATAGGTTCAAATTATAAAACTTTGAATTCATCCAGATTATCGTAGTCAAATACAGGAGCAAATCACATATAACCCTGGAGGATCAAAATAAAATTTAATTAAGTGTTTGATTACATTAATATAAATAAAAGATTATTAATTTTATAATCAACGTTGCGATAGTAATTGATATATCTCTCAAAGGAAAGAAGTTATTAATCACTATTGATCGTTTGAAAATGATGATAATGATCGTTGATTTTGATCTTCTCAAAGAAGATTAATTAAGGTTTTAGAAAAATTAATTTTTGAAAATTTAGATCCGAGTTTCTAAATCTCTTACGATTGCAAGCCCTCGTAGTTAATTACATTGTAGGAAACCAGAACTTCATACGAATACTCTTTATTAAAATATTGGTAAAATTATTACTTAAGAATTCAAAGATTGATGTCAAAGGAGATACATATTGGAAATTTTAAGTGGGATTGGTTCAAGGTTAAACACTTATTTATGGAGTCAAAGAAGGAAGTGTAGGAGGTGTTTTGAGATTATAAATCACTTTAGAAATACCCTAGCATATCCTAAATGTTGGACTCGAATTTGATTGAAAGATATTTTAAGTTTGAGTGATCAATTTTATTAGAAAATTGAGATTTAGTTCCAAAAGGTTGAGGTCTTATAATGTAAATTTGCCTCAGAACCAAAGTCTAAAGTGAGTACTAAAAATTAACATGTACCTAACTAATGCAGTGCAAATTTGGACTTACTCTAGCCTGGATTGGAGAGTCAGCTAAATCACCTAAGCGCTTCAGAATCATATGTCCAGTTATTTATGTAAGAGTGGTAAGGATGTTTATTAGATTAATGCTGACGTGCTTTTTTCCCCAGACATGGTCAAGGAGTTGACCTGGTCAAAATGGACCAGGCTAGACCCTAGGACCCATCCCAATGGGTCTAGGGAGTCAAGCCAAGTCTGCTGAGCCAAGACCCAGGTTCTGGGTAACCTGGTTTGTAATATTTCAAACTGCTCCAGTATCGTCCAGGCCGATCTGGGATCGTCCTGGGACGATCAGTGTATTTTCAGTTCCAGAATCTGTCCAGAATTGCTCTAAGTGATTTCCTGTAGGGATCGTCCAGGCCGATCGAGGTATCGTCCCGGGACGATCAGTGGATGGCACAAGTCAGTGAATGGAGGTTTTTATCGCCTATGAATAGTAAACATCGTCCTGAAAAATCGTCCCTGGACGATGGGATTTTGGTCTGATCGTCCAGGCCGATCTGGACGATCGGCCGGGCCGATCTGTGTATTATAAAGCTGATTTCAGCTCATTTGAAGAGAGAGAAAATAAAAAAAAATAAATATCTGATTTCAGCTCTGAGGAGAGAGAAAAAGAGGATTTTGGAAAAGTTGATTTCGGGAAGACGCGGAGCCGTTTTCGAGCGAAGTGACTGTTGAGGATTTTGCTGTGCTCGAGGTAAGGCACATTCCGTCTTTCTCAATTTTTAGTTCCGTCGCGGTTGGCGGTATTTTTCTGTCCGGATTTCGTTTTCGTTACGGTTTTTCGTCCGTATCTTTCGATTGGTTCAGTTTTTACCGCGTAAGTTTCTGTATATCGTTGCCGTGCCGGGTGTGCACGTTTTGACTATATTTTGAAGATTTTCGTCCGGGTGTTTTTGATTCGACTGTGTTTTTAGTCGACCGGATTTTTCTGTGAAATTGGAAATTCTCTGTGCAGTAGAATAAATGTTCTGGAATATGCTTATCTATGTTCTGTGCGAATTCGGTGAATTTTCTTTGCAGGAATTTTTGTGTAAATTCTGTATACTGCCGTTGTGCTGCCCGATTTTCGGGTAATTTCTGAAATGTCCGGATTTCTTCTGAATTGTAATGCTATATGAATAAGCTATAAAAAGGGAGTTATAAGGGGCCTGAATCCTATGAGATTCAGTTAGTGAAAGGGGAAATCTGAAATGAGCTCAAATCTGAAATCTGATATCTGTTTCGTTCCGGATCCGATGAATTCTGTTCTGGTGCTATAAGCACATCTGTTTTGGTGCCGTGAGCACAAAGGGAGACATAAGGGGCCTGGATCCTATGAGATTCAGTCAGTGTCTGGGAAGGGAGGCATAAGGGGCCGGAATCCGTAGAGATTCCGTCAGTGTCAGGGCATTTAGCTATATGTATCTGTTCTGTTCTGTACGAAATTGTGATTCTGATACGATATGCTCCGTACGATTCTGATTTCTGAATTCTGATTCTGACTCTGTTGATTTGTTCTGATATGATCTGTACGATTCCGATTCTGATTTGATATCTGTCCGTATACGTTCTGATTTCCGATTCTGTTCCGATTTCTGATCTGATTTCTGTCTGATGAGTTTGGTTTTGGTTTCTGAGAATTTAGATTGGTGGTTTGTTGCTTTGCTGAGCTGTTGAGCTCACCCTTGCTTTCTGGTGGTTTTCAGGTTCTGGGAAGGGCAAGGAGGTCCAGGATTAGTTTCAGAGTCTGATCCGATTAGGTACTTTTGTACTTGTTGATTTTTGTACAGTCATGGCTTTCCTGTTCTGTCTTTCTTTCTGTTGAAAGCCATGTACTGTTCTGTAGATGATTATTTTGAGGAAATGAAAAGATAGATGTTTTGTTCCGCTGCATTTGATGTTTTTAGTAGCTCTGTTGTTCTGTGTGTTTTCTGTTGAGTTATGTATTTGGGAAGTTCAGTTCAGCAACCTAATCCAAAGCCAGATCCTGGATAAGCAAGTAAGTGTGCGCTCGCCGCGATCCGGCTCGGGCGGGATCCGTCCCCGTCGGGTCGGGTCGTGACATGGTTGACCAAGTCAACCATGTCCTTAATCCGCTGTTTAATTGCCAGTGTTTTCAAATGAATGGCCTGGATGCAGCCAAACGTACGAGCTGGCCGCAAGATTGGATTCGCGATTAGTTTGAACGACAGAATGACCAAATCTGAACCGTTAATCTCGAGATCAACTGTTCAGAACACATATATTGAGAATCCAGCCGAACCAAAGTCCTAAAAAAGGTTTATGGCTTGTTTGTTCGATTCCGTGAACTAAATGTCATAAAACTTTAAACATATATAGCTAATATGAAGAGCATTTATGGGGATACCATATTTTTACTTAAAATTGTGCTTTTAAAACAGTTAAAATACCCTGTGCTCTAAATTAGGGTTTTAGTTTTCTCCTCGATTTATGGACAAGTTAAATTGTTTAAAGATATCTCTGAATTTATAGTCTGTCCACATTAATTTTTATAGAAGACTCCTCGACTTGATAACGCTTGGATCGAGGGCCTTAAGCTTGGGATGGATTTGAGCTTGGGTTCGCCGAAAGATTGTCGCCGGCGAGGTTTTAGCGGTGGAGTTTGGAATGAAATGGATGTGGGAGAGGTTTAGAGCTCTGGAGGACTGGGGGCTGGGTTTGGGAGAGCTTGAAATGAGAGAGAGTGTAAGGGTATGAATGATAGCCTTCTTTAGGGTTTTACCCTATTCAACTCATTTCAGGTTGAATGGAGGGCTATGATATGCTGGCTGGACTCCCAGATGAATGCCAAGTGGCCTGGGAGTGGTTGGAAGCAGTGGATCAAAAGACAAGAGGACGCATGAGGTAGAAATGCCCCTTAGTCTCCATTTGGACATGTGGAGTGATTTAAGGGCCCGTTTCTTTTATTTTTTGCAGATTTATAAGTACAAATTGTTTGGATGGAAAATGACAGATTATAAATTATGTTTTTCAGAAAAAAAGATTGCCAGTTAAAAAATTTATTTTATATTTTAAAAAAATGAAAGTGTTTCATAAAGCACTTTTCAGACAACAATCTTTCAATCTGCTTGAGTTAGCTTTTTAAATAGTTCGTCAGCTCAACAATTATCAGATCATATGTACATAAAATCTTTTCAAAGGTTTAATAATAAAAAAGATTCTTGTTCTAAGATGCATTTGATAATGAACAATTATCTCACCTTTTTTTAAATTGATAGAGGAATTGAATTATAATATATATAATTTCATGAAATTTATATTTGATTTCGGTCGACATTTTTTTATTGCTTTCTAAAGTCATTTTTTAGTTTAGTTTAAAATTTTTTTGTACTAAAAACTTATTTAAGTAGTAAAATAGTTGTTGCAAATGAAATCTTAGGTTTTATTTGGGACGACTTTCTTACTGCTTCTTAAAGTAATTTATTAATAAAAAATTAAATTTTTTGTATTAAAAAGCTGTTTTAAGAAGTAGTAAAAAGTCGCCCCAAACGGAGCCTAGTTTTTTAATTGATAGTTTGGCATTCACAAAAATACTAAAATTAATCAATTTGACTTTTAAAATCCATCTCGGAGAAACTTCCTAAGCAAACGGTAGTAACTGTTTGTACATTTGGGCTACTTGGCCCACTACCATGTTAGCGGATTTTCTTATGAGGGAGAGCCCATATATATATATATATATATATATATATATATATATATATATATATATATATATATATATATATATATATATATATATATATATATATATATATATATATATATATATATATATATATGTGTGTGTGTGTGTGTGTGTGTGTGGCATATCCTTCATTATAAAAATATTTAAAAAATAGATTGAGTAATATATCTCATATTTTTTCTTAAATGTTATAAAAATTCGAATAGGATTTAGGTTAGTTTTATAAATCAAGGTAACAATCATCTATAGAATTATTTACTGAGTATGGTACCGAAAAAACTCTCAATTAAGGAGCATTACTTATTTTGATTATAAAAGTTATAATTATTTGTCAATTATAAAAGAGAGGTGTAATATGAGCTAGTTTAGGATAATCAGTAATGAGTTAAGGATAATAAGCTAGTCTGGAGATACTAAAAATAAGCTGTCACAAGTCGACTAAATATGACATGATACTATACAGGTTATATCATGTCTGATTGTGACAAGAAACAAAAACTAACCCCAAGATTAAGTTGGAGAAGTGTTGAGAAAAATTAAACATCTAATTTATACATAACACAAAGTCATTACTGAATATAAAAAAAAAACATAAGAATATTGAATCTTAAAAATAATTTATTTATATATCATCCAAAAATATATATATAATTTAAGGTATATCTATAACATCACTTATTAGGGTCTGCTATCAAACAGGTTCTGCTATCACATAAAAGTCAAGCTTACCTAGCTAAAAAGGCATACCTACAACACATACTAGGGTATGCTATCAAAACTATCATGCTCACTCCTTATCGATTACCCGATTTGAAAAGTGAAAGCAAAGTAGGAGTGAGCTAACATGGTTTAGTAGAAGTCATGGTAAATAGAAAATCAACGACGCTGAAGCTTTGATCATCACCAAAGCAATAATGAGAAAGGCAATACATAATGATTGGTAAATCTCAAAGAAATAACTAATTATTTGAATGATTTCAGCTTCATTTGGGACGGTTTTCTTATTGCTTCTTAAAACACAACTTTCAATTTTTTTTAGTAGAAAGTTAATTTAAGCAGTGAGAAAGTTGTCCCAAACGAAATCTTCAATGTTATAAAAGTCTTCATGTAAAATCACAATCAAAATAACCTAAATCCTTCAGAACGAAGATCGGAATAAAGATTCTTTCTCGTGAATCATAATAAATCTCATTGATGAATCAATTCAATCATAATGAGGGTCTATGCACATGAAAGTCCATATATTCCCAAGCAAGGTTTAGAAGAATTAAACTTCTAAAGACTAATGAAAGTGAGAAAATTCGTGGAAAGTAACCAATACGTGATTAATACTAATGAAAGTGAGAAAATTCGTGGAAAGTAACCAATACGTGATTAATAAATCACATTACTAGTAGTTGTTTCCAATGGGGAACTATCTGCTTGGAAGTTCTTCGATTGATGATCAATGGAAGTCTATAAGAGAACTACTTTAAGAACAGGTTGAACCCCGTCAGGGGACGCTGTCCCCTTGGACCCCCGACATATGTCTTATAAGTCCCCCCCCAGTGAAAATTAAAGCTGGTTCCAACCCTGCTACAAGTTGTAGTTTGACACGAGCTCAAGTCGAGTGTTCATATATATATATATATATATATATATATATATATATATATATATATATATATATTCATATTTTACTTGCATAGATTTATTTACGATCTAGCTTAGCTTAACTTGTACTTAGCTAATATAAATGAATCAACTGAATTAGTACTTAAACGAGTTAATAATTTTATGTGTTTATTATATTAACAAATAATTTTATAAGTTTAAATGAAAAAAAAAAAATCAATAAATTTGGTGTTGTTATCCAATTATTTGAAATCAAATAAACAAACATCAACTAAACAAATTTCTAATAGGAATGATCAAGGACCGAGGATTTAAAGATCAATTGAAACACCGAGGAGTAGGATAATATCTAAATAGTAGAACTAAAAAAAAACTTGTGCTCATCTCCAATTCTCATGCAGGGGACCTCCAATTATATTGGTTTGATGGAGAAGATGGAGCGCTCATTTGTGCATCGATTATATGTATTAACTAAGATTTTGTTTGGGATAACTTTTTTTTGGAGAAAACTCACAATAGGGCCTACGCAGTAATGATGATAAAAATTACACGTTCTTAGAGGATCGAAAACTCGCTAAAAAATAGCATTTAAAATAAAATCTGAGAGCTTTAGATCCTAGCAATTACAGAAAAATAAAGACAAAGCAATTAAGAAAACAACACAAATCCACGAAAGAAAAGCACCAAAGTCAGCAAGCATTCAGATCATCACTTCAAAAAATAGGTACGAGGAGCAATCCAACGACCTGAATCAATCTAAATAGAAAGGAAGAAGCCATCCAAAAGGCTGCATCTACAACACAACATCACAAAGACAGCTCTCAAAACCATAGACAAACGAAGCCACCAACAGTAGGAAAAGCTCAACGAACGATCTCCACCAATAGCAACCAGGGTGCTCGAGACCAAACCCAAAATGGAAGTAATACCCGCAAGGACAAGCAGAGCCAAAGGGAACAAGGAGGGCAACCCAACCCCACAACCAACAACAAACTCCCACCACCAAACCAAAGGACCAACATTAAAGCCGCATGCAAAACAAAACAAACAACCAAACAGCTACCTTTTAGAGCCTTGCATTGGGTATGGGTGAGTACTCAATATCGGGTGATAAATCTATTTACATTGCTAATCACCATATATCTTATACTACTGCAATCTTTACTACATAATGTTTAGCCCTTAATCATGCTGTGACTATGGTAAATTCTAATATGCGGCTTGAAAGTTTGCAATCAGAGCAAAGGGCAACAAGCCTCAAGACCATCAGTCCATGGTGAACTGCGTTCAAAAAATATGGAAAGTGGCTAGCTATAGGTGGGTACGACATCCCGAAAGTCACCATGGGTGGGCGTGGGTGGGCAAAGACTATCCGAGTAAAGCATGGGTACCCAACCAAGACCCCATGTAGTTACCTTCTAAATTTCCTTCTACATAGCTTACTGTCTGAGAAAGCGTTTTCTCACTTGGGATGACTTTCTTTCAGCTTCTTAAAACAGCTTGTTAGTACTAAAATTTTAATTTTGTTGTTAGAAAACAGTTTTAAGAAGCACTAAGTAAACAAACCTAAATGAAGTCTAAATTAAGTTCAAGCTGTTGATCAATGCAAGAGTCTATTTTTAATTCTAAAGAAAGTATATTGAAATTTTAGTGGTGGCGTGTGGCCTAACATGAACCCCTGAATTTGCCCTTGCCGCTGGTTTGTTTCTGTGCATGCAATGAGGATGGAAGCTGCTGGTGTATGTTGAGGGGCATGCGCTGGGACTCGAGTGGCGCACAGGTGGCAATATTGCGTGCGCAGGGGTGGGGCTTTGCATGAGGCCAGGTGTGGGGACGTTTATTGGAAGCTGATGGCTTCGTAATGGAGTTCATGGGGAAGTGAAGGCTGCGTACTGGGTAGGTATGACCGGTGAGATATTTTTGGCTGTTAGTGGGTTCAGAAGTGAGCTTTGGGTGTGGCAATTATGGAGTCAGATTAAGTAGGAATTATTGGGTTCGGATACTGAATGTCGTTCGGAGCCAATGAAAATGCATCACATCATCTTCTACTAGGTACTGAGCAGGACCGAGCTCAATATGCTCGGTACTGTGAAGTACCGAACGATAAGCTGTGTCCAGTGTTCGAACCCAATAATTTTTCTAGATTAAGCGTCTATTTTTGAGATTTTTTATAATTTTTTATATTACAAAGTTGTAATATTTTTGCTTGTTTACATTTTTTGCTGTTTTTATTTTAATTTTATGACAAGAAATACTAAAATTTATTAAAAGAAATTCATTATCTATCTATCTAGTTATATAAGATTTCAATGGTTAGTTTCTTTGATTTTGCCTTTTAAAGATTAGGGTTTAATTTTTTTTTAATCATTACATATGCATTTTATTTTAGATTAGAAATATATTTGTTACAAATCATTTATATTTTATGTTAGATTATTTCTTATATATATAAATACTTTTGTGTAGGATCGATTAAATAGAATTTATGTTTAATAAATTTATATTTATTGGCTCTAAAATTTTTAAATAATTTATATAAAATTTCGATAAATATTTCCTATGGTGTTGGAAATTCTAATTTTTTATAAAAGTAACTCAATTTTCAAGAAAAATTAACGTAGAAAATACCATTTTTCCTGTAGTTGGTTGATTAGGTCTAGATGAGAGTTAACTATAATATAATGAGCATATTGATTAGGTCACTATGTGGGTTAATTATAGGGCGTTCTCTATATATTTTTTTTGAGTTTCCGGGTTTGAGTTGATTATGTCATGGCCTAAGAAACAAATAAAATGGATTACTAGTAGGGCTGCAAACGAATCGAGCCGAGCCGAGTATGTGAGAGTTCATGTTTGTGTTCATTTAATATCAGCTTGCTCAAGTTTGGTTCATGTTTGCTCGAGCTTTAGCATTTGTGTTCATGTTTGGTACATTTAAATTAAGGAGTGTTCATGTTCGATTCATGTTCAGTTCATGTTCGTTCGTTTAGTGTTTATCGAGCTTGTTCGTGAACATATTTAACGAATTTTTTTAACTATCAAATAAACATGTTCATAAACATATCTATAAACAAACACATTTATAATAAAATCAATTGTCTATGTAACAAAGGTAATGATTATTTATATTGATTAATTCTATAGTCAAATAATAATTATTTTTATCGAGCTTATTCACTAGTTCAAAATCGAACATGAATCGAGCTTTTATCGAGCTTCTTATCGAGCTTAATGTCGAGCATGTTCACGAACTTCAAATGATGTTGTTCGCGAACATAAATGAGCCGAACGCATTCGTGTTCAAGTTTGTTTATTTAAGAATCGAGTATTTAAAATATTGTTCAAGTTTGTTTGTTTAGTTAATTAAACGATTGCAAACGAGCTTTAGTCGAACCGAACAACGAGTAGCTCATCGAACGTTTGGTTCGCTTGCAGCCCTAATTACTAGTGTCATGCCTTTTTTAAAAAAAATTATATATATCTTCTAAATCAAGATCAGAGATGCTAATTTCAATCACTACAAAAATAATCAATATTTTTTTATCTATGAATATAAACATAATAAATTATATTCATTTACAAAAAAATCATTTATAATAGCTAGAAGTTTAATGAATCACATTCACTTCCTAACAAAACTTCTGAATACAAAAGTAATCAACATAAATAAAACTAAATCTAAAAGTTTAGACTCTGATTAACCTCACAAAACTGGATTCTTACCTCGGCCTGAAAATCAATTAAATCGACATAATGAATTATATAATCTATCGGATAACCAAAACCTATAACTGCACACAAAGCACGAAAATACAATAATATATAAATCTACACGAAACATTGAATATGGTAATCATAAGTCGTAAAAAGAGAACTAATACAGATGCTAGAACAATAAAGCTGTAAATAAGGAAAATCATTCGTGAACCATTATTAAATCTGTAATATCATATTTGTCGTTAAAGCCAAAAATCTATACAACGGTTAGAAATCCATAAAAAAAAATGTTATCATTGATGTTGTTATATAGTATAAAATCTATACATACATATTCATTAGTACTATCTTGCCACTATCTTAATCTTAAAATTAATATCGTCTCACTATCAGTAATAGTGCAGGAATGCATGCATAAGGAGTCAGACTAAACAAGTAAAGAGTTTTGGTTTGTGTGATATTTTTTTCATGATAGAAATTGATAGGTATGCTTGTTAAGCCGATTAGGATCCGTTTGAGACGGCTGCAACTTTTTGTAAATGTGGTTATAATGTAGTTATGGGGAAAGTAACTTCATTAAAGCCGTTGTAGAAAACAACTTTCTAGCACAAAGTTTCCAAAAAGCAGTTGCTAAATAGAATTATGACTACAATATGAAAGTAAGAAAGCTGTTTCAATCAAAACATGATTTCTTGCTTGAACAAATATATGTTCAAACCTCATCATTCCTTTAAAAAACAATCCTTTTTCTAAATCCAAGTATTATACTCTACAGATGATTTAGCATATATGATTGGAAATAAGACTTTGGTTTAGAAAAAATTACTAATTACAAGACAAAAGTACGAAGAAAAAATTTTTGTATTCGCTGCATTAAGCTTTTAAGCACTTAATTCACTACCAAAAAATCAGGCTTTCGCAGCACAAATTTCGACTTCTCCCGGCGGTTTTACCTGCCACTATTTTTTTTTTGCAGAGGTTTTATAACCGTTGGATGTCCGCTGTGATTTCAATGCGCTGTAAAGATATTCAGCAGTGATTTCAAGACCAGCGGGATAGAACTGATGAATGCTGAATATCGCAGCAGTTTTGGAAGCGGTTATAACCGCGACAATTCTTTTAAAAATAAACGATCTACAATTTTGTGGCAGTTTAACCACTAGTAAGTCTAGTCCATAGTGCAACTCATTCATAAAAGAAATATTATTAGATTAACCGAAGTCATAGTGACTTATTACTGCATTAATTATAATTTTAATCTCTCTTATTCGATATCTTATATGTACATTTTTTTTAATTTATATTTTATATTAGGATGAGAAGGACAAGAAAATAGGTTGAAACAAAAATTGAGCATCTAGTTAATTACCAGAGCAGGTAAACATAATAGAGCTTAGCTAACCTAAGAAATGAAAATTTTATGAACTGGTTTCTGCGTTGCATCTTCCAAAGAAAAAGAATATATTTATGGCTAACATCTTTCTAACCATATTCTATAGCAAGAACATTACAAATGTATTAACACTTTCACATATAAAATAAGTGCAGCTTTTACTCTTTTACTCTTTTCTGTATTGGGGACACGGCTCACAATACAGAAAAGGATCTGAGTCCCTAAGAGGCACACAACCAACAGCTATGCTACGGTTGTGATTACCCTAAATCCTAAGGAATGCAAATGAAGAATATGAAGAATATGAAGAAAAGAATGAGAAGAAAAAGAGAAGATGATGAAGGGGAAGAGACTCACAGTGATGAGGATCGAAGGGCCGGCCGGCCGGGATTTGCAAGAGGAGAAGATTTTGGTCGTAGCTGTCTGGATTCGCTCCCGATCGCGCGAGCACAGAGCGAAGAGAGGAATTAGAGCTTCAGGTATCTTAAAGTCACGGATGGGCTTTGCCGGTGGTTTTAACCGGTGCAACATGCACCTATTCTAGCCGATGCAATTGTATTCTAAATCTAATGCAAATAAGGGGTTTTAGCAGCGGTTTTTAAACCGCTGCAATAAAATGATGCGATAGGGCCTATTTTTTTGGTAGTGTAAGTCATTGTAAAAAAAAAAAAAACATTTAAGCACTTTGCTTTCTCCCAAAAAAATTCGGCTCTTCACTTAATGCAATAATATTTAAATAATCACATTTAAATTAACATCATACAAGTATTAATTTATATGTTAGTTGAAATGGCAATTCAAATCAAGTATTTAATATTTGATTACAGCTATCCATACTTCTCACTGTCATATTGATTTCCATGTAAAGAAGTGAGATGTGAACTTCTTTCTTAAAGTTTAGGGTGGCCTCGTGCTGTGTCATGTTTATGCCCTCATCAATAAAACCACACAGAAAAAAACAAAAAGAAAAAAAAAAAGTGTCGGCAGATCTAAGGCTGGGCCCTTAATGATGATGAAGTTGAGATAGTTCTGCATGATTAGTTTCTGATTATGAAATCTGATCTGCAGATACAAAGCGTACATGTAAATCCCATTATATGTACTATGCAACGCTTATCATTATCTAAATTTTGAATAAGGATAATAAAATTCAATTTTAATCTCATCTTAAGGCTTCATTTGGGTTGATTTTTTTTTTAATTTCTTAAAGCAAATTTTTAGAACAAAAATTAAAAATTTTGTTCTAAAAAATTATTTTAAGAAACAGTAAGAAAGCTCTAAGAGGTTTTTCTAAACTAGATGTTAAGGTCAACTCGGGTCTTTTTTTAATTTTAAGGGATCCATGCTTCCTATTAGTGCAAAAGGCCACATGATTTATTCCATCTTGGGCTATATGTTTAGATTCGGCTTTTGATTGGTGGATGGAAATTGGTTTTAAAAATGAGGATATATGGATGGCATTGAATGCTCAAACCCATTAGGATCTATAATTATGTCATTTTATGTCAATCTTATGGACATAGTCTATTATTGATGGAGGTCTTAAATGTTACATAATCTAAGCAGTCTGATTATTACCCATTAGTTGTCTTATATTAGACATTCTAGAGTGAAATTACACAAAAGAGCATATCCTTTCAGAATATAGCATATAGTTAGCCTTGTTTGAAAAAAGCTTGAGGGACTAGTATGATTGACTATTTTTGGGTTCAAAGAATTGACCACAACATGTACAACACATTAGGCTCGATAAATTCTTTAAAAAAAAAAAAAAAAGACCTACAAGCATATCACATTGGTGTATGAAATCATAGGCGTTCATATGTGACTCACTTTTTTGTTAGAATCATCATAGCTTGTTTGATTATCCAATATAAAATTGGGCTCACTCTAAAGTAATTCACCCTACGAAATATAAGCTAAGCATTAATTATATGCTATGGGAACTATCATCACGAGGCTCAATTCTTTTGGATCCATCCCTTATTGCAAATGTTAACATCCTATAGTAG
This sequence comes from Dendrobium huoshanense, assembly GCA_016618105.1. NCBI lineage: Eukaryota > Viridiplantae > Streptophyta > Magnoliopsida > Asparagales > Orchidaceae > Dendrobium > Dendrobium huoshanense. The sequence goes on along the minus strand of CM028359.1, from coordinate 12,900,764 downwards.
AGGGCAAATTATAATTTCCGTGAGTTCTCATAAGTATGGAGCATGAGTTAAGCCAAGCTACCTAACTTAAATAATGCTTTTAAGTATAGAGTGAATTGGTCTCCACCTTCACGTGTGTAGGATTCATTTCGCTAGATTAACTATTATTAAGATAGCAGGGTCGGGGTTATTACTTTAGATATATATTAGCCTAACAAGTGTGATTTAAAGGGCAAGGAGACGGACAAGCTAGGTTTGTTAGAACCTGAAGATAGAGGCCGGATTTTTTGCTTGATCTTGAATCAAGTTTCGATCGGTCTTGACTAGCTTAGAAGTAAAGTAAGACTTGTTCTTGATTTGAATATCGGGCCAGATTTTTAAAGAAGAGATTAGAACTTCTTTGTGGTGGAGTTTTGGACTTTAGGTGGAGTCCGGGAGACACTGAGGTAGTGTCGGTTGTTCTTGAGGAGAAGTGTTGAAAGTGCGGGGCGCTTGGAGGTGCGAGGTCGTGCGGTGCACGAGAAGGCCGCATAGGAGCGCGGGGCATTGGTGACGAGCGGAGCGCAGGTGGAGGTGCAGGGCTTGTTGCACGGATGGATACGTGCAAGATGTGGTCAGTGACAGATAACTACATGGGTGCAAGGCGCGGGCACTGAGGCGCAGGGTGCAGGTGGATGCACAGGGCGCGGAAGCCTGGTTAGGGGTGCTCAGGATTGGCTGCATTGGACGCAGTACGACAGGAGATCTGTCGGGAGGTGGAGCTAGACTGTCGGTGGACGCTTTTGGCGGAGGAGACCAACGTGGTCATTCTTTGGCTGTTCTTTAAGAACAGTAGTTATCTTTTGTTTTTTGTAAATCTAGGCTCAAGGTGGAGATTGTTGTGTATTTGTTCCTAGATTTAGGATTGCTTTAGTTTTAGGTTTCTTGTTTTGGCATGTGTGGCCATTTTGTGCTGTTTTTGTGTAGCTCTTAGGTGTCTATTAATAGGCTTTAGCTTGTATTAGGGAAGTAGCCAAGGGAATAAAGTTTTAAGTACTTTTTGGCTCACGGTTCTCTCCTTCTCCCCTCTCCCTCCTCCTCTCTCCCTCTCTAGATCTTGCAAGAAGATCTCTCTAGATCTTCCTCTTGAGTTTTAACACATGGCATGAAATCGTATCCTTGCCAGACAAAATTGCAACACATATTCAAGGAAAGAGATCAGGGCAATATGTTCATAGCAGCGGTGAGATCACAATATAATGATAATAGGATATCGATACAAAAAAGAGATCATGGTGGCTTGGAGAACGTACAAAGATTGAAAATATGATCATAATGTATTTACAATTCATCTGATTTTGATGAATTTTAAATACCATAAAAATGAATTACGAGAGACATTCCAAGCTGCTCCAAAAAAATTAGTTTACTCATTCAAACATCCAAAAATCAATAGCTCCTTCTCTTATAAATCATGATAACAAACCACTTAATTTGTAAACTATTCCTATATCCTTTTTTGTTTTTGTTTCTTAAAAATTGTGTTTGAAATATATATGATTTGAATAGATAAAAATAAAAACTTACTAGTACTGATGATTTTACGTAGAAATAACAGTTCAGAATTTAATAAATTTGACTCCAAATATTTATTTAATTAATTAATTACGGCTTTTCATTGATGATTTATCACCTTCATGAAAAGTACTTTGGTGGCAAAGGCTCGAGCTAATATGTGGCTCTAAATAGAGAGAACATATCAAGATTCGCGCATATTATCTATAGGATATGTAGGGAAACGTTGCTTCAATAAACACCACCAAATAAAACCATACGAGTCCTCAACAAGTCATCAAACAAGGAATCATTAGCAGTGTTGATGGGGACTTGCAACTATTAATCACGTAAGTGGTAAATCCCCATTGGGTACATTATTCTATCAGAATCAATATTTCGATTGCTTTTTCTCTTAGGGGGCCTTAGTCGAAGCAATCGAAAGAGATAAGCTTAAATATAAAATGAAAATGACAATGATCTGATACTTCTTTTATTTTTTCTTAGAGTTCACTAGAAATTTATTAATATAAAATATTAAAATTCATATGTTCATGCATTAAAAATAAAGTAATTACCCAAATTTATCCGACAAAATAAGATATCATTATATATTTGATACACAAGAGAGGCAAAGCATCATTTGTGATTAAGGTTTCGTTTGGGACGGCTTTCTTACTACTGAAAGCAAATTTATAGTACAAGAATTAAAAATTTTGTACTAAAAATTGTTTTAAGAAGCAGTAAGAAAGTCGTCCCAAACAAAACATAAATCAAGAAAAATGAGGAATAAGTATATTTCCCCATCATTTATAGTGATGAATTGCTCTTCTAATTTGGGCCCTCATTATAAATAATGGACAGATATATTTGAGCAGAAGATTTGTACTTCATTACCAAATTCTTTTTAACCATATCCATAAAATAAAAATCGCATCTATTACTCTTATCATAAAAATCTATTCCGATCCTCCCTATTATAACTGACCCCACAGTCTAAAATCATTTTGTTGACTTAAATTAAAATAGAATGGCGAGTCGGTGTTGTCATTTGTGATTTTTATAAGATTATATAATACATATGGGCTTTGTAATTATCTCTTCATATTCAAATATTATATCTTATTTTTATTTTTAATAAATATTTTGACCATAAGTCATAAATAAATAAATATAGATGTCATGCCTAAGTTACCCATGCAAATAATTTAATAGGATAGATTTGGGTCAATGGAGAGGCTCCGCCAATGTTCACATCAAGCAAGGTTGGTTCAGATTTATTTTTTTTTTTGGGGAAAATTTGAGCTTAGCTCGTATATAAATGAGATAAAGACTACAATTAAGTAAAACAAAAACTGCCTCACACAAAAAAGATGCTAGCTCAAAAATAGCACTATCAAAAAAATAGAATTAACAAAACATCAAAAACAAGAGCTCCAATGTCATAAAAAGCCTGGACTCAGGGTAGCTAAACAACACATCACAAAACACTCAGACCTGTGGTTGCTTGAAGATCGTCCAAAGGGGAGCATGTAGGTGGAGCCTCATCATCGTCATAGGCAAGGTAAAACCTTTAGAAAAAATCAGCAGACAACAGGTCTTTGCACCCTCGAACAGCCCCAGAAAAACATCCAACGGGAAAACATCTCTAGATAAGCAAAACTGTGACATATGGGACTTCGTAAAATCTAGTAAGCTACGATATACAAATAAAAAAAAATTTAGTCCCATAACCAGTATATCCAAGCAGCAACAATATATAAATCAGAAGCTCTAACAAGCCCCCTGGCTATAACATATCCAAACATTTTGACGAATTCCTCCACTTAATAACCTTCTCAAAAACTGCTTTTTTGATGCTTAAAGAAGTTGTGGTGCTGCTACTAAATTTGTTCTCAAATCTATTGGAAATTCTTTCTCTCCAAATGTAGTAAACACAACAACAGGAAATGAAAAAGGATAAGTTGCATACCCTTGGAGCCAGTTATAAGTTCTGAGAGGATAGCAAACGAATAAGAACACTCAAAAAATAAATGAGATACACTTTCAGGATAAATATGGCATAAACTGCAGGTTAAAGGGACAAATATATTTCTTTTGTGCAAATCATCCACAGTTTTCAAGCCCCCAATAATTGCTAGCCAAGTGTAGCATGCAAATCTCATAGCATTTTTAGGTCGCCAAACCAAATTATACCAAGGACATCTAGTCTGATTTGAGTAAAACTCATTGATAAAATCAACATGCTTACTTCTAAATTGATTTCCCCACAAAAGATAATTGGAAGAGTCATTCACAATACAGATATTCTGAATATCATTATTAACAGAGGATGGTATGGAATCAGGTAGAACCCAATTTGTACCACTAATATAATCTCTGACAAAAGAGTCAGGGTTGGTATCATTCAGAAGATGATGCCCATCAGAAAAAACCTCTAGCTTACCATTATAGCATCAATGACTCCAGTGCATAGAGATGGGAGCCTTAGTGGTGATTCTAAAGGAAAATGTTTCCTTAGCAACAGCAGCTGTAGAGCAAACATATTTCCAAAAGCTGGTAGAAAAAGGGGGAATTGGGTGCCAGGGTGAAAGGTATCTACTAGATAACCAAGTAGATAAAGGAGATTCAATGTTGTACATTCTAAGGATGACCAAGCAATTAAATGCAAATTGAATAGCAGACAAATATGGCAAACCCAAACCACCGAATTACTTAGGTTTACAAATCGAATCCCAAAAGATCATGTGAATTTTTTTTTCTGGCAGAGGAATCCCCATAAAAAAGAAATTTATAGCAGACTTTCTTTAAGTGTTTAAAAACAATTTTTGGCAAGATAGCATCACGAATCCAGTATGCAATTGAGTTCAAGATATTATATTTTAGAAATTGCAAACGGCCAACAAAAGATAATAGATTAGCTTTCAATCCAGACAGCTTTTTAGTGATACTATCAGCGAGAGGAAGATTTGGAGCTGTTTTACATTACATTTTTTTTGCATAATAAAATATTTTAATAATAAGAGATGATGTTATCATTCATATTAAAATAATATGCATAAATTTATAAGTTTTATTAAAGTAATTATTTTATTTAAATTTATTTGATGACAAAATAATACGACAAGACCATTATAAAAAAATATCACTCTTTTCATTGGTAATTCGAAATCAAATATATCATATTTGGTAACTAATAACATTGCTTTCAGAGTAATCTTACTATTTAGTTTACTAGTTATTTAAACATGTTTAACGTTTGCAATATGGTTATCGGGTTGGTGGGTGGGTGGTCCTCAACCCAATAAACCAAACCAGTACGTCAAGCATGCCAATATTTTGCATCCATGTGGTCAAATAATTATATAATTATCATGTGCAAAATTTGTATCGGCATTTTCTAGTTAGTAAATAATTATGATGGAATTTAAAAATTTTGAATTTATATTAAGATAAGGCTAATATATAAATAAATTATATTACACTCATCTAAAAAAAAAATCTAATTTTTTTAAAATTTAATACAAATTTAATAAGAATGTCCTTTTTTTTCATTATCACATTTATTTGGATTAACTTTGATACACTATATAATTTCTAGCAAAGAACACTAGCTAGTGAATTGCGTGATCTAAGCCTTTTTTTTGGTAAAAATTCACAGAGGGGCATACGCATTAATTAAAAAAAGTGGGGGGGGGGGGGGGGGGGGGGTTACAAGTCTTTAATAAACCATCAACTCTCTAAAACTATACCATTTGAAGTAAAACCTATGAGCTAATGATTCAGACTAATATAATAGAACCAACGAGTACCAAAAGCAACAAAACAAGAGGCAAAGAATAAAACCAAGGAGCCACCCAAAACTAAGGAGCCACCCAAAAGTTGTACCATCGATGGACAACCAAATCAACAAGATCAAAAAAATCAGCACAAGTAGCAACATCAACCTGCGTAAAAGGAGAAACATAAAGAAGCAAACAACAAAAAAGAAAGAATGCCAAGGCAACAAGCCACCAGCTCATGCAAAGAACAATTACACCAACTAGCATAGGATCCATCATAAGTCAAAGCCAAACCCATCCAGGACAGAAACAAAAAAGAAACAAATCCATCATGTGAGCCAACCAGCCATTCAGCCCCACCAATCAAAAACGAACCCACAACACCAAAGAGAAAGAATGCCAACATCACATAAAAGAATAGATAACCAAAAAGAAAATTATTTCTTTTTGGATTTTCTCTGACGACATTTAGCAATATTCTTGTAAAACTCTTCTTGTTATGAATCACATTTAAATCATCAAGATCTTCATAATCAACTTTATTCACGTGTTTCCTCAACAACATCCCAACTAGCAGAAGAATCACATTCAGTAAGTCAATTACCATGATCCTCAATAGTATTTTTCAGTTTAGATTACAAATGAGCTAGCAACGTACCGTTATGCAAAAAGTAAAACAAGTACATCAATAAGAGGTAAAATAACATTTTCATCCACATTAAAATGCAAAGCTGAAACAGTGGAAACATTAACATTGTCCATGGGAAGAACATTAACTTGATTAACATCACAATCCCCACCTATAAACCCTTCAGTTTGGAAATCTGGAAATTTGTTGGGAGGAGGAAGAGAGCAGGTGAGGCTAGCTAAATGATTCACAGTACCATTCAAATCATAATTAAAACATCTCTATTAATGCATTAAAAATCAATAGAATTAACAATAGGCAAAGGAACAGCCGGGCAAGCATGAAAATCCCCATCTTCCTTTTCAACAAAAGCATCAACCTGACCAAGCAAGACATGTTTAGAGGCCAAGGGGGTATTATTTAGCCGCCATCAAAACCAAAAATGGCCAGTGGTGAAAAAATGAGAAAAAAATGACCGAAAGGCAACTAGAGAGAAGATAAGAGAAAGACAGAAGGAGAAAACCTATAGAAACTAGGCCATGGAGGGGCCAAATAATGACGAGACCGGAGGCGGCTGCTAGGGCAAAAACCAATGTGTATTTAAAAGATAGCTTTTTAATAACTAATTTACGTTTTTTACTTTAAAATTTAATTTTTTTAAAGAATGTCTAAAACTTTAGCTAAAAAATAAACTTTAAAAAGTAAAAATTAAAAAGCTAAAGTCTGTCCCAAACAAAATTTTAATGAAATGTTTATTTAGGATAATTTTATACTATAAATGGTTGTTGCACATTCATTTGAAAATGATTTTTTTTTATTTTTACATAAATTTTAATACTTTTGGATAGTAACTTTAATAGTGAAAACTATTAGAATTAAATCCGTTAAAATTTGAAGATTGCAAATATATTATTATTTAAAATTAAAAATATTTTTAATAATTAAAATTTTAATTTTCTTCAAAAAAAAAAAATCATTATCTTTAATAAAAGCTGCAGCCCTCGAACCATGCACTAAATAGCATTGTCATGTGGATCCTCCCTTAGATGGTGAAATTCAGGCGTGAAAAAAATATCCCAAAGCCAACGGCAGGAACGGTCCAGACCGGGGCCCACGTTCTTTTCGATTTCACAATGCGCAGAGCTTTCTAGTTCTGTTGCCAGCAGCAAAAGTAGCCAGACCAGCTTCTGGTCGGCGACCAGTGGAGCCCACGCTCCGGGGACCGTACCTTAGACCAGCAGTGCAATGCCACGTGTTGAACGCTCGGAGACGATTGGTCCATCACGTAAATTTCGATGGGATTCGAAGCTATGCCTTTTTGCTTGGCGTTGGCGACCCAACGCCACTGCGGACCGAGCCGTGCTTCACTGGTAAAGGTTAAAATCATTAAAGGGAAGTAGTGGGCCAACACCTCTCCACCTCCTTAGTCGAATTAAAGGAGTAGCAATCTTTTTGTCTTAACCTACATGATCAAGACCCACAAAACTTATCTCTAAATCAAACTCTCAAGAACATTAATGTAAGACTTGTAGAATGTCTTAAGGAACCTAGTATTGTAATATTTAGTTGTGTACTTTCTTGTTTTTCTCTTAACTGTAACTCTATATATAGGACAATGTTCTCTCTAATAAACAGGTTTTTCATTCTCTTATTTCTTTCTCCTGGTTTGTTCATGTTCTGCCTCTCCCGTGAGTTCCATATCAAGAACTCTATCTTGGTATCAGAGCCCACAGCTCCACAGCAGTCTTCATTCGTCTTCCTCCTCATGGCCGAAGAAGACTCCGCGGTTTCTCGCCAGACTAGCATCACCGGCCAAGAAACCGAGCTCGTCATTCCTCCCCATCTCAAAATTTTGATTTCTAATATCAAGAATTTGGTTCCCACTCAGCTCACAACAGAAAACTACGCAATATGGCGATTACAACTCTATCAACATTTCTCCGCCAACGGGTACGAAACACATCTCACCGGCCTCTCTACGTGCCCACCGGAATCTGAAACCACCGACTACAATCGGTGGAGACTCATTGATAGGAACTTAACTTCCGCAATTCTTTCAACAATCTCCGCACCAATTCTTCCTTACGCTGCTCATCTTCCCTCGAAATTCTGGGCGGAAGCCGTATCTACGGCCAACTATCTCATAAATCGGCTGCCGTCCTCTGCCATCTCCAACAAAACTCCATATCTTTGTCTCAACGGTCGTAACGCCTCTTACAAGCACCTCCGCACCTTTGGGTGTCTATGCTTCCCGTGGACTCGCCCCTACGCAGACAACAAATTAGCTCCCCGCTCCCGCTCCCGCTCTTGTGTGTTTCTGGGCTACTCCACGCAACACAAGGGATACAGGTGCCTCGATGAGACCCAAAATCATATTTACATTTCCTGCCATGTCGTGTTCCATGAGACAACCTTTCCCTATCAACGCCCCTCACCAACAGCACCGTCGGGTACCTCAACCAGCTCTTGTCCCCCTATGTTGCTCATTCCCAGCTCCACGGTGTCTCCGTCAAGGTCACCTTCCGCTATCACACGGTCGTCCCCCGCAACGAACTCGGACTAGTCCAATTCCACTCAAGCATCTCATCATACTACACCTGACTACGCCCAACATTCATCTGCTTCGCAATCCTCCTCTGCCATCAGCCCCAGGCCCTAAGTCCCACCTCCTAGACATCCGATGCAAACGCGGCTTCGATCTGGAATTTCGAAACCAAAATTGGTATTTGATCTCTCCGCTGTTCAAAACTCTCCGCCCACGCCTACGACATACATCGAAGCCGTCAAGCATGCTAACTGGCGCTCGACAATGTCCACCGAATACTCTGCTCTACAAAAATTGGGTACCTGGTCACTCGTACCAGCACCTCTCAATAAACCAGTGTTAGGCAGCAAGTGGACCTTCAAAACTAAGTCTCTTCCTAACAGTAACATAGCCAGCTACAAGGCTCGCCACGTGGCTCTGGGATGCTCACAAGAATTTGGGATAAATTTTACAGAAACCTTTAGTCCAGTGGCAAAGATGGTCACCATTCGAATGCTCCTCACAATAGCCCTGCATCACAATTGGGCGGTCTCTCAGTTGGACATCTCCAACGCCTTTCTCCACGGTGACTTACACGACGAAGTCTACATGAAGCAACCCTGCGGTTTCGAGGATGCCCAACATCCGCAATACGTCTGCAAGTTGCACAAATCCATTTACGGACTGAAACAATCACCTCGTCTCTGGTTTCACAAATTGACACAATCTCTATTACAAATTGGTTTCGTCTTCAGCAAAGCAGATCCTTCTCTTCTTCTGCATATTCAAGCGGATTCCCAGGTATTTGTTCTTATATATGTCGACGACATCCTAATTACTGGTAACAACAACACCCAAATCAAGATTACTCTCCAGCATCTTCAGTCTACCTTCCGGCTAAAGCAGCTCGGCAACATCTCGGTGTTCCTCGGCATTCAGGTGATTCGAACCACTTACGGATATTTCCTAAATCAAACACACTACGCAAATGAACTTCTTTCCCACGCAGGATTCTCAGGCTGCAAACCATCCAACACGCCGACGCTCACCAAGCAGTCAACATCACAAGACGAAACGCTCTTCTCGGATCCCCAGCTATTCCAAAAATTGGCAGGTTCACTCCAGTATTTGACCATCACTCGGCCTGATATCGCATTCACTGTCAACTCCATCTGCTAGTTCACGAATCAACCGAGAAATTGTGACTTCCTCGCTTTGAAACGTCTCTTACGCTATATAAAGGGTACCTCCGAGTTCGGTTTGCCAATAACTAGAGGCTCATTGTGCCTTCGAAGCTTCTCTGACGCCGATTGGGCAACCGATCCAGTTGAACGGAAGTCTATGTCCGGGTATTGCACATTCCTTTGTCCAAATCTTATTTCTTGGTCCGTCAAGAAACAAACGACGGTTGCCCGCTCATCCACCGAAGTCGAGTACCGATCCCTCTCTTCCGCCATCTCCGACGTTCTCTGGATCAGAAGACTAGCTGCCGAACTGCTCATCCCACAATCTCAGGCCACTATACTTCATTGTGAAACACCTCGGCGATCGCTCTTGCTAATAATCTCGTTCTACACGCTCACACAAAACATATCGAGATCGATCACCATTTCATCCGGGATCATATCAAGAACGGCAACATTGATATAGCTCACATAAGCTCAACCGACCAAATCGCCGACATTCTGACTAAATCTCTTCCTAGCAGTCATTTTTAATTTCTTACGAACCAAACTAACCATTTGTTCCCCAAATGGTTAGTTTGAGGGGGGCTGTTAAGGAACCTAGTATTGTAATATTTAGTTTTGTACTTTTTTATTTTTCTCTTAGCTGTAACTCTATATATAGGACAATGTTCTCTCTAATAAACAGGCTTTTCATTCTCTTATTTTGTTTCTCCTGGTTTGTTCCTATTCTACCTCTCCCGTGAGTTCCATATCAAGAACTTTATCTGAATGATCCTCCTCTTGGGCAAACTGGATGCTTCAAAGAGCTAAGATGAAGTGGTTATCATAGGGTGAAGATGATCTAAACTTTATTTATGCAAATATCAAAAATAGAAGGAATCATAGTTGCTCACCTTTGGTTTCTAGTGAGGATCTTCTTATCAGACAATATATGATTAGCTCCATCATCCAACGCATTGAAGTGCTCTGCAATGCTCCTTCTCCAACTCAAAATGGCATCTCATCCATCCCTACTGAATCGGTCATTCCCTTTCATCTCTCAGCTTCTTTAACCATACATGATGGTTACATATGATAAAATTAAGGCTATCATTTTCATTGGAAAATCTAATTCCACCTCTTGGCCAGATGGTTTCAATTTTAAATTTTATAAATCTAGTTGGTTTATTTCTGGTCCACTTGTCTGCAAAGTGGTGAAATATTTCTTTTATAAAGGGCATATCCTTAGAAAAGTTAAAAATACTGACATTACCCTTATTCCTAAGACTTCTCATGTCACTAATATTATAGATTTCAGGCCTATTGCTCAATGTAATGTATTTTACAAGATTGACTCTAAAATTTTGGCAATGAGAAATACGAAGAAAATGCATCTAATCATTGGGGAAAACCAAGTTGGATTTATTAAGAATCAAATCTCTACTAATAATGTCCTTCTTGCATCTGAATTGCTGTTGAAATTCAGAAAGTCGACTAAGAAAAAATTGATTTGTGCTATGTTTGATATCCTGAAAGCTTTTGATTCAGTTTCTAGGGATTTCCTCCTTGCTAGGATGTATTATAAAGGATTCCTGCCGCTTTTTATCTCATGCGTCAAAGCTATTATCTTTGATATACAATTTTCTATTTGCATAGATGGAACTTTGGAGAGGTTTTTTAACTCCACCTCTGGGCTAAGGCAAGGATGCGCTTTAAACCCTTACCTTTTTTGCATTGTCATGAATGTCTTTACTTGCATGATAGACGATCCTAATTCTCAGGGCAGATTTGTGGGTATCTCTACTAAAATTTTCAATCTTACTCATCTCCTCTATGTGGATGATCTCCTCATCTTTGGAGAGGCTACCCAACATAATTGTGAGATCATTTTGAATGAATTTTCTAGTTTTTCTAGTTTGAAGATTAATCATAATAAAATCAATCTTATTGTTTCCAAATATATCTCATCTCCTTTGGAAGTTTGTGCAGCTCTTAATATTCAAAATCTCTGCTCCAAGATGAATTACTTGGGTATTCCTATTTCAATCAAGAAATACTGGCATGCAGATTTTCAACCTCTTATGCTTTCCATCTCTAATCATTTGGCAGGTTGAAAAGTAAGACTTCTTTCTATGGTTGGACCTCTTTAATTTCTTAGATATACAATCTGGAATATGATTGCTTATTGGATTCGGGGTTCTATCATACATAAATCATATCTTAAGAAACTTAGTAGAATGTGTGTCAAATTCATCTATTTTGGAGACACTGAAGCAAAAAAGCTACATGTTATAACTTGACATAAAACCTGTAAACCAAAGTCCAATGGAGGATTGGGGATTCCTAACTTTCAAGCTCTATAATTTGCTACATATTGCTCCCTCATCATCAGATTCTACAACTCAAATTCTCCTCTTTTTGATTATTTGAATGCTAAATTCGATACACCATGGTATCCTGCAAAAATCAAAGCATCTAAGTTTTGTATTGAGATGACAAAGGCAACAGAGTTTATCTCCCCCAGCCTTCAATTCACCATCACCCCAAATTGCAAGTTGGTTATGCTGTGGGATTCATGGGTTAATGGATGTTCCCTATCCTTTTAATAGTATCACCCGCTCCCTTCTTCCCCTTTAAGCAAAGGTCTCCGATTTTATTATTGAGGGCTCATGGAATATCCCTGATTTTTTGAGGGTGGATTTGGTTTCTTTGGATACCATTCCTATTGGTAATGATATAGCTAACACTATCTCCTAGAAGGTTAGCAAAAAAAATGATTTTCTACATTTTTCTCTGAATTTTTTAAATGTGACAATATGGTTGGCTGGTCTAAGTTTGTATGGCAAAAACATCATGCCTTGAAATATTCAATTTATATTTGGATGGCAATGAATAGAGTGCTTAAAATGCTAGATGAATTTTTAAAAAGAAATATTACGGCTGAATAAACTTGTCCTCTCTATTTTACTCATGTTGAATCCACTGATCACATTCTCTTTGTGTGTGACTATGTGTTTAATGTGTTGAGAAAGTTGATTCCAAGCTTGAGTGATTATTCGCTGAGGCCGAGACTCATTTAGGTTTTTGATTCTTTGGGGGAAAGGTACTGCTTGGTGAAAATCCAAAAAACTTATACATGCTTACTGTTTGTTGTGTTACTTATTTTCTATGAAGGGAAAGAAACGAAAAGAGGTTTAACTCTAAATTTATGAGTGCCTATACTATGTGTTATATTATTAAAATTGATATGGAACATAAAACTATATCCTCAGGGAACCTTTCGGAATGTCTTGGCCTTCTTAAATTGCTGGTTTTTTGTGTTGTTTCTGAAACTTTTGCACTTTGTTTCTTCTCGGTATTCATGGGTGTTATCTGAACCTACTAGAATGCTATACCTCAATACTCTTGGGTATTATCTAGATCTATTAGCCTTTTGCCTTCTCAAATATGCTCCATTCTCTTGGGAATCTATGGCTTTGACTATTGTGTTGTGATGGTTTTCTCTTGGGATGCCTTCGTGAATCGACTGCAAATATACTACGGAATTTTACTTTTTGGCTATGGACAATGATGACTAAATCTGTTCTAGCTGACATCCCTTAGAGGGTCTACAGGCAACTAGGGAAGTTATTTTTGTTTTATTATTACTTTCATTTCCCGAGTTCAGACTTGTTTTTAAATACGCTTTTTTTGTTTTTCTCTGTCTTCTTTGACCCGTTGGTCAATCTCTGATTAGTTATTAGGTGTTAACTTTTTTTTTTTCTTCTGCAAATTTTGTTGGGTGAGTTTTCTCAGTTTTTTGCAACTGCTCATCTGCCTCTTTTTCACTTATAAAGCAACTTTTTTGAAATTCTCTAGTTTTAATATAAGGGTGTTGATGTTGGTCTCAATAACAAGTGTAAATCATATTGGTGATGACGAGCATTAAGGTTACTAGTGAGCATTCATCTTAGTGACAATGGAGGGTGTTTTTCTTAGTGGAAAAGATGGACATGTTAGCTTTAGCATTGATGATAGACATTGAGTTTGTTGGCATGACTAGCATCAACATTGGTGTTGATAGCAGGTGTTATCCTTATTAGTTTCAATAGGCATTATGATTGTTCACAATGACAGACACCAACCTTTGTGGCATTGACAAACATATTTGTAATAATGTGTATTAACATTGCTATAGATGATGAGGGTTAACCTCATTGATAATAACATATTTTAACATTTGTGTTGATGGTGAATGTTAGGATTGTTGACAACATCAAATATCCTCCTTTGTAGTAATGGCAACCATCTAAGTTAGCGTCAACTCAATATGTCAATTTTGTTGGTAATAAAATCCATGAGCATTGGTGTTGATATTACTCAAATTGAGGTGTTAGGTCTAAGTGCACTATAAAATGTACCATTGATGTAAGTTTAACTAATGGTAATTAAATATAGTGCGAATTAGTTGTAGGGAGAGGTTGTTACACCATAACCCAATGCAATCCTAATTTCATGATGGATCACAAAGAGATCGGTACAAATGTGCAATATAGAAGGAAAACTTCAACCTAATCTTTCATTACATATAAAATTTTGATTGGCATTTATAACCTTGTTCTCTTCAAAGTATATAGTAATTTTGAATTAAAGAAAAAACAAATTACTATTATCACAAACATGCACAATTTTTTTTTTAACAGATCTATTAATAATAAAAAGCCACGGTTACAACATGAGTAGAAAGAGAATAAAAATAAGCAAAGGAAAATACATCAAAAGAAAAAGGCGGGCTCAGTAGACGACCAAGACTACCAGCGTCCCTGAGGCCTCGCACAGACCATCCAATCAAAGGTTGCAACCAGCTAAACGACGAGGACACGAGCCCCGACCACATCATAGCCCAAAGCCCCTCGAGCGCCAAAACATTAACGTCTATGCCAACCTCTACCACGGGAAATTCCACGAGAAGAAACAGTTAAAGCAGGTCTAGCCCTAACCAGATTGAAATCATTACCAAGGTCAGAACCCCCACAAAAATCCGGAGAATCCCAGCCACATTCAGCAAAATCGGATTCAGAATCACCATCCGACGAACCATTCAACCAATTTAGATGGTTCCTAATATCCAATCCAGAACTATCACCTAAACAATTAGCCATAATACGGGTATCGACCAAATTAACATGGACATCAATAAAACTATTGACAACCGGATTGCACGCAACTTCAACACCGGACGAAGGAATCACAACCTCAGCTACCGCATGAATCAAATTCTCCTCAGTATTAGCCGATACCAAAACAGGAGGAAAAAAAGTAAAGCATTTGGAGATAAAACATTCGTAACAGCAATAGAATTAACTCCACCCACATCCAATTCTTCCCTAGCTAAACCTGGGACAACCAAATTCTGATCAATCACATTTAACGCACCTTGTTCAATAGAGACCAAACCAGGCTCATCATTTTTAGGAGCAGATTCCACAGCAACAATAATAGGACGACATTCACTAACAGGTGGAGTAACCTCACAATTAACTTCCGTCAAAGAAACAGAAACCCCACCAACAACAGGGATATCGGACGAAGATTCAACAACAGGGAAAACTTCGGGAGCAAAAACAGCAATAGCATTTTCAGACTCCACAACCGTATGAGAAATAAAATTTTCAACATTTCCAACATCTAACTTAGCGTTAGGAGGAGAAGAAGACGTTGGAACCACAATTGCAGTAGGTCGACAATTGCCTTGAGAGTGACCAATACATTTACAGCCGGCATAGAATTGAGGAAACTCATCAAAAACCACCTCTTGAGTATAACTAAAAGATTCCGAACCTAACCAAACTTGCTTAGGAAAAGATTTAGTTATATCAAGCTCAACTAAAACACGAGCAATTGAAGGACGTGAACCAACAACAGTCGCTTCGTCTATTTTCAGGGGCTTCCCAAATAACCCGCCAAGTCCAAAGAGAATGCAAGGAGAGAAGAAATGAGGACGAAGACGAGGAAAAGAAATCCATATAGGTATCACCGGCGACTCAACACCAATATCCAAAGTAGGTGACCACTTGGTTAATTTCATAAAGCAATTGAAAACTAGGTAAGAACCGTGACAGAAAACCCTACAGTAATCAAGATCATTAGATAGCTTAATCAGAATGTGAGAAGGATCCAAAACAGTAACGGAAACCTCATTTTTCAACTTCAAATAGAAAAAAAATTTACAAATAGCATCTAAAGGAGGTCTTTTAGAGGAAAAAAAACCAACTAAAGAGAACTGAAAAGGGCCAGCAAGCTCGTTGATTTCCTGATCGGAAATCCATAGAGACGGTAGGCCACGAAAAGTAGAAACATGCAAATCTGGAAAAGGAGTTTTAGAACCAGCAAGAGCTTCCAAAAATGAACGCGAATGAGCAACCCAAAAAAAAAAAAAACCAGGGTCTTTAAGCTTAGAAGTCGCCATGCCAGCACAACCGGCGAAAAAAGGAATAAACCGAAAAATAAAGTTACCAAACGAACATGAGGAAGCAGCAAAGAAGTAAACTTCCCTGAAAACGGTATATCACCGGAGAGGAAATCCCCGCCGGGCTGGGGAGAAAACCTCGGAGCCAGGAAACCCTAGCAGAGCGGCTAGGGCGAAAGCGTGAGGTGAAAACTGGTTTGACAAACATGCACAATAAACATAGAGATACTACACTCTATCATTTATAATAATAACAAAATTAGCAATTGAATCAAAACATTTTATAAGCAATACATCATTTATAAAATTAAGTGAAATGAAATATTACATTTGGATTACGGGCATAGAAACCTTTTCGACAACACTATCATCCACATATCACATTACAAAATTAATATTAAGACGCAATTGATCAATTAAAGTAAATTCACTCACACAACACATACACAAGACTCGAATCCAAGACATTTTAATTGATAGCCAAAGCTATCAATTAACATACCAATGTTCATTCCATCATTTCCGAAAGCCCCCAAAGGTTTTTCGCAGAGGCCACAATATCTTAAGGCTATCATTTTCTTATGGAAGACATCTAGAAGATTTAAAATGAAACGCTGATCAAAGTTACATATAACGATGCCACAAAAATCACAATTTTTTCAACTGAGGCTTCGTTTGGGACGGTTTTTTTATTATTTTTTAAAACGGAGTTTTAGTACAAAAATAAAAAATTTTGTACTAAAACTCCATTTTAGAATACAGTAAAAAAACTGTCCCAAACGAAACCTGAGTTGTTATCGATGGCATTCGTAATTTTCTTCAACGTAAACTTTTAGACTTCTAACATGTTAGCCGATGTTTCTTTACAAAAAAATTGAAAATTCAATATTGTTAGGCCCCGGCCTGCAACTTAAAATAAAGCTAAAAACGTCTATTCGTTCAATAAAGCAAAGTTTATCATATAGAAATGATTTACAAATTCGGCCCACTGATATGTAATTTTGTTGGCACAATTTATAAGAAAAAAGTGTGCTTTTTTGTAAAGTAGGGATAAGAACGACTGAACAAGAACATAACTGCAATCTGATTGAAAAATCTCTAGGTAAATTCTGGCGGCTGCTACAATCCGTTGGATCTCCTAATAATTGGACGGCTTAGATGCACGAAGACCCCACCAACCGGTTGTCCAGCACTCAGCATTTGAGATGTTTGCGATTGTGGACTCAATAATTAGGTTTCATTCCAAACAGCTTTATTACCATTTTATATTTCAAACTGTAATTAAAATTTTTATTTGATAATTATTTTTTTATTTAAAAAAATTATACTATAAAGTTGATTTCTAAAATAATTTTTAAAAATAATTATTTTTACAGTAATTTTAAAAAATAATAAGAAAACTCTTCAATTACTACTTTTTATATTAGGAGTCAAATACGAATAAAATTTTGATGAATAACATAATAGTATGGGTGTAAAAGAGTCGAGTCGAGTTGAGTTTAGGTCTTATCGAGCTCGGCACGTTAGTTTGAAAACAAGCTCGAACTTGAGCTCGTCCCACTGTAAACGAGCTCGAGCCAGCTCGCGAGTCATAGGCTGTAATTTTAAAATTTATGTGGGATTTTAAAACTTAGTCGGGATTTTTAAAACATAAGCAAGATTTTTAAAACTTAGTCAAAGTTTAGAAAAAAAAAGATGAAATGTTTAACATTTAAATAAAACTTAAGTGATTTTTACTTATTTTTTAAAATATTAAAATTTAATAAATAAAATAAAATTATTTAAAAAATATTAATATTTCTTAGGCCAACCTCGTGAGCTCACGAGCCGAGCAGAGCCGGCTCAAGCTCGAACTCTAGCTTGAGCTTGACTCGAGAGCTCGATAAGCTCGGCTCGCGAGCCCATAAACGAGTCGAGCTCGAGCAGGCTCACCAGCTTGGCTAATTTAACACGTTGCCTCAAAAATATACCGTATTTGATACCGCTCAATACATAGCACTTAACTGGACGGTTCTCCCGTGTATCCGCAAAGAATAATAGCTCCTGTTCATTTCCTGAAGGAAACCTGCTGAATGAAGACTTGAGCTCTTAAGGTGGGCTCCTTCATACACCCGAGTCATTATCCGGGCTAGTACGCGTGGTTAACGTTTAGTGGTCATTCGAACGGGTCCCCCTTTGATAATCCGCAGTGGCTATTTCTTAGCCGTTAAAATACGGACCGCATCTTGGAACCACATAACGCCAAGTCACAAGGTCCCTTCCCGGGGCGGTCGCAGATTTTTTTTTTTGATCAAACCAATACGTAATCGCTATGATGAGTTAGCCACCATTCGATTTAATTTCAACGGCTGAAAACCCATCTCCTTCCGTCTCGAACAAATATAACAGTCAGGTGATCGCCGACACGAGCCGTTAGGGTGCCGCCACGAAAGGATGTGTCACGTTTATCGCCGTTAGCTTAAACGATTGCTTTGTATTTAAGAAGCTGGTGAATCGATTCGGCGATTCCCAGGTGAGGATTATAGGAGTGAGAGAGAGAGAGAGAGAGAGAGAGAGAGAGAGAGAGAGAGAGAGAGACACAGAGAGATGGAGGCATGGGTGGCCGACGAGAATTTCGGAGTGTATGGTTGCGTGGGAACGGCAGCGCCGGTGGAGGAGTTACTTGAGCGGTTGTGTTCTGTGGATGCGGAGTGCAGGATAGAGGCGGCGAGGGAGATCCGATGGTTGACGAAGACGTCGTCGAAGAACCGGCGGCAGCTCGCCGGAGCCGTTGGTCAGCTCGTCTCCATGCTCCAGTCTGAAAGTCAGGAGGGAGCCCAGGCAGCTATACTCGCGCTTCTCAATCTTGCTGTTAAGGATGAAAGGTGAGAGATTGAGCCCTTACTGAAAGGGGTAAAAAGTATACCCCTTATTTTCTTTGTTCCAATAAATTTGTTTAATACTATTTGGATCTGTGGCGTTGTTACAGAAATTAAAAAAAGACCTTGCTATTCATTTTGCTCTGATTCTGGGTATTGAGTAATATGTTCTATATGGTTTTAAAGACTGCGAAAAAGTTGGGTTATGAAAGGTTTAGCAGTAGAACTATTTTGTTCATCAGACGGAGAGTTGAAATTTTAAGAGATTTTATTTACTGTTTAGGGTTTAATCCTTTGCAGTCGGATCACAGAAAGTGGGCTATGATTCAAATTAATCTTTTCGGAAGTAGAAAGAAGCTTATGCACGTGAGCTTTGCTGAGAATTAATAAATCATTATATATCATAATTCAACTTTAACCCAACTAATTGAGGTTGGCCTAATTACAAAGACTTTATTTTGGATGGAAGGAAAGTGAAGGAATGAAATGAATTCCCAGCAATCTCTTAATTTGTTGATTTTGAATCTGCAACTGTTGATTTGAGCAGTTTCATAGAATGGTTAAATAGAAATTTTGATATTAGATGTTTTAGTAATTGCTTTAGATTGTCAATTAGCTCTTGACTTAATTTGCTTTTAATTCACTTCTCAGGAACAAGGTCAAAATTGTGCAAGCTGGGGCACTTTACTCACTCTGTGATTTTATGAAATCATCAGACTCAAATCTGCAAGAATATGCCACTACTTCTCTCCTCACCCTGTCTGCCTCTTCATTGAACAAAACTACCATCTGTGCAGCAGGTGCAATCCCTCTCCTCATCATGGTCCTTACAGATGGAACCCCGCAGGCTAAGATTGATGCCGCCGCCGCTCTGTTCAATCTGTCCACAGTTAAAGAGAACCTGAACTCCATCCTCTCATCCCATCCTATTCCAGCCATCATAAGCCTTCTCAAAACCATAAAGAAATCCTCCAAAACAGCTGAGAAGTGCTGTGCTCTCCTTGAATTCTTGTTAAGTTTTGATGAGTTTAGCACCGCTGCCTCCTTGACATCTGTGGAAGGAGGAGTGCTTACAGTAGTTGAAGTACTTGAGGAGGGTTCTGTTGTAAGCAAAGAACATGCTGTGGGCACTCTATTAACGATGTGCAAGAGCGACCGTAAAAGATACAGGGAGGTCATTCTCAATGAAGGTGTGATTCCTGGTCTTCTTGAGCTTACAGTTCAGGGAACTCCCACTGCTCAGGCGAAAGCCCGCGAGCTTCTGCAGCTGCTGAGGGAGTCTCCTTACCCAAGGCGGGAGCTTCAGGCAGATACACTTGACAACATAGTATACAACATAGTTTCTAGAATAGATGGCGATGATAAAATGGGGGTGACAATGGCGAAGAAGATGCTGGCTGAAATGGTACAGGTCAGCATGGAGCAGAGCCTCAGGCATTTGCAACAGAGGGCTTTTGTTTATACTCCAGCAGATCTTCCATTAGGTAGCTGTAATTCTCAGGTTAGTTTGAAGTAGGAGAGAAAGATCCATCTTTGATCATCTCCTCCTTATGTTTTTCATGTTGCAGTAAAGAAAGGTGAAAGATGCCAGTCCAGGCCATGAAGGTAACTGGTGACTGGTTAGTGTTGATACTTGTATGTTTAAATATGTGCAGTAATTCAGCATGGATGTGATACTGTGTTGAAATCATAAATACAGTCCAAAATGCTTATAATAATGCAGATTGCATATTCTCTGAAGGCTTATTTTGATTGCTTGTGAATGAAAAACATACTTCAAGATATAGTGATTCATTTTTAAACGTGGAAATAAATTATTATAAAAACAAATTATATTGAATGTATAATTAATAATTTCTAATTTTTTGATAGGAAGTGATGAGGCCGTCAATATGAATGAACACTTATTTTAGAGGTGTCAAAACTTTTTATGTGGGTTTGGTTTGGGTCGAATATGGATTGATTCGGGTTTAAATGGGTTGATCATAACTGACTCAGTTTTGCAAATTGGGACAGGATTGCCAATTTGGATCCGACCCGCATGGGTTATCGGATTGACCCAACACGACCTGCCAACTTGCTCTTTTTTCGCATTCCGGGTTTAAAAGGATGGGCGCGTGACATCGTGGTGAAGGCGGGTTAGGTGAGGCGGCGGGCGTCCAGGTCGAGACGGTGCCTTGTACAAGCGTGTTGAATGCTGCGTGCCTCGTGGGCGGCTGGCTCGACTAAGCGCGTGACGGTGTGGTGAAGGCGGCCAGGCCGAGTCGGGCTTGGGCTAGGCAGTTGGGCACGTGCCAGATTAATTAGGCATGACTGGCTCCCCTTGTGCTAGTAGGCTAGGCCGGGCAAGACCCATGATAGTGTGGCACGAATGGTTGGCTAGCGGACCCGGGCATGGGTAAATGTCGGGTTTATTTTGGATTTCTGGGTTGACCCGAATCATACCCGATTTTAGAAACAAATCATATTTTTGAACTAGAATTCAACCAGTTTAATAAACCGATTGACTCAAATCCTAAATTTTTCGAATCAGATTTGGAGCCATATCAAATATTGACATGCCTAATTTATTTGGGGGCTGTCTCAGCATGTCGGCCTTTTGATTGTTCCTGTGCAGTGCCAAAATATGGAGAGTAATGCTTCCAGGCTTCCAGCGCAGCATAATATTACAAAAGAAGAATATTAAAAAAAAATAGAAGAGAAGTTTTGGCTGAGTAAGCGGCCATTTGGTTGGTGTTTAAGCGTCGCCTTAAGCATCAAGTAATGTTAATTTTATTCCTAATTTATCTTGTGATTAAAGAGTCTTCTTTATTTTAAGCATTCTTAAAATTGACTTAAGCTAAGATTGCGAAATTCTTAGTTCATTAGGCTTAGCTTAATTATGATAAATTTAGAACAACTAGTAAGCTTATATATAATCTAAAATCATAATATTAAATATTTACATTAATTAATAATTAATTAGGATATTTCTATATTAAGTTATGATCATTAAGTTTTTAATTTGTTAATTAATTTATCATTTGATCTAACTGAAAGTACCAAATTAACTATTATAAAGTTTTTTTAGTTAAGATGACTATGATATTTAAGCTTGAGATCTTTAATTAATCACTATTATTCATAATAAAAAGTAACTATAATTAATAAGAATTTTAATTAAGATAAATGTGATATTAATTTATGGAATCTTAATTAATCACTTAATTATTATTAATTAATTAATTAATAATGATTCGTAAATTTTTAATTAAAAAATCTATGGATTATATGATAACTGTAATTAATTAGTTTCAATAATATTTATTAATGATGATTCATTTTTAATAAAAAATATGATATTATTTATCTTAAGTAAATGGCTTTAAGTCAAAAAATAATTAAGTAAAAAAATTAATAGTTTTTCAGCTTATCTTTTAATCAATCAAACAACTTAATCTTGCTTAATGTTTAAACAACTTAACTATCAACAATTCACCAAATATTGCTAAGCATAAAATTTTCTAGGCAGTCGCATCTTTTCAGCATTAAAATTGCTCCTTAAATATTAGACAATTTTGGAAATTTTTTGGAATAGAAATAGAATTAACCATTTAAGTATTTCAAATATAGGAGCTTTGAGAATATTTATATTTAATTTAAAGTAAATAAATGCATCATAAAATTTTAGTGTTTATGAAATGCGCTCTCTACTATAAATTTGATGTATTTGGAATTTGTCTTATTTGGACGATTTTTAAATTAATACATCGTATATTCATCTCCATTGCATTCACCCACCGCCACCATTACCACTGTCGCCTGCTGCCTCTAGGCACTAGTACAACTCAGCGTCACCGAATGGAGCCTAGAGTCGAATGAAAACATGTCATGACATGTTTTTGCAGTGTACCGCTGTTATGTACTATTTGGTACTGGGTGATGTGATGTGTTTTGCTTCGCCTCTAGACCGTTCGTTGACAGCACAGAATAATTTCTCCCACCGATGGCACCAATTGTGGCTATCGCCAGCCTTCACGGCCATGTCATTGCAGCAACTCACCAAATTTTTAGGATAATCATGAACTAAAAATAAATACTTATAAGTTATATCTTTATGTTTTGTGTGTGTGAATAGATAGGGTTTTTTTTTTTTTTTGTTATGAAATTTATCATTTAAAATAGCCTGATCTAAATTTGGAATTACACTTCAATGTCCTATGTCCTATGTGCTTACGGCTGAACGTATGGTTTTGGGTGTGCTGTGCAAGCCAAAAGTCAGCAGTTTGTTTGCCAAATATTTGGGCTGTTACTTGGTAGAGATTATGGTTGAGCGAATAAAGGCGGGGGAGAGCAAAAACAAATTTATTTTTTGTGTTCATATAATAATATTATTATTATCATTCGATGAAAGCAGGTTGTTGAAAAAAAAAAAATTACACAATTCTTCTTGGCCTATTGGTTGAGAGCTTAGGCTTCCAACTAAGAGGTTCTGGGTTCGAGTCTATGTGTATGCGTTGTGTGTGTGAGTTTGCCTCAAATGGCCTAAATGTCCCAAAAAAAAAAAAATATTGTGATGATTTTATAGACACACGAGTACGTATTTTTGCGGAACTTTTAAGTGAAAAATTTCAAAGAACACCTTAAAATAGAAGAACTATATAAATTTTTTTTTTTTTAACATTGTCTAAGGGGCATCTCCAATAGAACGGCAAACAACCATTTGTCATTCTTCCGTCGCTCCAACCGAGCGGCAATTGTGACGCTATTTCATCATGGATGAACAGTGCGATGTTAATATTGACGTCGCACTGTTCACCCGTCATTTTTTTTTAATTCGAAAATTATATAAAAAGAAGTATGATAAAGAAAATACTAGGAATATTCTTTTTCTGGTGTTAGAAAATGGAGTTCGGTTGGAGACAAGTTACCGCATTTTGGTGCATTACCGTATTTTGGAGTGAAAAATGAGTTTTTCGGTTGGAGATGCCCTAAAGCTTTGTTTGGGACAATTTTTTTATTAATTTAAGAAGTAGTTTTATAGTACAAAAATTTTAATTCAAAATTTTTTTATACTAAATGAGTGTTTCATAAAACAATAAGAAAACTGTCTTTTTATAAAATTAAAAATTTTGTACTTAAACACCGTTTTAAGAAGCAAAAAAAAAGTTGTCCTAAACGAAACCTAAGACTACAATCATAGTAAGTCTAAGCTTTAAAGTTTTAGAATATGCTTTAGGATAAGTAAAATACATAGATGATTAATATTACGCTCATCTTATATCGAATCTAAAGACTTTTGCTTCTTTTCGGACTACTTTCTCGCTTCTATGTTTTTTAGATCACAATCATAATTTATATCTGACGACTATTTTGTTTTGTTATTTAAAAAAAATTGTACTAAAAAACTATTGTTAATAACAACTTTATAGAATTATTTTCACTACAACAGCTCTATAAAAAAATATTATCACAAACGAAGCCTTTAAAATCGATCATGATCACTATTTGATCAAGTTATTCAAAAACAAAAAAAAAAAAAAAAAAAAATTCCAAGAATAGCAATCACTTTCAGAGAATACCTAAAATGATCGAAGTGTTAGAAGAAATTTGAGTAAAAATAAGCTTACACTAAAAAATAAGAAAGACGAAGAGTTTGTAGAGCATTAGAAAACTTGCAACAAAATTACTGAAGTATGATATATTTAAGAACTATATTTTAAGATAGTTTATAAAGAAATTTTAATCACAAGAGCCAAATGAGTACCTCATGAAATGGAAGTATGGAACCAAAATTCAAATCCTTGATTTGGGTGTATTGGCGTCCAAAGATCTCGTCCAATTAAATTAGGAAACACAAAGCTTTGATGGAAGCTTCAAAGTAAAAACATTAAGGATGTATATTTGATGAGATATTAACTCTAAAAGTATTTAATGATATTTTTTTTAATTCAGGCAAAAAAATTAGATTTGTAGGGTTTCATTATTATTCATGAGAGTCGACTGCCTTAATTCATTTGCCTTTAGAGTTTTTGACTTATAAAGAGTATTAAGTATTGTTGCATTTTAGAGCATTCGCAGGAATAGAAAGATATAGGGCTTAACGTCTTAGCTTAGAACACGGATCCAACACACATACAAATAAAAGAGGGGTGCGATATTCATAATAGACATCAAGATTTATACGTGGAAAATCCTTAAAAGGGAGAAAACCCATAGGGCTTGACCCAGTTTGAATGAATCCACTTGTATTGATGGTTGATTAAAAATGATGTGCTTTCACGGGAGGAAGGCTTGGACTAAATGTAGCAAATACACATTGTATATATGTCATTATATGACTCTTATTCTTAAGAGAGTGTTAGCAAGTTTGTTTAGTTAGTAGGATTGTGGTCAAGAGACGGAAGTCGGAGAGATCATAATCGGCAAGTGGCAGAGCTCAATAGAATTATCATCAGGTGACGGTGGTCGGAGGGATCATAGTTAGCGGGAGATAGAGGTCGAAAGGACCGTAGTCAGGAGATGGTAGTTGGAAGTACCGTATTTGGCAGGCGACGAATGTAGGAAGGACTGTAGTTGGGCGACGATGATCGGAAGGACCGTAGTCGAGAGACGGTGGTTTGAAGGACCATAGTAAGGTGATGATTGCCAGAGGTATTGTTGTTGGCCGGTGATGGAGGGTGGACCATAGTCAGGCGACAGTGGTTGAGAGGACCGTAGTCAGGAGGACCGTAGTATGGCGACGGTGGTCGAAGGGATAATATTCATAATCTACGGGCGACAGAGGTTAGAGGGATTGTAGTTAGCAAGTGACATTGGTCAGAAGGATCGTAGTTGTTGTACAATGAATATTAAAGGGATAGTAATCAGTAAGGGATAGTGGTTGAAGTGGACCCTAGTCGGGAGACAGTGGTCAAAGGGATCGTAGTTCGTGGGTGACAGAGGTTGGAATGTCCGTAATCGGGCCACAGTGGTCGGAAGGACCATAGTCGGGCGACAGTGGTTATGGGCAATGGTGGTCGAGAAGATCGTAGTCGGGAAATAATGATCCTAGGGACCGTAGCCCGACGATAATGGTTGGAGGGACCATAGTCTGGTGACAATGGTTGGAGGGAATGTAGTCAGCGGGTAAGAGAGGTCGGAGGGACCATAGTCGGGAGAAAATGGTTGGAATGATCGTAGTCGGGTGACGATGGTTGGAAGAATCGTAGTTGCACGGGCTACTAGGGTTGGAAGGACCGAAGTCGGTGGATGATGGAGGTCGAAAAGATAGTAGTAGTTAGGCGATGAAGGCTAGAGGGATCGTAGTTAATAAGTGATGGTGGTCAAAGTGGATCGTAGTTGAGCGACGGTGGTCGACAGGCCATAATCGGCGAGCGACATAAGTCAAAAGGACCTTAGTTGGGTAAAGGTGGTCGGAAAGATAATAGTCGGGTGACGGTGATCAAGAGGATCGCAATAGGGCGAAGATGGTCGGAGGGACCATAATCGACGAAGATGTCGGAAGGACCATAGTAAGGAGACAGTGGTTGAAAGGTTCATAGTTAGGAGACGATAGTCAGCAGGAATGTAGTCAGAACACTGTGGTAGAAAGAACAATAGCTGGGTTATGGTGGTCAAGAGGAACATAGTCGGGGGATAGTGGTTGGGAGGACCGTAATCTGGTGATAGTAGTTTGAGGAATTGTAGTCGTGCGACGGTGGTTAGAAGGACTGTAGTCAGCAGACGATTGAGGTCAGAAGGATTGTAGTTGGGGAAGGTGGAAAAAAGGACCGTAGTCCGGAAATGATGGTCAGAAGGAAGTCTGACGATGGTCGGCCATGTGCAAGTCCGATGACGGTAGGCGGCCGAGCCGTGTAAGCTTGAGAAAACAAGAGAGATCTTTCATTTTTTATCTCTTCCTCTCCCATTGTGATGAATGAGAGGTATATTTATAGGTTTTTGAGAGTGACATGGATTAAAAATAGGAAGAAGATCAATGACACGTTAGGGCTATTCCAATGGATGGTCGATATCAACTACCTAGACTATGGAGCATTTGAGTGTCTTAATGATGTGCGAATTTGTTGATCTTGGGCTCGTTGGATTTTTCTCGTCGAGCCACTAAATTCTACTACAAGCATGTAACATTTGGATATCATTTAATCATTCGATTAATATTCTGAATATTTCAAATAGGCTTGGGGCCCTCGATTTTGACCCATTTGGGTTCGGATTAGACCGATTTTAGTGTCATTGTGTTCGTCTCTTTAAGACATTCAATTTGTCTATAAGTTTGCCAAAATTAGATTTCAGATGATCTCAAATTTAATTTTTAAAATTTTTTATTTATATTTGCATTGATATTCGTGCCCTATCCAGATATTTTTTGTTGAGTTATCAAATATATAATAGTTTAAACATAACTAGTTTAGTAAATATTTTTAATAGAAATTTCTTAAACTAAAGTAATTAAATATTATAATTATGCTAATTAAAAAAATTCACTAAATATATTCACAAACATCTTCGATGTAATTGTTTGCTAGGAGGCTCAATAAAGCTTGTTTGTTAAATTAATGCTCATTTATAGCTAAATATGTTCACAAACTGATCTAGAAGTGGAGCTTATTTATAGCTCTTTAAGGCTTGTTTGTTTAAAGCTCGATAAGCACTAAACGAATCAAACATGAATTTAACATGAACACTTATTAATTTAAACGAATCAAATATGATTACAAATAATAAAGCTCGAATCAAATATAAACCAAATTTGAACAAGCTGATAATAAAAGAACTCAAACATGAATACACTCACATACTCGACTAGGCTCGGTTCGTTTCAGCCCTAGAGAAAGTTCTCACAAAAGCAATTCATGAAAAAAGGATGGCAAATGGCATAAGAACTTGAACCATTATCCCTCAAAATTTAGAAAAACTTGTAGGACTTCCACTGGGCAAAATTATCAAGAAAAAATGACAAACATTAAGTTGAAAAAGCCATTGCCTTTGAATTCATAAACTTTTTGTTAGGATAATGTTAGATGCTTAGTTATTCTTCTAGATTAAGAAGAGCAATTAATTAGTTAGATAAATAATTAGAAGTCTTTGTACTTGTTGCGTCTTGGAATATTCGCGGCGGTAGAGAAATATATAGTTTAACGTCTTAGCGTTGTACGAAGATCCAGCACACAATCAGATAAGTGAGAGGATGTAGCATTCATAAGTGACACCAGAGTTTTTACGTGGAAAACCCCTGAAAAAGGGGGAAAAACCACGGGGCCTGGCCCAGTTTGAATGAATCCACTAGTATTTGTAGTCGATTACAAATGAGACCCTTCCTTAGGAGAAGGCCTTGGATTGATGTAGCAAATGTACATCATATAGATTGCATTACATGGTAAGAGTTACATATACATGTTTGTTTGGCCTGAAGGACCGTAGTCGGCCGGAGACCGTAGTCGGCAGGAGACCGTAGTCGGCCGGAGACCGTAGTCGGCAGGAGACCGTAGTCGGCAGGAGACCTTAGTCGGCCGGAGACCGTAGTCGGCCGGAGACCGTAGTCGGCCGGAGACCGTAGTCGGCCGGAGACCGTAGTCGGCCGGAGACCGTAGTCGGCCGGAGACCGTAGTCGGCCGGAGACCGTAGTCGGCCGGAGACCGTAGTCGGCCGGAGACCGTAGTCGGCAGGAGACCGTAGTCGGCCGGAGACCGTAGTCGGCCGGAGACCGTTGTCTGGTGATGGAGGTCGGACGGACCGTATTAGGCGACAGTGGTCAGAAGGACCGTAGGCGGTAGGAGATAAGGAGTCAGGTGTTAGTCCCAGTGTCACTTGGAAGATCGGATGTTGATGGTCTGGCCTTGAGTAGGACGTCGGGTCTTAAGCAGGACGTCAGGTCTTCAGCAGGACGTCGGGTCTTCAGTAGGACGTCGGGACTTAACGTCGGGCCTTGAACAAGACGTCGAATCTTTGGCAGGACGTAGGGATTGAGTGTCGGGCCTTGAATGAGACGTCGGGTCTTTGGCAGGACGTCGGGTCTTCAGTAGGACGTAGGGGCTGAACGTCAGGCCTTAAGGTGGTGGTCCGGCGAGGTTCTGCGGTGGTCCGGCGAGGTTCCTGCGGTGGTCCGGCGGTGGTCCGACGAGGTTCCTGCGGTGGTCCGGCGGTGGTCCGACGAGGTTCCTGCGGTGGTCCGGCGGTGGTCCGGCGAGGTCCTGCGGTGGTCCGGCGGTGGTCCGGCGGCTGCTGAGGAGGAGCTCCTTCCTTCTCCTCTTCCTTCTCTTCTTGCTTGAGTCCACTCTTATGAAAAATGAGGGCTCTATTTATAGATTTTCTGGAGTGGCATGGCCCGTAAATAGGCGTGAGATCAGGGGCGAATAGGGAGTGGTCAAATGGACGGCCGATATTGAATCCTACGATCGTGCACCGTTCATTGGAAATTTGAAGGCCTTAGTGATGTCGGAATTCTGTGATCTTGGGCTCGTTGGATTCGTCTCGTCGAGTCCTTCGATTCGAGTATAAGCTCGTTAAAATCGGAGACCGTTTCGTAACTTAAATTGTGGTTTGAACCTTCCAACAGCCCTTCGGGTCCATGATTCGGACCCGTTTGGGCTCGGATTGAGTCGAATTTGGAGTCGTTGGATTCGTATTTCCGAGACGCTCAGTTCAACTATAAGCTCGTTGAAATCGGAGTCCATGTGCTCCTGAATTTAATTTTTGAAGTTTCTGGTTTGATTTTGCACTGAGATTCGCGCCCGATCAAGCTAATTTTTGGAGTACGTATCAGTTGCCCCCCTATTTTCGGACGTCGAAGTTTCAGGAGTCCGAAAATATATGCTTTGACATTTTGCATTGGCCGAAACGCCAAAAATTACGTTTTGAAAACTAAGCTCTTGCTCAAACTTGATTGTAGAGGCTTCGTTGAGTTCCGAAAGTGTTAAAATTGAGTCCGGAACGTCGAAAAACGTGTCCGGGGACCCCAAAAATGTTGAATTTGGTCCGTCCGGGCCAAAAAACGGAACCCGGGAATGTTTGACTGCCGAGCCGGCCGGCCGGCCAGCCGCCGGCTTCCGGCGGCGGCGCCGCCAGCGACAGCCCGCTGACGCGCGGGCTGAAGGGGCGCGCGTGAGGCGCCCCTTGGAGAGGCGGTTGTATGATTTTTTTTTTTTTTTTTTTTTTTTTTTTTTAACTAGGGCCCACATGGATTTAAAAAATCCGAAAAAATTCCAAAAAATTCCGAAAAAATTTTGAAAAATTCTGAAAAATGTGAGAAATTCAAAAATGCTGAAAAAATCTAGAAACTTCCCCTCTTCTCTCCAAAAACCTATAAATAGGCCCCTGAGGCCTTTAGAAAAATTGTCCTTCTCATTTTCTTCTCCTCTTTTCTCCTCTTCTTCTTCTCATTTCTTCTCTTCTCCCTCTGTCCTTTCTATTGAGGCCTTCCCTCGATTTTTCGAGGCCCCTCTTTTGGCAAGGAAGTCCGGAGATTTTCCCTTCTTCTCTTCTTCCTCTGTCCTTTCTATTGAGGCCTTCCCTCGATTTTTCGAGGCCCCTCTCTTGGCAAGGAAGTCCGGAGATTTCCCCTCCTTCTCTTCTCCCACTGTCCTTTCTATTGAGGCCTTCCCTCGATTTTTCGAGGCCCCTCTCTTGGCAAGGAAGTCCGGAAATTTTCCCTCCTTCTCTTCTCCCTCTGTCCTTTCTATTGAGGCCTTCCTTCGATTTTTCGAGGCCCCTCTCTTGGCAAAGAAGTCCGGAGATATTCTCTTATCCCTCTTTTCTTCAAGAGATCTTGTGGAGTTCCGATGTTTGGTGGTTGGCAATGGAGGTCGGATAGACCGTTGTAAGGAGAGAGGTTGGAATGACGGGCAAACTTCTAGCATTGGGGAGAAGTATGATGACATGCATGAATTCAACATCGGGTAGTCATACAGCGTCGGGTAGAAGACTGACGAAAGTCTATTAACTGGTAGAAGTCCGACATCCGATAAAAGTACGAAGTCGGGTGGAGGTGCAGCGTCGGGTAGAAGACCGACAAAGATTCGTCGACGGGCAGAAGTCCGATGACGAGTAGGAGTCCGCTGACGAGTAGAAGTCCGACGACAGGGAGAAGTCCGACGTAATGTAGAAGTTCGGCCTCGGGCAGAAGACCGATGAAAGTTTGTCGACGGGCAGAAGTCCGACGACGAGTAGAAGTCCGCTGACGAGCAGAAGTTCGACGACAAGGAGAAGTCCAACGTCGGGTAGAAGTATGGCCTCGGGCAGAAGTCCGATGAAAGTTCATCGACGGGCAGAAGTCCGACGACAAGTAGAAGTCTGCTGACGAGTAGAAGTTCGACGACAAGGTGAAGTCCGACGTCGTGTAGAAGTACAGCCTTGGGCAGAAGTCCGATGAGTAGGAGAAGTCTGACGTCGGGTAGAAGTACGGCCTTGGGCAGAAGACCGATGAAAGTCCATCGACGAGCAGAAGTCCGACGACGAGTAGAAGTTCGACGACAAGGAGAAGTCTGATGTCGGGTAGAAGTCCGACGACATGCAGAAGTCCGTTGACTAGCAGAAGTCCGACGTCGAGTAGAAGTCTGCTGACGAGCAGAAGTCCGACGTCGGGTAGAAGTATTGTCGGGTAGAAGACCGACGAAAGTTCGTCGAAGAGCAGAAGTCCGACGACGGGTAGTAGTCCGATAACAGGAAGAATTTCGGCGTTGTGTATTAGTACGGCCTCGGGCAGAAGACCGATGAAAGTTTGTCGACGGGCAGAAGTCCGACGACGAGTAGAAGTCCGCTGACGAGCAGAAGTTCGACGACAAGGAGAAGTCTGACGTCGGGTAGAAGTATGGCCTCGGGCAGAAGTCTGATGAAAGTTCATCGACGGGCAGAAGTCCGACGACGAGTAGAAGTTCGACGACAAGGAGAAGTCTGATGTCGGGTAGAAGTCCGACGACAGGCAGAAGTCCGTTGACTAGCAGAAGTCCGACGTCGAGTAGAAGTCCGCTAACGAGCAGAAGTCTGACGTCGGGTAGAAGTTCAATGTCGGGTAGAAGACCGACGAGAATTCATCGACGAGAAGGAGTCTGACGTCGAGTAGAAGACCGACGAAAGTTCGTCGACGAGCAGAAGTTCGGCGACGAGTAGAAGTCCGCTGACAAGTAGAACTCAGACGTCGGGTGTTAGTCCGTTGAAAGTCCGATATTGGATCCACCAAAGATGTGAGACCTATCCGAGGTTGTATGTCGGAGCTTTTTCTCGACGATGTTAACCTGTATGGAAGAGATCGAGATAATCCACCAAGGATATGACCTTTCCGAGGTAGTATGTCAGAGCCCTGCTCGATGACGTTAACCTGTGTGGAAGAGGTCGGGAGAATCCACCAAGGATATGAGACCTTTCCGAGGTTGTATGCCGGAGCCCTGCTCGACGACATTAACCTGTGTGGAAGAGGTCGAGAGAATCCACCAAGGATGTAGGACCTTTCCGAGGTTGTATGTCGGAGCCTTTGCTCGACGACGTTAACCTGTGTGGAAGAGGTCGGGAGAATCCACTAAGGATGTGAGACCTTTCCGAGGTTGTATGCCGGAGCCCTGCTCGACGATGTTAACCTGTGTGGAAGAGGTCGGGAGAATCCACTAAGGATGTGAGACCTTTCCGAGGTTGTATATCGGAGCCTTTGCTCGACGACGTTAACCTGTGTGGAAGAGGCTGGGAGAATCCACTAAGGATGTGAGACCTTTCCAAGGTTGTATGTCAGAGCCTTTGCTCGACGACGTTAACCTGTGTGGAAGAGGTCGGGAGAATCCACTAAGGATGTGAGACCTTTCCGAGGTTGTATGCCGGAGCCTTTGCTCGATGACGTTAACCTGTGTGGAAGAGGTCGAGAGAATCCACCAAGGATGTGAGACCTTTCCGAGGTTGTATGTCGGAGCCTTTGCTCGACGACGTTAACCTGTGTGGAAGAGGTCGGGAGAATCCACCAAGGATGTGAGACCTATCCGAGGTTGTATGTCGGAGCCTTTGCTCGACGACGTTAACCTGTGTGGAAGAGGTTGAATCGAATCCTCCTGGGATTGATTTTGCATTGATTGGGAGGGGGCGAACGCCGCGTATATCCCGAATCAAAAGTGAAGAAGGTCTATCTTTAGACCGTTACTGCCTTTTTTGAGATCGATGTTAAGACCTTGCCCAAGGAGTAGAAGTCCAACAAGGGACTGTATAAAGCTTGCAATTGATTTGAAGTATCCTTGCATTTGCTCAGATATTCCTGAAATATCAACTTGTTGTTGAAGGTATTGGAGGATCTATTTGACCATGGTTTGAGTCAAAGTTGCCCCCCAGTCTGCATCTACTTCTTATGATATTGATGCTATGTGTGATATTTTGAGATTGGAGCAAAAGTTGCCCCCCAGTCGGGAAGCACGTTCCCACAGACGGCGCCAAACTGTTGCGTCTTGGAATATTCGCGGCAGTAGAGAAATATATAGTTTAACGTCTTAGCGTTGTACGAAGATCCAGCACACAATCAGATAAGTGAGAGGATGTAGCATTCATAAGTGACACCAGAGTTTTTACGTGGAAAACCCCTGAAAAAGGGGGAAAAACCACGGGGCCTGGCCCAGTTTGAATGAATCCACTAGTATTTGTAGTCGATTACAAATGAGACCCTTCCTTAGGAGAAGGCCTTGGATTGATGTAGCAAATGTACATCATATAGATTGCATTACGTGGTAAGAGTTACATATACATGTTTGTTTGGCCTGAAGGACCGTAGTCGGCCGGAGACCGTAGTCGGCAGGAGACCGTAGTCGGCCGGAGACCGTAGTCGGCAGGAGACCGTAGTCGGCAGGAGACCTTAGTCGGCCGGAGACCGTAGTCGGCCGGAGACCGTAGTCGGCCGGAGACCGTAGTCGGCCGGAGACCGTAGTCGGCCGGAGACCGTAGTCGGCCGGAGACCGTAGTCGGCCGGAGACCGTAGTCGGCCGGAGACCGTTGTCGGCAGGAGACCGTAGTCGGCCGGAGACCGTAGTCGGCCGGAGACCGTTGTCTGGTGATGGAGGTCGGACGGACCGTATTAGGCGACAGTGGTCAGAAGGACCGTAGGCGGTAGGAGATAAGGAGTCAGGTGTTAGTCCCAGTGTCACTTGGAAGATCGGATGTTGATGGTCTGGCCTTGAGTAGGACGTCGGGTCTTAAGCAGGACGTCAGGTCTTCAGCAGGACGTCGGGTCTTCAGTAGGACGTCGGGACTTAACGTCGGGCCTTGAACAAGACGTCGAATCTTTGGCAGGACGTAGGGATTGAGTGTCGGGCCTTGAATGAGACGTCGGGTCTTTGGCAGGACGTCGGGTCTTCAGTAGGACGTAGGGGCTGAACGTCAGGCCTTAAGGTGGTGGTCCGGCGAGGTTCTGCGGTGGTCCGGCGAGGTTCCTGCGGTGGTCCGGCGGTGGTCCGACGAGGTTCCTGCGGTGGTCCGGCGGTGGTCCGACGAGGTTCCTGCGGTGGTCCGGCGGTGGTCCGGCGAGGTCCTGCGGTGGTCCGGCGGTGGTCCGGCAGCTGCTGAGGAGGAGCTCCTTCCTTCTCCTCTTCCTTCTCTTCTTGCTTGAGTCCACTCTTATGAGAAATGAGGGCTCTATTTATAGATTTTCTGGAGTGGCATGGCCCGTAAATAGGCGTGAGATCAGGGGCGAATAGGGAGTGGTCAAATGGACGGCCGATATTGAATCCTACGATTGTGCACCGTTCATTGGAAATTTGAAGGCCTTAGTGATGTCGGAATTCTGTGATCTTGGGCTCGTTGGATTCGTCTCGTCGAGTCCTTCGATTCGAGTATAAGCTCGTTAAAATCGGAGACCGTTTCGTAACTCAAATTGTGGTTTGAACCTTCCAACAGCCCTTCGGGTCCATGATTCGGACCCGTTTGGGCTCGGATTGAGTCGAATTTGGAGTCGTTGGATTCGTATTTCCGAGACGCTCAGTTCAACTATAAGCTCGTTGAAATCGGAGTCCATGTGCTCCTGAATTTAATTTTTGAAGTTTCTGGTTTGATTTTGCACTGAGATTCGCGCCCGATCAAGCTAATTTTTGGAGTACGTATCAGTACTCTTTAAATATTCTTATTAAAGATGAATAAGACATGAAAGAAAGAATGAGGTGAACCTCTCCGAATCAGTGCTCTTTTCTTTACCTCTCCCACCTAATATTTGAAGTTGCTAACAGATTCAACAAGGGGTTGTTTGATTGGATTACTTTAGGGTGTAAAGTATTCAAAATGTAGGAGTTTTACAAATTTTAGTGTTTGATTGAAATACAAAAAAATGCATAGTAAATTATAGTAAATATAATGTAACATGAAGTAGTTTATTTTGAGTATAAACCAAACTCCAGTTTTGAGTGAAAACCATTTACATCACAAACTTGCTTGCCGCCACTGTTGCCGCCACCGGTCACCACCGACCAACACCGCCCAGCTAGGGCTGCAAGCGAACCAAACGTTCGGCGAGCTACTCGATGCTCGGTTTGATTAAAACTCGTTTGTGATCGTTTAATTAACTGAACAAACAAACATGAACAACATTTTAAATGCTCGATCCTTAAATAAACAAGCTTGAATATTAATGTGTTCGAATCATTTTTGTTCACGAACAACTTCATTTGAAGTTCGTGAACAAGCTCGACATTAAGCTTAATAAAAAACACGAATGAAGAGAAATGCTATAGGTAAGCTTCATTTAAGAATATATTCATATAGATTAATCATATTTTCATTTTAAATAGACAGTTGCTTTTATTATAAATTTAATTTTATGAACAAAAGACATTTGACATTTGTCCATGTTTGCTAGATTGGTTGTTTAAGATGTTCATGAACAAATTTAATGTTTGTTTGTTCAATAGTTTGTTTGTTAAATACGTTCATGAACATAGCTCATTAAGGCTTGTTTATTTAAAGCTCGATAAACATTAAACGAATCGAACATGAACCAAACATGAATACCCTTGAATTAAACGAACCAAACATGAACACAAACAATAAAACTCGAATCAAACGCGAACCGAACTTGAACAAGCTAATGATAAACGAACTCAAACATGAACACTCACATACTCGGCTCGGCTCGGTTCGTTTGCAGCCCTACGCCTAGCTTCCGACCTCTGCCCGTCGCTTTCAGCAATCACTATTTAGAACTTTACTTTATATTCATTACTTCTAACCGATCAAAAAAAATATTTATCCGCATTTACTTTACATTTGTCCAAACAACTTCAAAATATAATGATTACACTGCATTCTTTTACTAACCTAATACAAGAACTAATCATCTCCCATTATCCTATCACTTTTGGTGATTGGTCTTCTTTGTTGAAAATTGATCAAAGACATGGTAACACGTATAAAACGATAACAAGCAAATGTAAGAAATCATTAGATGTTGAAAAATAGAACAAAGGTGAAAATATTTTCAAATGAGTCGCATTGAATATCTTGTCAATTCTTCAGACGTTTTGGTCTGGTCGTTGCTACAGACTTACCAAATACAAGACAGTTAGCATAAAATGACCGCAAGCCATATAAAAATTGCAAAAATTAGCACAGGTAAAAGAAATTCCTGAAAATTATCTTATCCCTAAAAGGCTAATATGCTTCAATTTTAACTGCATATGTTTTGAAAATTCTGTATCAAAATGGGTACTCTAAAGCTTTGAAGATCAAAGACTTAGTACAAAAATTAAAATTTTAGCTTCTTAAAGAAGCAACAAGAAAGTCGTCCCAAACGAAACCTTCGTTTGGAACGGCTTTCTTATTGCTTTTAAAGTAAAATTTTAGTATAAAAATTTTAACTTTTAAACTAAAAAGTTATTTTTAAAAAAATAATAAAAAAGCCGTTTAAAATGATGTCTAAGGCTTCGTTTGGGATGGCTTTTTTATTGTTTTCTAAAACGGAGTTTTAGTACAAAAATAAAAAAATTTGTTCTAAAACTCCGTTTTAGAAAGCAATAAAAAAGCCGTCCCAAACGAAGCCTAAGTCATGATTATTGAAAAGTGGGCATATATATTCACTCGTATTAATTTCTAAGTAAAATACAATTTCTATCTATTACTTGAAGAAGAGTTTGTAGATTCAGCACTTGGTTGGAACGGTTGTAATTTTTTATAAAGGTTATTGTAAAGTTGTTACGAGGAAAGTTATTTTTTTAAAAGCTCCGGTAAAAAATAGCTTTCTTTTAGAAAAATTTCTTGAAAGCAATGAAAAACTATTAATAAAATAAAAATTATTATGATTGCAATTGAAAACATAAAAATACTAATAAAGTTGTTTCAAATATACCCCCAATCTCCCACACAAAATAAATAAATAAATATATATATATATATATATATATATATATATATATATATATATATATATATATATATATATATATATATATATATATATATATATATATATATATATATATATATATATATATATATATATATATATATATATATATATATATAGATGAGTTGCTCACTTTCTCACCAAAAATTTATTTAATTCAGAGATCAATTATCCCCTATCTCTTATTGCAGCAATTTATAAAAAAAAAATTTGTGTGAGAATATTTTAATATAAATTTGATTAAAATATTTTTTTTTTAAAACAAATGTAATATAAATTTATTTAATTAATTAGTTATATATATTTCCAATATTTAAAATTAAATGTAATGATAATAAAGTTCATATAACTAAACTTAAATCAGCATATCTTATCCAAATTTCTACATTTTTCTTGCCATTTCAGATAAATTCAATAATAAATATTCAGAAAGCTCTTGAATAAGGATCAATGTTTCATTGTATAACCCATTAGTTCATTTGAGTTGCATGTTATTAATGGTGATCTTAATGATGATGTTGATTTATGAGAGACCACATTTACATATACAAAGTTTGATGTTATTAGTTTGAACCTTAGTTGTCAATTAGAGAACACGCTGACCCGAGTGCATAGCAGGCGGGCGAGCACGGGCTGCGGGGCATAGGGTCCAGTGCGGCTTGTGGGTGCGCGGGGTTGAGCACGGGGAGGTAGTGCACAAGTGCGGACGCAGGGTCGAACGAGGGCAAGGCAGGTTGCCGGTGCAGGAGTGATGTGGTGCGGACAGGATGTGAGTCAACTTATTTTGGGTCGACTCGATAAATTTATGTATAAATTTTTCGGAATGAGCCCGGATTAAATTTCAGGTCAAATCAAATATTGACACCGCTGTACTTCAAGGTTGATATAACTTATGATAAATGCGCTGCCTGCACAACACTACACAATATATTGGTATATATTGGACAAATGTAAGCATACGACACATTCCACCTGCACAAAACGTCTAATTTATCAGCGTGACTTGAGTGAGAGCTGTAAACAGGCAAAAGGGTTGGAGAGCAGGGCAATCGATTTCCTGAGACAAATGGAGGAAAAGCAGCTGGATTTCGTACTTGTTCCCCTTGGCCTATTTGTCCTCGCCCTCTACCACTCGTGGCTTCTCTTCTCTGTCCTCAGGCGGCCAAATACCACTGTCATTGGCCTCAATGCCCTTGCCCGCCGGCGATGGGTCCAAGCAATGATGGCTGTCAGAATACCACTTCTACTTTCTCTTCTTCCTACCTTTTTCTGTCTTCTAAGCTTTTTCTTGTTCTGCATCTTGCAAAATTTATTAGCTTTGAATGCTTTTTTGTTGCTGCTTGATGGCTTTTACAGATCTGGAAGTGAGGTTGCTAAATCTTAACACCTCTTGTGATTCCAAAATATTTCTCTTGATTGATAGTGAATGGGAATAACTTGAGGGGGTTATTTTTTCTTTTATTCTGATCTAGGGTTACTGGCTAAAACTCTTTCATCCTTCTTCAATATGTTTAAATTTCGTGCTTACTTTGTCTGTTTGATGCATGTTTAAATAAACCTCAGTAATCACTCCAGAATTCTTTTGTTTTACGTTACCTTCAAAGAAGCAAATGTTGTGTCTCTTCTTTTCAAGAGATATTGATCAGGTTTTACTAATGTGAAGGAAAGTTTTGTCTGATCTTCGCTGTATCCTATGTTCTCTTTTCACAATGATATAAAATTTACTCTTTCATCAACTAAAAGCCAAACAAAGAAATT
Source organism: Dendrobium huoshanense (assembly GCA_016618105.1). Classification (NCBI taxonomy): domain Eukaryota; kingdom Viridiplantae; phylum Streptophyta; class Magnoliopsida; order Asparagales; family Orchidaceae; genus Dendrobium; species Dendrobium huoshanense. The sequence continues at coordinate 12,861,760 of CM028359.1, read as the reverse complement.
TTTTTACCCAGTCAGACAACTGAGCGAAAACAATTTCAACTCGATTCCTTCATCATTTTCATTCCCTCTCTTTTAATTCCTTCAAAACAAATAGAGCCTTAGGATTTGGGATTATAGATTTTAGTTTCAACAAAGTTTGAGAGCTTCAGTGTTGCCATTCTTTGGAACATTTTATTAAATGGAAGATGTATCTATGCTGATCAAAGTATTTCATGAACACGAAGGTCTTTTTGAGGTATTTCTTATCTTAAACTTAATAACAATGCAGTCATAGCTGTTTCTTAATCTTGTGAATCATCTTTTATAAATTTTGGTAGGTATCTATGGAGGATGCTTGACCTTACTAAGTTACTAGCAGATCTACCGAGAGGGTGAAGGCACCTGTGAGCAAAAATGGAGAGTATAGACAACTAAGAGTAGATGTGGACTAGAGGTCTCAAAAAAATAGAAAATTCCCTACTAATCCAAGAAATCTCTTTTGATAGTATTTTTTCTCCTGTCTTGAATAGTGCTCATTGCTTCTATTATAAGATTTAGGGAGCTATAGAAAGAGCTACATGAAGAAAGATAAAAAAGAATACAATGCTACACACCTTTGTCACCTTTTGATTGGTGGGAGAGTTGGGCTGGGAGACTCGACTCTGACGAGCATAGTATTGTCAAGTGTCGTAGAGGTCGAGATGCGATGTGTTGTGAGCTAGCGTTGAGTTAGGTGAAGTTTGTATTGGCAGATCAGTTGGGCCTTGTTGCCTCGCCTTATGTTAAGGATTGCCGTAGTGAAATGGGTTGGCGCGTGCTGAGGAAGATTGAGTCTAACGCGGTGATTAATGCGATTCCCCCTAGGATGGGATCCTTTTTGTAGCTGAGCTCGGGTTAGGGGTGATGGTCCTTCACTGAGAGATGACGATTGAAATAGCTGCAAGTGGCAGGTGGCTTGCTTGATGCGCTGTTTTTGATTTGCCTGGTTCAAGGCAGACTGTCTAGTTGATTCGGGCTAGCGCCTATAAGTTCTCCTATGGATGAATACTTTCATAATAACCTAATTGTTACCTATTAAGACACTTGCGAAGACATTTGTATGTATACAAGAGGCCAACATACTTGATCCGTCATCAAAAAATTATCTTGATCGGGCGCGAATCTCAATGCAAAATCAAGTTGGAAACTTCAAAAATTAAATCCGGGATCACTTGAACTCCGATTTTAGCAAACTTATAGTCAAACTGAGCGTCTCAGTAATACGAACCCAACGACACCAAATTTGGCTTAATCCGAGCCCAAATGAGCCCAAATTAAGGACCTGAAGCGTTATTGGAAGCTTTGTACCTCTGTTTGAGTTACCAAACGGTTTCCAAATATGACGAGCTTATAGTCGAATTGAGCGGCTCGACGAGACGAATCCAACAAGCCCAAGATCATTGAATTCTGAAATCATTAAGGCCTCTGAATGCCTGACGAACGGTCCATGATCAAGGGATTCAATCTTGGCCGTCCATCCAACCACTCCTCATTTACCCTTGATCTCTCACCTATTTACAGGCCATGCCACTCTAGAAATCTATAAATAGATCTCTCATTCCTCTTGAAAAGGGACCCAAGCAAGAACAAAAGAATAGAAGAGAATGAAGAAGCTCCTCCTCGACCACTGTAAGATCTCGTTCCTTTACTGTTCCTCTCTAAACTGGATTTTTCATCCCAGAATCGGCCAGGACGAAGTTGAGATCGTCCAGGCCGATCAGTGCATTCAAACAGCTGATTTCTGGAGCTATTTCTGGACAGGATCGTCCAGGACGATATTGAGATCATCCAGGACGATCTGCACTGTTCACAATACCGTCCTGATCATCGCCCTGGGAATGGTCCAGGACGATCAGATTTTGGTCTGATCGTCCCGGGACGATCGGGCGATCGGCCAGGCCGATCTGTGTATGATATAAGGAAATGAGCTCGTTTTGAGGAGAGAGAAAATCAGATTTTAATATCAGATATTTTGAGGAGAGAAAGAGAAAGGGAAAAAGAAGAAAAGCTGGTTTTCGGAGACCGCAGAGCGCTTTTCGTCCGACGCTGCTGTTGGAGAAAGTGTAGATCTCGTGGTAAGGACTCCGAATCCTATTTCTGTTTTCGAAGTTATTGTGTTTTGATCGAGTTGTGCACTGTTTTGTATTTTCGTAGTCTACTTTTAGACCTGATTTCGTATTGACACGACTTTCACCGCACAACTTCTAGTATGTTATAGATATGACTATTGTACACGATTTGACTGTATTCTACGAAGATTTTATCGGTCGGAATTGATTCTACGCGATTTTAATTGAATAGAAAATTATCAGGACTTGATTTGTTTTGGATTCTTTACATTGGTAGCCTTGTATTGATGCCGTGGACATTCGTTGGTAATTTGGAGAAATTCGGAATTTGTATCTTTTTGCAGGATTTTTGTGTAAATTTGATAGACTACCGTTACTCTGCCCGATTTTTGTATGATTTATGATTTGTCTGAAACTAATAGATTGAATCGATATGCATATGATTATTGATATGATTGCTTTAATATTGATTATTGATACTGATCACAAGTGGAACCTGGTTGAACATTGGTTGAAGATTGATGATACCTGTACAGGATGGTGGGCTGACGGGCTTTTCTTTAAACATTGATTATTGATATATTGATGGGAGTCATAAGGAGTTTATTGATATGCCGACGGGCGAAAAGAGTGATGACTCTTATTGATTGAACCAATGTAAATGATATCTACAACAGCAATATGGATTCTACAACAGCAACATGACCAGTAGATTGTACTTGTTCAGTATATAGTATTGAATTGCATGTTTACTGTATTGACTTACGGATTTATTGCTTTATCGATTTCCGCTTTATTGATTTGATCGGATTTACTGTATAATACGATTTCATTGATTTCATCGATTGATTACCGAGCATTGATACTACTGAGCATTGATATGGACATGGATAGATATGAGTATTGCATTGATAGCATGGACATTGTATAGATTCATTGTACTACTGCCTATAGATTTAATAGATTCACTGTTGTTACTGTTTCTGCACCGTATTGACTGCTGTATAGATTCATTGTTTTGTATTGCTTTCCTCGATTGATTTCATTGATTAGATTGTATTGATTCGACATATCGATTTGATTGACAGATATTGATTGATTGAAATGATTTATCGATTTGCCTGCCGCTGCATTGACTGGTTTTATTGACTATTGATTTCCGGATTGCATAGACTCATTGACCATTGACTGATACGGATTTGATAGATTGACTTGATATATTGACATGCATATTGATAGCATTGCCGTGCTTTGATTTCAGTTATAGGTATTAGGTGACCTGCTGGGCTTTGTAAAGCTCATTATATGTGGTTGATATTTTCAGATCAGGGCTTGGGAGCTGGAGATAGGAATTGATCCAGATCTACAGGTTTTAGTTCTTTTGATGATGCTTTTGTACTCAGGACATGATAGTTTCCTTTCTTGTATTGATAGTGTAGTTCCTGAGTATTATACATGATGTTTTGAGATATGAATCGACTGATATATTGATGTTTTAAATTTTATAGATATTTGATAGATTGCTTACTGAAGGTTTTAGATAACTCTGGTAAATTGTTGGGGTAATTGATTGACATTCTTTCCAAGTTTGATTTTGGGGTGTGACAAAGTTTTTGGTATCAGAGCAGTGTTATTGGAAGAATGGATTGTTACCAGAGTTATAGGTTTGGATTGAGAGATTGGGTAGATTGGGTAGCTTTAAGAGCTTCATTGGCATACATCATTGCATGTGTGTATTATTGTTTTAAATTGTGCAGGTGAAAAGATATGGATCCTCCGGCAGAATCCAGTGTACCGAATGAGCAACACAGCGCAGCTCCAGTACCTTCAGAGAGTATGATGCAGTTGGCTACTGCGATTGCACATGTAATGGGTGATGCGCAGAGCAAGATGAGTGGGAGCAAGGAAGAAGAGGTAGACAGACACTTGCAGATGTTTCATAAGCTGAAGCCTCCGTTGTTCAAAGGGGCTGTAGAATCACAGGCTGCTGAGGATTGGATTCTGAGGGTGGAAAAGATTTTCGACAGTATGCAGTGTCCGGGAAATAAAAAAGTACCTTTGGCTGTGTTCCTGTTCGAAGGAGAAGCGGAGAGATGGTGGATTGGACAGCAGAGAGAGAAATTCCAGGGGAAGATCAATGCTGAGATCTCCTGGGATGAGTTCACTGCAGTGTTCAGGATGTGGTTTGTACCACCGTCAGCTCAGCGACAGATGCAGAAAGCTTTCATGAGATTGGAGCAAGGCCGCAAGTCAGTGATGCAGTACGAGGCTGAGTTTACTGCACTTGCGAGGTATGTTGCTCATCTAATCCCTACTGCCGAGGAGAAGTGTTATAGATTTCTGCACGGATTGAACAGAGAGCTGAGGCATCCACTAGTGCCTTTCCGGATCTATGAATTTTCTGAGCTGGTGGAGCGGGCTCGATTAATAGAGATTGATTTGGCGACACCGGTACCGAGGTATGAGGATACCAGAAGGAGGAGAGATGAGGCACGACGAGATGATTCTGGTAGAGACAGAGATAGAGAGAAGAGAAGCAGGTATGAGGGCTCGAAGGGATCTGCATCGGGATCTGCATCACGATCAGCATCGATAGTATCATCTGGTGGTTCTGGCACGTGCATTCACTGTGGTAAACAACATGCAGGTCAGTGCTACCTATTGACGGGACATTGTTTTCACTGTGGACAGCAAGGACACAGAGTAGCAGATTGTCCTCAGAAAGGACTGGGTGGAAGGACTGATTCTGGCACGGGTACAGGACAACAGAGGACTATTGGCTCGAGGGCCTATAGTGAGAGATCAGGGAACCGGATGGATGATAGAGCTGTCAGAGATCAGAGGGAGACAGTTGCGCCACGACCTCCAGTGGTGCCACGCATCTACAGTCTACAGAGTTTACAGCATCGTGAAGATCAGCAACGACCGGAAAGTTCTACTGGTAAGATTGATTTGACTAACCGATTGATATTGACATATGAACATTGCATATTGACATTTGATTGATTGCATTGTGTGTTATGTATGGATTTCGACGAGTTTTGATTTGGGTTTGGATTTGGATCGATTTGTTTTGCGTTGTTTTTGCTTCGTACCTGTAGGGAAATGTCGGGACGACATTTTTCTAAGGTGGGGAGATTGTAAGATCTCGTTCCTTTACTGTTCCTCTCTAAACTGGATTTTTTCTCCCAGAATCGGCCAGGACGAAGTTGAGATCGTCCAGGCCGATCAGTGCATTCAAACAGCTGATTTCTGGAGCTATTTCTGGACAGGATCGTCCAGGACGATATTGAGATCGTCCAGGACGATCTGCACTGTTCACAATACCGTCCTGATCATCGCCCTGGGAATGGTCCAGGACGATCAGATTTTGGTCTGATAGTCCCGGGACGATCGGGCGATCGGCCAGACCGATCTGTGTATGATATAAGGAAATGAGCTCGTTTTGAGGAGAGAGAAAATCAGATTTTAATATCAGATATTTTGAGGAGAGAGATAGAGAAAGGGAAAAAGAAGAAAAGCTGGTTTTCGGAGACCGCGGAGTGCTTTTCGTCCGACGCTGCTGTTGGAGAAAGTGTAGATCTCGTGGTAAGGACTCCGAATCTTGTTTCTGTTTTCGAAGATATTGTGTTTTGATCGAGTTGTGCACTGTTTTGTATTTTCGTAGTCTACTTTTAGACCTGATTTCGTATTGATACGACTTTCACCGCACAACTTCTAGTATGTTATAGATATGACTATTGTACACGATTTGACTGTATTCTACGAAGATTTTATCGGTCGGAATTGATTCTATGCGATTTTAATTGAATAGAAAATTATCAGGACTTGATTTGTTTTGAATTCTTTACATTGGTAGCCTTGTATTGATGCCGTGGACATTCGTTGGTAATTTGGAGAAATTCGGAATTTGTATCTTTTTGCAGGATTTTTGTGTAAATTCGATAGACTACCGTTACTCTGCCCGATTTTTGTATGATTTCTGATTTGTCTGAAACTGATAGATTGAATCGATATGCATATGATTATTGATATGATTGCTTTAATATTGATTATTGATTGATTATTGATACTGATCACAAGTGGAACCTGGTTGAACATTGGTTGAAGATTGATGATACCTGTACAGGATGGTGGGCCGACGGGCTTTCCTTTAAACATTGATTATTGATATATTGATGGGAGTCATAAGGAGTTTATTGATATGCCGACGGGCGAAAAGAGTGACGACTCTTATTGATTGAACCAATGTAAATGATATCTACAACAGCAATATGGATTCTACAACAGCAACATGACCAGTAGATTGTACTTGTTCAGTATATAGTATTGAATTGCATGTTTACTGTATTGACTTACGGATTTATTGCTTTATCGATTTCCGCTTTATTGATTTGATCGGATTTACTGTATAGTACGATTTCATTGATTTCATCGATTGATTACCGAGCATTGATACTACTGAGCATTGATATGGACATGGATAGATATGAGTATTGCATTGATAGCATGGACATTGTATAGATTCATTGTACTACTGCCTATAGATTTTATAGATTCACTGTTGTTACTGTTTCTGCACCGTATTGACTGCTGTATAGATTCATTGTTTTGTATTGCTTTTCTCGATTGATTTCATTGATTAGATTGTATTGATTCGACATATCGATTTGATTGACGGATATTGATTGATTGAAATGATTTATCGATTTGCCTGCCGCTGCATTGACTGGTTTTATTGACTATTGATTTCCGGATTGCATAGACTCATTGACCATTGACTGATACGGATTTGATTGATTGACTTGATAGATTGACATGCATATTGATAGCATTGCCGTGCTTTGATTTCAGTTATAGGTATTAGATGACCTGCTGGGCTTTGTAAAGCTCATTATATGTGGTTGATATTTTCAGGTCAGGGCTTGGGAGCAGGAGATAGGAATTGATCCAGATCTACAGGTTTTAGTTCTTTTGATGATCCTTTTGTACTCAGGACAGGATAGTTTCCTTTCTTGTATTGATAGTGTAGTTCCTGAGTATTGTACATGATGTTTTGAGATATGAATCGACTGATATATTGATGTTTTAAATTTTATAGATGTTTGATAGATTGCTTACTGAAGGTTTTAGATAACTCTGGTAAATTGTTGGGGTAATTGATTGACATTCTTTCCAAGTTTGATCTTGGGGTGTGACAACCACCGCCGGAACCTTGCTGGACCACCGTTGGAGTCTCACCGGACCACCGCCGGAGCCTCGTCGGACCACCAGCTGAGGCCCTCACCTTCGCCAGAGGCCCTCACCTTTGCCAAACCACTATCAGAGGCCATCACCTTCGTCAGAGGCCCTCACATTCGCCAGAGGCCCTCACATTTGTCAGACCACCATCTAAGGCCCTCACCTTCGCCGGACCACTGCCTGATGCCGTTGCTCCACTAGGCCACCACCTAATGCCCGTACTTCTTTCGGGCCACCACTTGACGCCAACAGTTCTCTCGAAGTACCGCCCTCCTACGTTCTTTCTGACCCCGGCCTCATGCATGCCGACTACAGTCCTTCTGACATCTGTCGCCTACTATGGTCCTTCCGACCTTCATCAACAGACAATGATCTTTCTGACCCTAGTCTCCTACCGACTACGGTCTTTCCGACTTACATTGCCAGACAATGATCTTTCAGACCCTAGTCTCCTGCCAACTACGGTCTTTCAGACTCCTATCTCCTGTCGACTACGGTACTCCCGACCTCCATCGTCTAATATGGTCACTCCGACCTCCATCACCAGACAACGGTCTTTCAGACCCTGGTCTCCTGTCAACTACGGTCCTTCCGACCTACATCACCAGATAATAGTCTTCCTGACCCCAATCTCCTACCAACTACGATCTTTCAGACCCCTGTCTCGTGCAACTACGGTCCTTCCAACCAAACAAATATGTGTATTAATGTAACTCCCACTATGTAATGCGCTCTATATGATGTACATTTGTACCATCAAGCCAAGGCCTTCTTCCAAGGAAGGGCCTCATTTGTAATCGATTACAAATACTAGTGGATTCATTCAAACTGGGCCAGGCCCCGTGGTTTTTCCCCCTTTTCAGGGGTTTCCACGTAAAAACTTTGATCTCTTATGAATGCTACACCCTCTCACTTATCTGATTGTGTGCTGGATCTTCGTACAATGCTAAGACGTTAAACTATATATTTCTCTACCGCCGCGAATACTCTAGGACGCAACAATACTAATTTACATGTAGCTTATATTCACTTTCATAGTTATCAGTGGACAAACAATGTACGTGTCCATCATCTATTATAAGGTTTCAGAATTTGTTATTTTTACAAGTTGTACAGATCCTCATGAACTTTTCAAAATTTGATAAACTTGAAGATCAACTTATTCACTTTTTTCGAAAAATCTAGCACATCAACTGCAAATGCAATGACTAGTAAATTAAGATGTAATAAGTTGAATTCTAGCAGTGTGAGCTTTATCCTTATGATCAGGATAACTAATGATAGCTAGTAAGATTGAAAATTCTTAGGATAAAACATTGAAAAATATAATCTGACAATGTTTGGCTCATAACAAAAGCATAGTAACGTTGTTATCCAGGAGAAACATAATTTATGAATTTGTCGTGAGCTACTTACTTTTAGTAAAAGATTCTGAAATACTAAGCCTTCGTTTTATATGACATTTTTGTTGGAAAAAAATTGTATGAATATATTTTAATTTTTATAAATTGAAAATCTTGCTGTTAAATGAAACTAAGACTTTCAATTAAGAGTTCAGGTTGCATAAAAGGGACTATTATTTCAAGTTATTAACTAAATAGCCGTAAACCACTTAGATGATAAAACTAAAGTCTCAAATTTGGAAATAATTTTTTTCCAAAATTAGAATATGATAAAATTAGCTTAGTGCAATCTTGATTTCTGTAATTAAAAAATAGATTAATTTTTTAATTATAATAATAAAATCAGTTAGCTTAATTTATTAATTAAATTAGTTATGGCTATATTTCTTCATTAAATTATGCACAAATTGAACTAAGATATTTTTGCAACTAAATAAATATCATTTAATTACTATTTGTAAAGTTATAGTGACGACTATTAGAAAAATCAAGCAAGATAAACCAAAATCTCAAAATCACTTAGCAAACTTACATCTCCAAAATAATAAACAAAGCGTAGATCTCTAAATATGAATCTACACAATCTTGTCAACAAGATAAATGAAAAAAATATAAATCAATCATAAGAACAAGAATATAAGGATATAAATGGTTCAGTAGATTTGTGTTTACATATACTGGGAGAAAGAGAAAATTTTACTTCCCTTAATTTGCACCAATAGTTATATATATTATACAATATTAGATTTAGGTTATTCACCCAATTAAAATAAAAAATTTCAAATAAATATACAAAAGAAATAAAGAATAATATCACATGATCTGCCAATGATATTGTACTTCTGCCTGTAGCCTTCCTCCTATAGGTTTCTTGCAAATTAATTTATCTAGTTGATGCCTTAGCTTCAATCACCTCCTCGATTTCACATACAAGATGCTCCAAAGGAACTGTGAGACTCAAGGATCTTACTCTCTCACTCTTGGAGCTTTATTGCACTTACTTCCTCGCTATCCCTTTGTTAATCACAAGAGAGAAAGGAAGAAGATGCCTCAGTCTCACCCCTTCCTCCCCAGCACTCTTGCTTGATCCCCTCGGTTTCGCACGCTAGGTTCACCTTTGACCTCTATCTCCTTCAGCCCTAATTCCACTTGATAGAGGGAAAACTAAGAACTACAAGAAAAGCAATACAATAGGCTACATATAAGGCTTACAATATTTATTTAGTGCGAATTAAATAATTACAAAAAATTCTAATAGCTCATTCCTTATTTTTTAACAGTCCCTGCCTTAATCAAATATTAGATAAGTCAAGTCACTTCTTTCTCTCGTATCCTCATTATCTAGAAGGCTTACCCACCTGAAGCAGAGCTAAGTAAAGCCTTAATTCTCACAGTTCATTTGAAGGTTCTTGCATGAGAAATCAAGAACATGATTGCAGTTAGGGCATCAATTAGATTGATTGATTTGCAAAAATTAGTAGAAAGAATACTGCATATAGAAGATTAATATTTCTGCATTACTTTGACAAGATTTGATTAGGTGATATTGTTATTTTATATATTTCTTTAAAGTTTTTCATTTTAGTTAGATGAATAACCTAGGTCTAATCTTGTATAACATATATAACTTATTAGTACAAATTAATGGAAGTATAGTCCTCTCTTTCTCCCCGTGGATGTAGACACAAATGAGCTGAACCACGTATATTCTTATATTCTTGTTCTTGTGATTGTTTTATGTTTTTTTGCATTTATCTTGTTTACAAGATTGTGTAGATTTATATTTAGCGATTTACATATAATATTTATTGTTTTGATGAAATAAGTTTGTTAAGTGGTATTTTATAAGGTTGTGATTTATCTTACTTGATTTTTCTAATAGTCATTGTTATTATTTTGTAAATAGTAATAAAATAATATTTATTTGATTGCAAAAATCTCTTAGTTAAATTTATGCATAATTTAGTGAATAAAGCTTGTTGATTTTATTATTGTAATTAAATTAATTAAATCATTAATTTAATTCGTTAATTATATAAATCAAGATTGTACGAAGCTAACTTTATAATGCTCTATTTGTAAGAGAAATTTATTTGATAATTTGAGACTCAAGTTCTCATCTAAGTAGTTTGCAGGTGTGTAGTCAAGGAACTTCAAATAATAGTTCCTTCTATGCAACTTGAACTGTTATAATTTTAGGCGGAGCTTCTTGAGCCTTCTTGAAAGAGAGAGGGAGAGAGAGAAGCGATGACAGATTTTAGAGGTGGAAAACTAACCTATAGTTTTATTCAATTTTTTCATCTAATGCATCAAATATGATATCTATTTATAGAGATTTACATTAATGTGATAGCATACCAGAACAAAATAACCGCATGCAAACGACGTTGTGTCCGGCACAGATGAGGGAGAAGGTAGGGAATCAGATTTTGTAGGTAACGGAGGCACGACAAGGATACTGTTCTTGTTAAAAGATCTGATTAATTACTATGAATTGATTTAATTTTAGGTTATTTTGTTTATATATATTATCACATCAATGTAAATCTCTATAAATAGAGGTCATATGTGATGTAAAGGTTGTGGAAAATTGAAATAAAGCTTTGGGAAGATTTTCTGCTTAAAATCTTTTCTCTCTCCCTCTCTCTTGCAAGAAGGCTCAATAAGCTTTCAAGAACTCCTCCCAATTTCCTAACATGAACTCTTAATATTAAGTCTTAGTTTCATTCGTTTAAAAAGATCCTATAATAGTGTGATTTCAAGCTATAACACTAATACATTTCTATCGGGAGGGGATTACAATTTATTGGATGCTTCAAAATTAGTGCAATATACACATATTTCAAAGCAAATACAATTATTTTGAAGCTCAACTTATAGAAATTGTATCGTAATATGCTGACGCTAATATTTCCTTTTTTTGGTTTCTCTGTAGTATATGAAGGGATGGTTATGGAAGCTAACCTGAAACTCCAATATTAACATCATATTAACCATGCCATAACAAAGCTGAAAATTGTAGCCAGCCATATAAATACTGCAAGTTAGAAGAAGGAGATTACATGGATGCCTCGTACTAATCTTTTTTATCTAGTCTTCAGTTGTATTTGTTGAAAAGAGAGACTATTAAGGCTTCATTTGGGACCGGCTTTCTTATTGCTTCTTAAAGCTATTAATTTTTGTAATGTTGTTTTAAGAATCAGCTAGAAAACAATCTCAAATGAAGCCTAAGTATTGTAGAAGTACTTTTTGCTGCTTGTTATAACGTTTCATCATGTTTTTGGCTCTGATGCTTCAGAATTATGTAGAAGGCCAGACGAATCTGTTTGAGAAAATGTTCTCATTATCATTATTTTCATCAGGATTCCTTGAAAAATGGTGTGCTTGCGGTGCAAACCGTGCGAAACAACATAATGGCATCTACTGTGTTAGCGACAACTGCAATCTCTCTTGCCTCCCTTATCAGCGTCTTTGTGAGCGCCACCGCAAAATCCTCAGCCTCTTCTGCATTGGTGTATGGAAACCAAACTTCTCTGGCTTCTTCGGTGAAACTCTTTGCCATATCCCTCTGTTTCATCCTTGCTTTCCTTTGCCACATACAAGCAATCAGATATTATGCACACGTAAGTTTTCTGGTTACAACCCCACCTGCAGTTATTGATAGCACTGGAGACTTAGTTTCAGTAAAGTATGTTGCTAGGAGTTTGAACAGGGGGAGCTTTTTCTGGTCCCTTGGCCTTAGAGCTTTTTATGTGTCTTTCACTCTCTTTCTGTGGATTTTTGGACCGTTACCTATGTTTCTCTCCTGTATTATTTTGTGTTCTTTGTTGTATTTTTTGGATACAACAACTGAGCACACAAGAGACCTTCATAAATCTTTTTGGCCCATGGAAAAGGAAGAGGGTGAAGGTAGTGTCTAAGGATTTGATTTGTATGACAAATAGTTAAATGTTATTATTTAAATATGCATAGTAAATTAGGTATGGATTTTATTAGTTATATATATTATTTTTTATTTAAATATGCATAATAATCATCATTTTTGCTATTTTTTGAAAGTTGTATGGTACATTTTAATAATTTAGCATATTAAATTTACTATGCATATTTTAATTGAGTACATTTTAAGTTGGAAGAAACTTGTAAATAAGCAATATCTGTAGTCACACCATCTCAACATATGCTATAACTTAAATTAAGCTATATTTAACACAATATTGGAGCAATTATACTTAGGCTTCATTTGAGATGTCTTTCTTACTGCTTCTTAAAGTAGTTTTTTGATACAAGAATTTTAATTTTTGTATTAGAAAGTTGCTTTAAGAAACAGTAAAAAAACCGTCCCAAATGAAACCTAAATTATATAAGCAATTAATTTTCAATCAACTAAATTTTATTCATGGGTAAATATAGCACAATGCAAGTGTTCCTGCATAATAGTGTTAAATAATTATGTCATTATGAAGGTACACAAAAATGTCACACAAAGTAAAAAATGTTAGAACAGCTAAATACAAATAAGGAAATAAATAAATAGCCCTGCTACTCAATTAGTTTATTACAAGTGTAACCTTCTCTATACACAAGATTATAAATATAGAGGCTTGTCTGCAACTATGTAAGATAATAATACAATACATGTTGTACTTTGTTCTTAGATTTAGGTTTTAGGCTTGTATAGCCTTGTGTGTAGCCTTTTATATTACATTTGGTGCCTATAAGTATAGGCCTTGTAGTATGTAATAGGGATGGTTAAGAAATAAAGAAGCCTTACGTTTGGCTGCCTCCCTCTTCCCTTCTCTTCTCTCCCTCCTCCTCCTCTCTCAACTTCAAGAAGAGGAAGTGTTCTTCCTCTCTTGCACGGAGTTGGATTCAACAATTGGTATCAGAGCCTCGTTGAGGCGATCTTGAGGTGGAAGAGAGAAGGTTTCTTGACTGAAGAAACTGTTTCGGATCGGAAGAGGGCGGCGCCGGAGATGCCTTGGCCGCTGGTTTGCATGCAAGAAGCCGGAGGTGGCTTCGGCGGCGGCTTGTCGGTGACCTCGTAGAAAATTCTTGCAAGATCGGAGTCCAACTTGGAGTTCTTGGAGGACAATGAAATGATTCTTGCTGAGGGATTGCGGGAGTAGATATTGAGGTTCTGGAAGACGGCGACGACATTGCCGAAGAAGAAGTCGACGGTGTCGTAGACGTTGCGGTAGAACTAGAGTTGGTCTGAAAGCAGGCATTCACATGGATTTTGGACCAAGAGGAGGAAGGTTCTTGGCGAGGCCGAGGCCAGGGCTTGCGTGAAAAGGTGGAAGCAAGTCCAGGCGGTCTTCCACGTGAGTTCGTCGGGACTGGAAGATGGCAAATCGAGGATGAGCAGCTGTATACACCGGAGAAAGCGCCTATAGAAGAATCAGGCGTCGCGGGGCTCTATCGCTGGTCTTATGTGGGCGAAGGGTCACCAGAGTCAGCCTGGAGGAGACGCCGGACTCGGTTCGGCGGAGCTTGAAGGAGCTAGCGGGAGGAGGCTTCCTCGGAGCTTTTCACGTGAAGACTGGTTCTTGACCGGCACGGACAGCAGGCGGAGCAAAGCGTGCAAAGCACGGACGGTGGTTTCCGGTGACATCCGTGACCAAAAGGAGAATTTCGAGTTGGTCAGGCCTGAGGTGGAGTGTGAAGTTCTGTTTCTACTCCAGGATCGTCCAGGCCGATCTGGATCGTCCCGGGATGATTAGTTCAAAATTTGTTCCAGATTCTGTTCTGAAGCTCCAGGAAAAATTTCCTGTATGGATCGGCCAGGCCGATAGGGTCATCGTCCCAGGCCGATCAGTTCATGGCACAAGTCAGAGAATAGGGGATTTTTTCGTCCAAGGAAATTAATTATCGTCCTGAAAAATCGTCCCAGGACGATAGGAATTTGGTCTGATCGGCCAGGCCGATCGTGCGATCGGCCAGGCCGATCTGAATGTTACTTAAGGGAAAATAAGTCATTTTGAAGAGAGAAAAATCAGAAATATCTAAAATTCGGCTGAAGAGAGAGAAAGTCGAGAAAACTTTTGGAAAAGTGGATTTTCGGACGACGCGGGGCCGTTTTCGTTCGACGGGATTGTTCGAGAAATTGCTGTACGCAAGGTATGGCACAATCCGCCTTTCTCAATTTTCAGAACCGTCGTGTTTGACGGTATTATCTGTCCGGAATTGATTTTGGTTCGTGATTTTCGTCCGTATTTTCTGTCTGGTTCAGTTTTTACCGCGTAATTTTCCGTATGTTGTTGACGTGCCGAGTGTGCACATTTTGATTATTTTCTGGAGATTTTTGTCCGGGTAGTTTTGATTTGACGGCGTTTTCCGTCGACCGTATTTTTCTGTGTAGTCTAAAATTGTCTGAGCAATAGAATTAAAGTCTTGCAATGTTGTTATCTATATTATGTGCAAATTTGGTATTCTGTGATTTTTCAGGAAAATTGTGTAAATTCCGTATACAGTCGTTGTGCTGTCCGATTTTCGTGTGATTTCTGATTTTGTCCGGATTTCTTCTGAATTGCTATGCTATCTGTATATGCTATAAAAAGGGAGTTATAAGTGGCCCGGATCCTAAGAGATTCGGTTAGTGTATGGGAAATCTGAAATGAGCTCAATCTGAAATCTGAAATCAGTTCTGTTCCGGATCCGATGAAATCTGTTCTGGTGCTATAAGCACATCTGTCTGGTGCTATAAGCACATTTGTCTGGTGCCGTAAGCAAAAAGGGAGGCATAAGGGGCCGGAATCCATAGAGATTCTGTCAGCGTCAGGGAATTTAGCTATTAATTAAATACTATCTGATATCTGATTTGAAAGAACTTTTGATTTCCGTATCTGTTCTGTAAGCAAGTCTGATTCTGATTTGATATATGTCCGTATCTGTTCTGATTTGATATGTTTCGTTCTGATCTGTATGATTTTGATATCTGTTTGATTCTGTTCTGATTTCTGTACGAATTTGGGTTGATTGGTTGGTTTTGGATTCTGAAAGTTTTGATTGGAGGTTTGTTTCTTTGTTGAGCTGTTGAGCTCACCCTTGCTTTCTGGTGGTTTTCAGGTTCTGGGAAAGAGAAGGAGGTCTTGGACTAGAGTTCAGAGTCCGATCTGTAGGTATTGTTTTGTACTTTTGATTTTTGTACAGACATGACTTTTCTGTTCTGTTTCTTTCTGTCTGAGCCATGTTCTATAATTGTAAATGATTATTTTGAGGAAAAGAGATAGATCTTTTGTTCCGCTGCATTTGATGTTTCATAATAGCTCTGTGTGTGTCTGTTTGTGTTTAAAATGTTTGGAAGAATCAGTTCTGAAGCAAATTCCAAAGCCAGATCCTGGTTAGATTTATGTCGCGGCCCGGTGCGAGCGGGATCCGTCCCGGATCGGGTCGGGTCGTGACATGGAGACTGGTTGGGAGGTCAAAATCAAGATAAAGTTCGGTCATTCGAGTAGAGCCGGACTCGTGTGGCTCGAAGGCGAACGAAGCTGGAGTGCTTCTGGCGGGATTCGCCAGATTCGGATAAGGGCTGCTGGCCTGAGCTACGTAAGGAGAGCATGGTTTTGAACGCCGGACATGGTTCAGCGGGGCTACCAGAAGGCGGTAGCGTGGACTTCTTGATCGCAGAGGAAAAATAGCATGCAATTTTGGTAGGTTCGGCGGTGTTGCCAGAGGTGAGGTGTTCGCCGGGCTTAGGCTAAAGGAGCTCGGTCGCTGGACTCGGAGACAGATCCGGCGCGGACGTTGTCGCCGGATCTATGCGGAAGTGCAGCCCGAAGTAAAGATTGGTCGCTGAACACAGGCGACGGGTTCGGACCGTCAGGGTGGATTCTGTCTTGCTCGACTTTGGTGTCGCGTGGCTTGTGCCACAGGAGTTTAAGGAGGATTTGTCTTCTTGATCGACGGCGGCCGGAGCGGCTGGCGTGAGCACAACCGTCAAGAGCTGGTTTGCACGCAAGAAGCTGGAGGTGGCGTGGATTTGTGAAATCTGGAGTTGTTCGTCGGCATTTGGCCGGAGCAAGCAAAGCACGCTGGAGTTTTTCTGCAAGCTGGAGCAGACCGAAGGTGCGAGCAATTCCGCTTGCAAGGCCGGAGCGAATAGGATGTGCGTAGAGACACCGGACTTGGTTCGGCGTGGTTGTCGGAGGTGCGTGAGGCAGCATTGTTGTGTGCTGCGGACTGGAGGCAGTGCCAGGAGAAGCCGAAAGCTGGAGTTCGGTGGTGAGGCAGGAAGCATTGCGTAGAGGAAAGCTGTAAGGGAAATTGAGTTTCTCTGGTTTTCGGGTTTTGAGAACTGAGAGCTGAAAGAGGGTTAGTTTTTTGGTTTGTAGCTTCTTGTGTGAGGAGGAAGAAGAGAGAGTTTAAGAAATCTAGAGAATTTCTTGTGTGTGTTGAAGAGGGTTGTTTTCTCTCGTCTCTCTTGCTTGTTGTTTCTTTCCTCTCCGAGAAAGACAACCGGAAGGGGTTGTCTATTGAAAGCTGGGATTTTAGACCGTGAAGCTTGATCCTTTTGCCATGCTTGGTTATTTGCGTACATGCAGAGCTTGTGATCGTGTGGGTGCCGCGATTGATTAAAGATCAGTTTGGATCTTTGAGGTGGAGCTGTGGACTTCAAGTGGAGTCCTGGAGATTACGAAGAGGAGTCAACCTGTTCTTGAGCTGTGCCGGGACTGCAGAGCGCCTGGAGGTGCGCATGGCACTGGCGGAAGACACGCAGGGCGCTGGCCGAATGCGGTAGTGCAGGGCGTGAGTTTGTGATGACCGGAGAAGAACTGTTGGGTGTGAGAGCGAGAAGAGGACTAGATTCTTTGTTAACGGCTGGTTCTTGGGCTTCTTGTGGAAGAGAGAAGATTTGAGGAGTAGGTGTACCCTTCTTGTTCGCCTCTGGTTTGGTCTTCGTCTCTGAAAGGCAAGAGGTTTGCCTGTTGGAAGTTCCTTGTGCCGTAAGATCTGGATCCTTAGCTGTACGCTGATTTGCAGGTGAGTTGATACCTGCTGGGCTCTCGAGTTTTTTGGGGTTACGTTCCCTGTTTTACCCAACTGATTGTCTTGGTTGTTGTTTTAAGAACAGTTGATTTCTTTGTTTTGTAAATCTAGGACCAATGTGAAGATTTGTTGTACTTTGTTCCTAGATTTATGTTTTAGGCTTGTATAGCCTTGTGTGTTGCCTTTTATATTACATTTGGTGCCTATAAGTATAGGTCTTGTAGTATGTAATAGGGATGGTTAAGAAATAAAGAAGCCTTACGTTTGGCTGCCTCCCTCTTCCCTTCTCTTCTCTCCCTTCTCCTCCTCTCTCAACTTCAAGAAGAGGAAGTGTTCTTCCTCTCTTGCACGGAGTTGGATTCAATAATACATTTTCTCACTGTTACGTTCCATCTTTGTCCGCCTCTCTTTGTTCTTGAGATTCTTCATGGTATCAGGAGTAGTTCGATTCTGAGGGCATCGCCATGGCGACTCAGGCTTTCGCTTCCTCTTCCATCAGCGCCACCACCGGAGTAGTGGTCTCGATGCTGGTCATCTCGCCATCCCTTAAGTTCGTAATGTCTAACCTCAAATTTCTGGTTCACCATTCTCTTACACTGGATAACTTTACCATTTGGAGCACCCAAATTGCAAAACTGCTCAAGGCGAATGGCTTCGCCGACTTTCTTGAACCCAAATCGGCGCTGGAGAATGTCGATCCAAATCAAGATTCTCACAACTGGCAAGTCACGGACCAAAATCTTGCAATGGCAATGTGCTCTACGATTTCGCCGGCAGTCCAACCATATGTGATTCACCTTGAATCAACTCACGAAATATGGTCGACGCTTCATACAAGATTCCAATCATTTAATAGATCCAAGGTCATCTAGCTCAAAAATGAGCTGCACAACGTCTCGATGCAAACCATGTCCATGACTCAGTATCTTACTGAGATAAAGAAGATCGTAGATCAGATTTCATCTGCGGGCTCGTCCGTAGATCCGGAAGATGTGATGATCTACATCTTGAATGGTTTGCCTCCGACATACCAGTCGTTCACGACTACCATTCACACAATGCAAAATTCGTTGTCTCTTGACAATTTGTATGCTCTTCTCATTAGTGAAGAGATACATCTCAAATCTGCGGCACTAAAGTTCCCTACAATGCCAGACAACCACTTTGCTTTATATACGGTTCGGGGTCGCGGCTGACGTGGTCGAGGTCGTCCGTCCACAGATCTTGCACCGGCGAGCAAACAGTCACAGAAGACCGGCATCATCTGCCAAATATGCAAAAAAGAAAGGTCACATGGCGGATGCATGCTGGCATAGGCTTAATACCAACTATACATCGAATCAACAAGCCTTCAAGAACAACAATGCTCTCATTGCAAACAACGACGACAATTTGGCAATCGACTGGTACATTGATTCTGGCGCTTCATCGCACATGACGAACACGACCGACAATCTTGACAGCTAGAATGCCTATAAAGGCAGTGACACGGTAACAATAGGGGACGGAAGGTCCATCCCAATCGCCCACACGGGAAAGGGAATCCTTCCACCCCCGGCTAGTAAGCTCATTCTATCTCGGTTACTGCATATTCCGTCTTTATCTTACAATTTATTATCTATATCTAATCTGGTTAAAGAAAACCCGATCTTCATAACGTTTGATGCAACTGGATTTGTTTTTAAGGATCGGACGAACAATCAAATTATCCTCAAAGGTCCATGTAGCGATGGACTGTACAAGATCACTGCTCAGCAAAACCGGTCTTCTCCAACAGCTTTGTCGGTCGTTACCAAATCGGACGTCAACTGACATTTGCGGCTTGGACATCCTCATCACCGTGTTATGCAGAAGATCTCGCAAAACAATCCATCTTTACATATTGCATCCTTTAATTCTGTGTGTAATTCTTGCATTTCTTGTAAAGGACAAAAATTAGTCTTTGAACGATCTACTAGTAAAACCCGAGATCCATTAGATCTTGTTCATTCGGATGTGTGGGGACCTTCTCCAGTTCCCTCACATCAAGGGTTCAAATATTACGTAATATTTGTTGACGATTTTTCTCGATTTATATTGCTTTTTTCGCTCATGTTTAAGTTTGAGGTAACTAATACTTTCATACAATTCGCTATTTTTTATTGAACGACAAACAAATCGCAAGATCAAAGTCATACAAACTGACGGCGGCGGAGAATTTGTCAATCACCAATTTCAACTATTCACAAAGAACGCCGACATCAGTCACCAGACATCGTGTCCCTATACTCCTGAACATAACGGGATTACTGAGAGAAAGCATCGTCACATCATTACCACCACACGAACGCTTCTTCAGGCTGCCGGCCTACCACTGACATATTTGCTGGATGCCGCCTCCACAGCGACCTATCTCATTTATCGCCTTCCATCCATCACCACCGAGAACAAGTCCCCGCTTCAACGAATGTTCGGCACAATACCTTCATACGAACACCTTCGCACATTCGGCTGTGAGTGTTATCCCTTGTCTCCTCCGACTCACCGCACCAAACTTATGCCCACGTCGTCGTCGTCGTCGTGCATCTTTCTTGGCTATTCTGACACTATGAAAGGATACAAATGCTTGAATCCGGTAACGAACAGAATTTTCATATCTTGGCATGTTAATTTTAATGAAACTGTGTTTCCTTACAAGAACAGATTACCTCATGATGTTTCAATCACCTCCAATATACCGACTTCCTCTGCTAATTCCCACTTCCACATTACAATCACGACAGTCTACAATTCTGCCTCTCACACGCACTTACACCCCTCCGGACATCTCTCTTCACAACACAACGCTCTCTACCACCAATGCATCAACGGAATTCAATCACGATGGTGTTCCGGTTCCGGTCAACATCCCTCCCCCTACACATCTGATGACCATCAGAACTAAAACGGGGTCACTAAAACCGGTCCACAGGCTCAACTTATTCCATCAAGAACATTTGCAAACGGATCCCACAACTTATAATGAAGCCAACAAACAGTTTGAATGGAGAAGGGCTTTGGCCGAAGAATTCTTGGACTGCAAAAGCAGGGCACCTGGACTCTGGTTCCATCTCCTACCAATGCCTCTATCCTAGGATCAAAATGGACATACCGAACCAAGTACAACTCGGATGGATCGGTGGCACGATTCAAAGCACGACTTGTGGCTCAAGATAATCAACAGGAATACGGTCTTGATTATCGCGACACATTCAATCCGGTAGACAAGTTACCGACTATACGCATCCTCTTCACCATTGCCCTGTTCTACAAGTGGCCCGTTCACCAACTTGATGTTGCAAACGCGTTCTTGCACGGCAACATCAACGAAATGGTATACATGAGACAACCCAAAGGATTTGAAGATTCATCCAACCCCAACTACGTCTGTCGTCTAAACAAAATAATCTACGGCCTGCGTCAAGCGCCTCGCCAGTGGTACACCACATTCACAACCTATCTTCTTCAGGTCGGCTTCACCCACAACCAGGCGGATCCGTCACTATTAATTATGCATCGCAACCAAATACAAATCTATTTGCTCGTCTATGTGGACGATATTCTCATAACAGGCAACGACGTCCAAGCAATGACCGTCCTCATCGCTCAGCTGAAATCGAAATTCACAATGAAAGATCTCGGGGCAGCGCATCGGTTTCTCGGCATCAAAATCGATTCCACGCCAGATACGTATTTTCTGTCTCAAAGTCCTTATGCTAAATCCATTATTCAAATGGCCGAGTTGCAGAAATGCATCTCGGTCACTAACCCGTCTGTCACAAAAATGCCAGTTGAAACATCCGACGCACCACCGTGCTTCGATGCACCATCATACAGGCAAATTATAGGATCTCTGCAATACCTCACTTTGACGCGCCCAGATATCGCCAATGCTGTCAATGCGCTCTCCCAACAGATGCACAATCTGACAGCAACTCATACATTACTGCTAAAGAAATTGTTACGGTACATTAAAGGATCAACCGAATTCGGTCTGCTAATCACAAGATCGAATCTGCTGCTTCGGACATTCTCGGATGCCGATTGGGCGTCGGATCCGGTAACCAGGAAATCAACATCCGGATTCTGTACGTTTCTTGGTGATACCTTAGTCTCATGGACCGTCAAGAAACAAACTACAATATCAAGATCCTCTACTGAATCTGAATACCGGGCACTAGCATCGGCGATGATAGATACGATATGGATTAAACGTCTACTAGCTGATTTCAGAGTTCCTCACGCCCAACCAGTTGACATATTTTGTGATAATATGTCCACCATCGCGCTGGCTAACAATCCGATCTTTCACGCCCGTACTAAGCACATAGAAATCGACCAACGTTTTGTTCGTAACCACATTCAGAACAATATCATTCGATTGTTACCAATCAGCACAGTTGATCAAATAGCTGACATTCTAACCAAACCGTTGGCCACTCGTCGGTTTAAAACTTTACGATCCAAACTGACCATTGCTCCCCAATCGTCAGTTTGCGGGGGAATGTTAGAACAGCTAAATACAAATAAGGAAATAAATAAATAGCCCTGCTACTCAATTAGTTTATTACAAGTGTAACCTTCTCTGTACACAAGGTTATAAATATAGAGGCTTGTCTGGAACTATGTAAGATAATAATACAATACATTTTCTCACTGTTACGTTCTATCTTTGTCCGCCTCTTTCTGTTCTTGAGATTCTTCAAAAAACTCATCATTGTCATTACCATCAACAACATCATCATCAATATTGTCTTGAGTATCACCCAAAACAACTTGTTATTGCAATTCTTTCTACATGGTCGCACGGTCTAGTCGACCTCCTGCCACGTAATCGACAACTCTTGGTATTGGCTCCCTTTTGATCTTTGAAGTCTTGCGTACCTTGAAAACGAACTTGTTATTGCATTTCTTTCTACATGGTTGCACGATCTCGTCGACCTTCCACAACTCTTGATATTGGCTCCCTTTTGATCTTTGAAGTCTTGCAGACTAGTTCTATCCTTGAAAAATCCATACAACCCTGACTGTTTCCATTGACACATTAAGGTTGAACTCATGCTAAATAACACTCTTCCCCTTCATATCTTGAATTCATAGCTACCTCATATTATTCCTAGATAAATGTAAATATATATGACAAATATTGTTATTTCTTCTTCATCAAACTTAGCAATAAAAATGATAGTTCAGTTCCTACGATAATGACACAAGAATGAGTTATTGTAGTCTTCTTTTGCTTTCTCTTATGAGTCCTTAGGATGAGCTCAATTTGTGTTGGGCTCTTTTCAGTTATTTCTCCTATAATGGGTAATAAACTAATTAGTTATGTAATAAGATATTCATTTTCATATTTTGATATTTAAAATAGTTAAAAATTTAAATAATAGTAATGTTATGTGACACCCATGCATAGTGAATGAAATTGAATCTCTTAGGCTATGTTTACAATAACTTTTTTGTTGCTTTCTAAAATAGTTTTATAGTATAAAATTTTTATACTAGAAAGTCGTTTTAGAAAGCAGTATGAAAGTTGTCTCAAATGAAGCCTTAATTGCTTTATGATGACCCCTTTATAGAGAGTAAGGTGGTTAGCAGAAGCCACCAGAACTACTAGTTCTTATAAGCCCAATATAGTACTTCTACTAGTTCTTAGGAAGATGCCTATATTACTCTGTATTGTCAATGTGGAAATGTTGGTTTTCCTAAAGGGGTTTACAACATGCCACATTGATGGCCTGGGTGAGACACCTCACAATGATCTTCTTCGAAGCATCACTTATATTTACTGTGTCATATAGTGCCCAAGAGAAGTATTCCTAAAATTCAAAAAAAAAAAAAAAAAAAAAAAAAAAAAAAAAAATGGCTTCATTTGGGACGACTTCTTACTCCACTATTTGCAAGATGGCTTGCTGTCTACATAGCACAAAAATTAGGCTTCATTTAGAACAATTTTCTTATTATTTTTAAAGTAATTTTTTAGTACAAAATTTTCTTAAATTAGATAAATTGTAACTTAAAATTACTTTAAAAAGCAGTTCAATATTTGATTTGAGTCTGCATAGATATTATTCTTTTGATTTTTATACAATCATGATTAGCTTTTATTATTTTGCTTTGCTCTTATTTTGTAATTATGTATTGTACTGCATATTTTATACAAACATTTTTATGATGATAAAATGAAAATAAAATATGGACATTTTGATGATGTAATTAGTAGCTCTGTGTTTTGTTATTTGTTTTAAAGTTTAAATTGGAATAAGAAAACTAAAAACAAATTTCAAAACTAAGGTTTCGTTTGGGACGGCTTTTTTATTGATTTCTGAAACGGAGTTTCTGTACAAATTTTTTTATTTTTGCACTAAAACTCTGTTTTCGAAAGCAATAAAAAACCCATCCCAAACTAAGCCTAAATCTTAGGATTTGTTTATCGTAAGTCAACTTGATAGGACCTATTTCATCTATAGGCCTTATCATGTTGGATTGTGACACATAGTTTGTTTAACTATTCTAATTTGGTTTGTGCCCATATATTATAGTGTAGATATTGTATATACATTTTGATAATGTTTGAAAAAAATTAGAATTTGTGATTGAGTTTATTTTTTGTTTATTAGAAATCAGTCCTAAATGAATATACATCCATTTACTATCACTATATCTTCTATATTAATAAAAAATTAAATAAAATAAAAATATGCCATTTATCAGAAAAATAAGCATGTTAACGAGAGATACTTATATCTCCAACACATCGAAATATTCTCATTTTAGTGGTGGTGGAGGGAGAATCTTTCATTCGTCAGCTATCAATTTTCCTCTTTCTGCTGGACTCAACAAGCTGCAGGTTTTTGTCTTGATTGGAATAACTTCATATGAATACAGGCTGCAACAAAATTTTTTCTGGGGGCTGATTATGGAACAATTATTAGGTCAGGTGATCTGACGTAGCTCTACATCCAGACGTCAATAACATGCCGTCACGTGCTCTTACTCTTTACCGCGCGGCCCGACGACCCGACCCGGACCAGAACCCTGGATTGTTATGTTCCCGTATTTCTCGGTATTGCTAGGTATTACTCGGTATTGCTAGATATTACTTGGCAATAACGAGAAATATCGCTATGTGAATGCCAATACCGAGTAATACCTAGCAAAACTCGGTATTGGTCTTCACAGAGCGGTATTTCTCGTTATTGCTGAGCAAAATCGACCAATACCTAGCAATACCGAGTAATACCGAACAATACGCGAACATAGCAATCTCGAGTCCATTCCGGATCGGTTTGTCGAGCCGCGCGGTAAATAGTGAGGACACGTGGCACTATTTTACTAGCCGTCCGAACGTAGAGCTACGTCAGGTGACTGGACCAAATAAAAGTTCCTGATTATGACTTCGTTTAGTACAGTTTTTTTGGTTGCTTTTTTAAAATATTTTTTAATAAAAAATTTTTTGAATTAAAAAATTTTATACTATAAAGTTATTTTAGGAAACAGCATGAAAGATGTCAATTTGGGATGACTTTTTTTTCTGTTTTTTAAATCAATTTTTTAGTATAATTTTTTGTATTAAAAAACTACTTTAAGAAATGATAAGAAAGTCGTACTAAACGAAGCCTATATCAAGCCGTTTGGTTGCCGTTATAACTTTATGTCAAAAATTGATCATAAATGAACCGAATTCAACCTTCAGATGCATTCTTCTTGGATCGGCTTGCATTAATAATGTTAAGAAATTGGGAGGAGTATGAAGAGCTTCTTGAGCTCTTCTGCAAGAGAGAGGGAGAAAGAGAAGGGATAGATAAATTTTAAGAGGAAAACTATTCCAGAGTTTTATTCAATTTTTCCCAAAACTTTATATCAACCCGTACCTCCTATTTATAGGAATTTACAGGAGTGTGATGACATTCGGATCAACTCAATCTAAAATTGGACCAACACCTCACTAATAAATATGAGAAATAAAGGTAATGTTGAACAAGCATATAAATGAGGTATTAGATTTAATTTCATGTAGGACAGCTAATGAATACATTGATATATAAATGTCAACTTGCACGTCCTCACTTTGGGGGGGGGGGGGGGGGGTTCTCAATTTCGAGTCACAGGTCAGGTTCGGATCGTACCCGAAACTGACCTGGCACTATTCGGGTCAACCCGATCCATTTTTGAAAACGAGTCAATTTTTGGGACCCGACCCGTTTCGGGTTCGGGTCAACCCGACCCGACACGAATTTACAGTATTTGGCTGAAGAAGAGCACGAAAATGGCAACCTCCTGTCACTGCTTTCGATCGTTGACCGGCTGATGGACTGGTGATGCGGTGCTTGGGAGTGGGACGAGACGATGATGTCATCGGCGAGACTGACGAGGCGGACGTGGATGGCTAATAGGCATCGCTTCGAGCCTTCGAGCCTTTGGCGGACACGAATCACACGACAACTCACAAGCCGACGTCCGATCCGAGTTCCGATGACAGATGCGACAACTGACGCTACTGGACGCGACGCGGCATCGCCTCAGTGGATGCGACGACTGACGCGACTGGACGAACAAAAGGCGGGAAACGATCCGTCCGGGTCAAATTGGGTTGATTTCGGGTTTGCAAGTCAACCCGAATCCGATCCTTTTTTGCAAACGTAATATGGAGAAAATATGAAAGACAATCTAGATATGGAGAAAATCATTCATTTAGTCTTAAGTATTATAATATTATCAAAATGAAGCAATCTTGAACTCACTCGATTTTATTATAAGCATGCAAATTCAAAGATCATTAATTCACACAATTTTTCAAAATTTTTAACAATGCTTCAAGCTCTTAACCTCAGCTTATTTAGACTCGGATCAAATCATTTTTGGAGCCGTTGGTTTTCTTTCATCAGTTCGAACAAATTACTATAAGTTTGTTGAAATCGGAAACAGAATTGTCCTGAATTTAATTATTGAGGATTGTTTAAGTGTGCATTGAAATTCGTATTTGATCAAGCTGATCTTATATATAATCCACCATAAAGTTGCAAAGAAGAATTAGAATTTTATCCAAAGAGAATTGGTATCTTCAATGCGCTTCTATCTCCATCTGAAAAAAAAAGAAGAAGAAAGAAAGTCCACCTATTGCTTTAGTTCCGTAAAGAAACTTATAGCCTTCAAAGCTGACTAATTAGCCAGCAATTGAAGACAAAATGAAAGTTATCTTTAAGATAAGCTTTACATCTGTTTACAAGTCATTAAAAAATCATTATTCCATTAGAAAAGATAAGCTTTAAAATTTTCATCCTTGGAAGGTCTTTTTTACTTGAAGAATTTAATTTTCCAAGGGCAGAGAGAGGGGGGCCTAGGGGGGGCCACAACTAAATTTAGCGAAAATGAAAATTTCAACCATATCTTTATAGAATATATTGGTTTTTCATAATACATATAAACAATAAAGTGAATTATTAAATCTGAAGATAAAAATCAGCTGAAACAAGGCTAAAGTTAGGCCCCGCTTTAAAAATTTATGGATTCGCCGCTGAATTTTTCAATGATTTGGGATCCGCCCCTCAAAATTTTTTTTTTTTAATTTTAGAGGGATAGTTTGAAATATTTTGAGTATTTTGGGTATTTTTCTTCCTATCAAAAAAAATTTTTGCCCTCATTTTATCAATCATAAGCATCTTTATCCATCCCCCACCAAAAAATAATTTTTTTGTCCACCCTGAAAAAAGAAGCTGAATCCGCCCCTGCTGTTCCCTTCCTTTACTTCTAATGCTGAAGTTAATTGCTTCATTTCTGGAGGTGTTTGGCATTCATCGAGCTGCATTAACCAAGTGGTCTCTAACCTTATTACTTCTATTCAAATTGTGGAACACCCTCCTTCTCCTTTATCCTGGGACGGGATTGATCAGCCCAAATTTCGTACATTTTATATGAATGCTTTTGCTCATCAGATTATTGTTCCTTGGCACAAATTCGTATGGCATAAACGCTATGCCCTCAGGTTTTCGTCTTATGCTTGGTTGGCTATTAGTGAGAGCCTTAAAACTGCAGATGCTCTCTCTAAACGGGGCATTTTTATTCTGGCCACTTGTGTGCTCTGTAATAAGGAGATGGAGTCAATTAACCATATCTTTTTTCGGCAAATTATTGCATCAGGTCATCGGACGCAGAGAATAGGTTCGGACGTCCAATAAAAATTTGCCACGTCACATGTGCTTTTGACTTGTGCTTTAGTTACGCTTTGACTGTGCTTTTGACTGCGCTTTGACCTGTGCTTTACCTGCGCTTTTGACACGTTAAATTTAAAATAATATTTTATTAATATCCGGACCTATCTCCGCATCCAGTGACCCGATACAATAATTTGCCCTCTTTTTTCAATGTGACTTCTCTTTTAGGGTAATTTCTCTCCTTCTTTCTCAACTGGAGGCCTTCCTCTTTAGGCCCACTCTTCTGCAGGCGTATGAATTTCTGGATGAATACCATGGGCTCTCTTTAGGGGCTAAAAAAATTTGTTTTTTGGTTATCTTCTGTTCCGTTTATTTCTTATGGCGGACCAGAAATGAGTCACGTTTTGGTGAGACTATTTGATCGATTCAGGGGTTACTTAGCAGGATTACTTATGCCATTAATGCTAAAACTTCTAGCTGGAAGACTTTTGATTCCCTGCACTCGAGTTATCCAAACTGCTTCAGAACAAGGATTTAGCATTTGTATTTTTGGGAGCTACCTCTGCTCCACTGGACAAGCATTTATGTTTTATGATCTTTCGTTCTTCATGGCTATTTCTGCGGGTTTTTGGGAGCTACATCTGCTCCACCGGACAATGATGAATGGAATCAACGCCTCATCCTGGATGATCGATCTGCTTTTCTTCCAGACTGTGACGGAATTTTTTGCAACCTCTGAAATTGCTTTCTGCTATTGGCAACCAGGATCATTTAGATGTCTGCTGCTTATTTTTGGGCTATGCTCTGGTTAGCTTAGTGTATTTCTGTGTTCATGCCCATGGGTGTTGATTCCTAGATAACCTGAGTCCGGTTTTCCCTCTTGCTTTATTTTATGCCATGTCTTTTTGGGTTTTGATCGGTTTTCTTCTTGTATGATGGGTATATGAATTTTTCCTTTACTTACAATTTTTGTAATTGAAGTTTTTTAATATACGGGCTCAAGCCCACAAATTTTCCAAAAATAAAAATAAAAATTTGTCATTAGTGCTAACATAATTTTAAAATGAAGATTTCCCACATAGGTACTTTCAAATGAAAAATTACTGATAGTTCTATAAAATTCTTCTACTGTACAACGTAAAGATTGAAGAAGGTTGAATTCAGTGATATTTTATTGATAATTGTTCTAAAATCATCTAGCTTATGAACATAATAAATGGTAAAATGATCTACCGTTATTTGTCCGGGTGATGAAGAGCCGGCTAGGAAAAGCCGAGGTCCCCCTAACTCGAATCTCTTGGCAAGCAGTAAAAGTCTTAAGTGTTGGCTCGTGTAAATTGGTGTAAGTTGCATGCTAGGTCGACCAAAATTTTCACTCACCTAAGAACAGTGCTTCCTCGTCAATAAATAAATAAATGGTAAAATGTAACATAATCGCTGCCTGCTTTTGCTGAAAACAGATACATATTGAATATTATGGCAATCATATCCACTTCAAATCTTTGTACCAAATTGCCAGTACCAGCTTCATACAAGTTTTTTGTCGTCATTTCTTGTTACTTTACCATTATCGTATGTGCCTTGTGACATATACTTCTGATGATGCTTGTGACATATACTTCTGATGATGCAAATATTATTCTGCAGGAAAATAAATAATGGAAAGAGAGAGATAGAGATCTCCACTTTAACTGTAATGGATCAGAAGGAAAATAAATCATAATAGCACAATTCAGCAGAACTAAAAAATAATCATCCTATCAGAAAAAAAAAAATCTTATTTGAAGGGTATGCAAGCGAAAGAATAAGTTCATGCTACACAAAAGTCAGAGATTATTCTGTGCCTACGCCGGATGCAGCTCTATCCCTGGAGGTGAATCCGATGCAACCACGTTAGTGGTACTAAGCCATAATACTAAGTGGTACCAAATAGAGCCACGGTACTGAGAAAAGGAATGAAGTGGCGCATTTTTTGGTCTCCGGACGGTGTTCGACGTTCGCATAGAATAATTTTTTCAAAAACCCTACCTATAAATTAAGATTTGTTTGGGACAACTTTCTTACAATTTTCTAAAGCAAGTTTTTAGTATAGAAATTTTCTTAACCAGAATTTTTTGTAAAAAAAATTAGTTTAGAAAACTATCACATACGAAGAAATGTCTCAAACAAGCCTAAATTTCATGTAAAATTGATATTTATCATCTTGAAAGATGCCAATATCAAATCGGAATATAATATAAGTATATTTCTAAACTGATATAGAAGAAAGTGTTGTCAAATGACATTCATGGTGCATAGCATATTTGGGAAATTTAGGGATAAAGGGAAAAATTAAAATCATGATCAATCACACGTATGATCGATGTTGATTGGCATCTATGCTAACTTTCACTTATGAATGAAAATTAAAGAACATAACTTAGCTATCTTAATAAAAAGGACATAGAAAAGACAGAGAAAGTACTTCCCAAATTTCTCCATCTTCATTCAAGCACCATGACAACCGTAAGAAAATTTATGAAAAAAGTTATTAGCGGTCTGAAATGAGTTAAGAAAATTCTTGAAATGACAAGTTATAAGAAAACTCACATGAAAATTCCAATCGAAGAAGGGCGAATGAAAGGAAATAAATCAGATATTTTCATGCAAAATTAAGTGCCTAATAGCCCAGTCTGATCATCCTCCACATTTGGAACCTAAACTCAATTCAAGACGACTAAGATTAAGCAAATGAGCTAATCAAGATGATGACAGAAGTATAGAGAGCACAAAGGAGTGAGATGCAATAGTACATGTAACTCAACCTCTGTGCTCTCTATCTTCTGTCAGCAAAATCACGCTCTATGCTTTAGAAAGTCATCTACAGAAAAATTTAAAGACAAACAAGAAAGCATAAGTAAGATGTAAGTGGATACATAAGACAAAATATGCTCAGTACAAATAAACATTCATAAATCTCTATCGAGTAAGTATTTTTGAGAAGTCTCTACAAATAGATCCTTACTTGTAGTTCTATTTATAGAAGGGAAAGGAGGTTAATAAAAGTTCAAGAAGAAGGCATTAGTGCAAAGTTGCATGTCACAAGATGACAATGCATTTTCCAATTGCATGATTTGATGAGGGATAGGAATGGCTTTGAATTCGATGGTTGAGATTAAAGCTATAGAATCCACTAGATGAAGATGAAGCATTGTGATTGGGACCCATGTATGGTGGATAATTGAAGTAGAAAGCATTCTTGGAACTGGCCACTAAATGAGTATAGAGGCCCTATAGGAAGGTTTCATAGATCACTAGAGGATATTAAAGAAGATTATCTTAGAAAGGAATAAAGCCAATATGCCTACCAATTTCAAACCATACAAAGACAATTAATGAAAAAAAAAAAAAATAAAACTTTATCTAATAATAAATTTAAGAAAATACTCATGTAAAATATTAATAATTTATTTTGATCAAATAAAAATTTATTGTCTAATAAAAAATATATTTTATTTTTTAAGTAGCTCAAAGAAAAGGAACCTGTCCTTGCAAGGAAGTTCTTTTTTTTTTTTTTTTTTTTTAATTTGGTGGGTGGGGAATTAAGAAGTATATTTTGATTTAACTCCCACTAGTATGGCATGCCGCGTGTCAAACTCCCCAACGGTTTGATCAGCCGCTCCGCTTTGCACCGAATCTTTCCCTCTATGGACAGAATCCGCAGCGCCTTTGGAATATTTTGCCTGCGATCTTTCCGCTTTTTAAAAAGTTTCTTGTCCGCATTAACCGCATGCGACTTAGGCTTAGGCTTGATTAGGATGATTTTTTTTTCTAGTTTTTAAAGTAATTTTTTATTATAAAAATTAAAATTTGTATACTAAAAATTATTTTAAGAAACAAAAAGAAAGTCATCCAAAATAAAGCCTGTTTTAGGCAAAAAAATGCATGTACCGAGTTTTTCGCACCTGTACTGATTTTTTTGGCGCTTTTTTGCCTAAAACCGAACCTTCCTCTGCGTACGTTCACTGGATAGAATAAAAGCTCTAGTTTGAGACAACTTTATAATTATTTTTAAAATAAATTTTTTTACAAGTAAGTTGTTTTAAAAAGGACTAAGAAAGTTGTCCACGTTTCTTTTGTGATGGCTTTATTACTGTTTCTTAAAATAACCTTTCAATACAAAATTTTAAATTTTTATAGTTAAAAGCTGCTTTAAGAATAGTAAGAAAATCGACCCAAATGAAGTCTGAACGACTTTATTATTGCTTTTTAAAGCAGAGTTTTAGTAAAAAAAAATTAATTTTGTAATAAAAAGCTGCTATAAGAATAGTAAGAAAGCCGTCTCAAATGAAGCGTAGGCCGGCTTTCTTACTGATTTTAAAGTAATTTTTTAGTACAAAATTTAAATTTTTTTACTAGAAAGTAGCTTTAAGAAGTAAATAACAAAACCGTCCCAAACGAAGCCTAAGGGTTAGTTTGGGACAGCTTTTTTACCACTTCTCAATGCAGCTTTCTAGTTTAAATTTAATTTTTATACAAAAAATTTACTTTAAAAAGCAATAAGAAAGCCGTCCAAACTAAACCTAAGGCTTCGTTTGTGACGGCTTTCTTATTGCTTCTTAAAAGAATTTCCTAGTACAAAAATTAATATTTTTTAATATTTTGTACTAGGAAGCTGCTTTAAGAAGCAGAGGGACGGCTTTTTTATTGTTTTCTAAAACGGAGTTTTAGTACAAAAATAAAAAAAATGTACTAAAACTATGTTTTATAAAGCAATAAAAAAGCCGTCCCAAACAAACCCTAAGTCTTCATTTGAGACGGCTTTCTTACTGCATCTTAAAACAATTTTTTAATATAAGAACTTTAATTTTAAAACTAAAAAATTATTTTTAAATGCAATAAAAAAGCTGCCACAAATGAAGTCTAATTCATCCTCTTACAAACTAAGCGGTGATAGTTGCATGAGCCACATTTTAAGGGCCGTTGATTTGCTAAAAAATAGATGTAAATTATTTAAATATAGATGTTTTTAAAATATTGATATTTGATTTGAAATAAATGAAATATAGAGAGAAATTTTAAGTAAATAAAATTTATGCTCTACTTAAAATTCAATGTATTAGAAATTCTTCAAAATTTCATATAATTTTAAAATATTTTTTACACTGAATTCCATTTTCCCCAAAAAAGTGATGGATTTCGAACGAATAACGTCAATATGCAATCACTTTTCGCTATTTAGTGCTGTTTTTTATGCGCCTTTGTTTTATTCTTTTTTATTTTTTACTCTTCTCTCTCTCTCTCGACTATCTTTTGTGAGAGCCAAAGCTTTATTTTTTCTCTTTTAACAAAGAGATTTAAGAAATTTTTATTTAAAAAAAATATTTTGTGTATTATTATTATTATTATTTTTAAAAAGATAATAATGATTTTTATCACTACAATGCAATATTATATCCTTTGAATTTATGCAATTAATAATACATATTTTTAACATTAAATTCTTGCATTATATATTCGGATTTTGACAAAAAGAAAGAGTTATAATTTTGTTATATATTTAATATTTTGGTGAAATTTTAAAGAAATAAATGTATATAGTGTTAATTTTATAAATAATTAAATTTATTTATTATTTATGTAATTGCATGTAAAAATTAACCTTTCATTATAAAAAATTTAAAAAATGATGATAAATTTACTACTAAATAATTGTGACAAGTTTGTAAAAAATAGTGCAATAATAATAAAAAAATTTATTATATGCATTGTTATTCCTCTTTAGTTTGTTATTGTTATTGTCATCTTGTGAGTGGCTTGCAACATATGTGTGGTTTAAGTCTGGAGGAAAAAAGTCGAAAAAGGAGAAAGAAATGATAACTTAAGCTCAATGAATGCACCATCTCAGCAAATTAAAAACGACAAAAGAAGTCTATGTTCTAATTTCAAAAGCATAATATTTTGTTGGATCTTGAAAAAGGTTCATCAATTACTATATACAGTACTATCATCTCAACTTCCTTTATTCTTTAGAATGTTTTTGCTCTATCACAATTAATTTGAATGTTTTGTATATTATTTACTTGTTTATTTATTTATTTCAAGGGTAGGGAAGGATTTGAGTGTGTTAATTGCAATGGAATCAAGACTTAGAGTGATTAAATTGTTCAATCTAGTTTTAACTTCAACTTTTATAGCCATTTTTCTTGCTTTTCTACTAACCCTCCCCTTAATTGTTTGCCTATTACTTTCTTATTTCCTAGTTATCACTCTATAGGGGCTGAGCTGGTAGAGATCACAACCTGGAGTAAGAGCGAGAGAGTGAGAGACAAGGGGGGCTTTGGTGTTTCAATTTGGACTAAAGCATAGGACATCGAGAGTGAGGAAGGAAGATCTTCGAAGAACTATTGTTCAATTCCCATTTAGGGAATGATAAAGTGGGAGTTTGTGGAGCTCAGTCGGTTGTTTCAAAGGTTTTATCCTGATATCCAAACTTGAAAGTTGGTCATATGAGTGTGGTTTGCTTCTTTTTCCTTTGGTGGCTTATGATGATCTTGCCCACATTAGAGGCAAATAAGTTGAAATATGATCTTAATTGAGTGTCACATAGTTTTTTTTTTGTTTGATATAGGGGTGTCAATATTTGACATGACCTGAAAATCTGACACAAACCCGACCAAAAAATTTCAGGTTTGGGTTAATCCAAACTGGAAATAGGTCAGGTTCGGGTTGACCCAAAAACTTGAAATTGACTAGTTTTTCCCATTTTGACCCAAAACCCAAGATTGACCCATTTTTTACCCTAAAACTAATAATTTTTGGATGACCCCGGGTCATTCCTGTCATGTTGGGTTGACCCGGACCAGAAGCGGGTCGGGTTCGGGTCTGAAAAGCCGACCAGTATGCAAAAATGATTCAGGTTCGGGTTGATTGGAATAGTGCCATGTTAGTTTTGGGTTCGTTCTGAATCCGACCCATGACCCAAAATCGAGCCCCATTGATTTATATAATGGTTTATCGTCTGAGATATTAATCATTTATTCTAGATTTATGAGAAGCTTGTAATCTATATTTTCATTTGAGAAGCAATAAAACCTAAGTATATCTTTCTTCTCATAGATGTAAGCACATTTTCCCGAACTACTTATATCTTCTTGCTCATTTTTCTCTATGATATATGTCGATAAGGTGCCTACAAAATTTTATAGGTCATAGTAATTCCTTTTTTCTTTGAAGTGTTCTTAATTAAAATCAATTTTCATGTCCTATTGACTTTTATGATTATAATTGTTAATTATTAAATTCACTAATTAGTTTTTTATGAAAATAATTCATAGTTAGTTTTCTTTATGTTGTATATATCTAAATGCACAGTTCTTTGCAATATAAGTTTATAAAATTAAAATATAAGAATAATTTACTTTTAATATAAATCAGAAGAGGCTTATGATATTATTCACTATTTTTTATTTTGTTTTTTACATGATTTTTATTGCTCTATCTTGTAGGAAAGTTTATTGGCAAGATATATACACCTTATTGATATTTTAGTTTGTAGTTGCGAACTTGAAATATGAAGTCCTATTACATAATTAAAATCATTTAAAAATGTTTAGTTATTTTGGCTTCATTTGAGACGGTTTTCTTACAGCTTCTTAAAGCAGTTTTTAAATATAAAAATTAAAATGTTTTGTAATTAAAAAATAGTAAAAAAGCCGTCCAAACAAAACATTTGAATCTTAGATAAATCATGTGCATGTGGTTTAATAGAGTTTAACAAATTAGTGCTATAGCAATGTTTAATGATTAGATAGAATGAGTGTTTCTAAGGACAAGATTGGGAGCTTTGATAAAAAAAATGATTTATCAATTTGATGAAAATTTATGACAGCCATTTTGGTCCAATTAAAAGTAACCGAGACTTTAGAATATTGTAAGAGCAATTTTGAGTGGTTCTTTAGATGCTGATAATAAAGCTAAAAAAAAAAAAATCATGGAATTTGCATGTAGTATGCTTTTGAGTGTGAAGGTACTCCATAAGGTCGATAAGAAAATGAATATTGTTGTAGGGATATAGCTAAAATTAGATAATATGCCAATAATTGTGGGTGTCAACATTTGACACAATACGAAAATTCAATTACAAAATTTTGGGTTAGAGTCAATCCGTTTCACAAATGGGTTGGGTTCAGGTCGAATTCGACCCGCTTGGAAAAATGGGTCGGGATCAGGTTAACCTGAAACTCGTACTCTACCTGGGAAAAACACATCCGTTTCACCACATCCCGTCCGCATTGACCACTTTTGACATGAGTTGCGTCGCCTGTAGAGCCCTGCATTGGGTACCATACCCACACTCACCCATGTACCCACCCATACCCATTCCCATGGCCTTGTGGGTGGGTAAGTGTGGGTACTCAACATAGGGGGATAAATCAATTTACATTGCTAATCATCATATATCTTATATTACTGCAATCATCACTACATAGTGTGCAGCACTTAACTACATTGCGACATCAATAAATTATGATATGCGTCTTGAAAGTTTGCAATAAGAGCAAAGGGAAACAAGCCTCAAGGCCATCAATCCGTGGCAAGCTGCGTTCAAAAAGCCTCGAAAGTTGGTGTATATGGCATCCTGAAAGTCTCCATGGGTGGGCGAAGCCTGTCGAGTAAAGCATGGGTACCCAACTAGGACCCCATGTAGGGCTTTGGTCGTCTGCCCACTATCATTGTCGTCGCTGACTTGTCAAGCCACTGATGCCTCGCCGCGCCTGCGGCCTCACGATCCCAGTTCATCTTCGATTCGCCGAGCCGCTAACGCCTCACCCAGCCGCGGGTCGAGTCAGGTCAAACCATCAACCTGTGTTGTTCGGGTCCTGATTGAAAAACTTGACCAACATGCAAAAACGGGTATTGTTCATGTTGGGTCAGCAAGTGTCGCGTCAGTTCCAGGTTGTACCCAAACTCAACCCGTGACCCAAATTTGATAACCCTAACTATAACTAAAATCTATCAAATCAAACTTACCTTAAAGGGTAAATTGTTTGGATTTAAGATGTCCAAAACAAAGAGTTATGAGGATAATATGGATGGTTTCGATACATTTATCATAGATTTAAAGATTGTTGGTGTCAAGATAGAGATGAAAATCAAGATATTACAATTTTGAACTCATTACCTAAATCGTATGCTCATTTTGTTGATGTTATGAAATATTCTTTGAATACTATGTCGTCATCGGGAGAGTTTCAAACTATTTTAAAATTGAAGAAAATATGAATCAAAATTAAGAAGAGATCATAGGGGATCACAGAATATAAATACCAGAGAGAGGTCAAAGAAGAAAGAAAAAGATAAACAGATTTCCAGTATTTGTGATTATAAGCTTTTTTTATTAATCTGTTTAAATTTTAATTCGAAAATCTTAAATTAGGTACATGAATTTAGGTTGGCATATCGGATTAGAATCGAATCCGAAGGAGACCCAACTCAACTATGCTTAACATGAATTTGTGCCGTTTATCATATGAGTAAAAATGTTTGATCCAAAAAGTACTTAACACGAACCCACTGATTAACTCAAACACGACATGCTTATTATATAGATCATATGATTTTTTTAGCTATGACGACCTGCTTAACTCAAAAAATGACTATTTAACTCGAGCCCAATTAATCCAAATTTCACTTGTTTCGCTCAAACACAAATGATAATCGATTAAATTTCGAATCAATTTCACTTTTTTGTGTTAACCTAAACCCTAAACTTAAAAAATTAATCAATTCAAAATTCTAGTCCGGAACCAAACCCGATCAACAACCTGAACATAAAATTTTCAAGTTGAGCTTGAATTAGGTTGTTGGATCGAATCATTTATTGAAACTTCTAACTTATGGTGACTATAGAACAAAGCACTAAATTTGATGATAATTGTTCTTTTTGTATTTCCATTTGGCTTCTTATTGGGAATATTTAACTAAGGGAAAAACAAAAGTTAGAAATCTTAACTTAATGATTATGTGCTTGAAAATGTTGCACCAACACCGCATCCTTACCCGTAGGGTGGAAATAATAAAGCCACCGAGAATAGGTGAATGGGTTATGACAGATAAGTATTGGAAATCAAAAATTAAAGACCATCAAATCAAGATACTTTTAGCTAGGTGGAGAAATTAATTCACCAAAACACCCAAAAAAAAGACAAAAAATATTATTTTGATTTAGGGTTTATTTAGAAAGATTTAATTATGAAATTATTTTGAAAAAAATTATTATGGACTTAACCATAAAATTTATGTATAATAATAATAATAATAATAATAATAATAATAATAATAATAATAATAATAATGTAGCAAATAGATCGAAGTGTGGCAATTAGGGGTGTCAATATTTGACAAGACTCGAAAACCCGACTAGGCTAAAATTTCGAGTTAGGTTCAATATGTTTTGCAAACGGGTCGGGTTCGGGTTTCCGGATTCGACCCGTTTGGAAAAACTGTTCGGGTTGACCCGGAAACCCAAACTTAACCCAAGTTAATCCGTTTGGGAAAACACACGAGTCACGTCCAGTCCTGTCTTGTCCCATCCCAACTCATTGTTGCCGCTATCGACTATGCCATCGCTCTCGTCGCGTGAAGTCTTCTCGATGTCTCCATCATGTGTGTCATCGCTCTCACCTCGCTATCTACCCGCATCATATTCCAATGCTGGCACGCTACCATCCACCGTCCGCAATGCTGTTGGCCTCGCCTCACCGCCGTCCGCAGTGCCGCTGCACTACTTCCATTCCACCTATCTGCATTATGCCAGGCTTACCCACTGGCAGCCATTGGCAGTAGTAGCCCGCACTCAGACCCGGCCTCGTAGCGCTCTGCCAGGCTCACTCACCTGCACGCATGACCCAAAAACCTGCATGCGTGACGCAACTATGCCCATTTCATGTTCACAAGTCGGGTCGGGCCAACCCGACAACCAGTGCGGATCGGATCTGAGTTGGATTTCGTGACCCGTTTGCAAAATCGGGTCGAGTTCGAGTTGGGTCAACTAGTGTCGGGTTGGTTCCGGGTTTGACCCGAACTCGACCTGTGACCCAATTTTGATAGCCTGACAATGATATATCATTCCCATAAGCACCCTTAACCAAATAACAAATAAAAGTGAAAAACAATCTTGTGATAATTTGTAATAATTTTAAAAACTATTTTAATCAATTTTTAATGGATGTTCAATTATTTTGTTTTGGTATTGCTTGCATGATGAAATATTATTTAATATGTGATCATTCAGCTATTTTTCTCAGCATATAAGATTAACTATCATAATATTTGAAGGATGTGTAGATGATTGACTCAAAGGGCATTGCTGACAAAAAAATTCATTAGTTCATCGATGAAAAATCTATCGGTAACCCAATTCACCAATGTAAAATCTACGAATAGTCCGCCGAGCATTTGTAAAATATGACAAAAATCACTATTTTTTTGTGAAGCATAATTAGGGGTGTAAGTGAGCCGAGCCGGCTCTTGAGCGGGCTCGAACTCGACTCATTAACTAGCTCGCGAGCCGAGCTTATCGAGCTTCAAGCTCGAGTTCGAGCCTACATTCGAGCTCGTATGATAAATGAGCTCGAGTTCGAGCTCAACCCAACTCGTCTCGAAAGCTTATCAAGCTACTCGATATAATTATATATATATATATATATATATATTATTTTTTTATAATATTTGAAAGCTTAGTTTATAAAAAAAACCTATCCGCAGCTACAGTTTTTCAAACGAGCTCGAGCTTTCAAGTCGAGCTCGAGCTTGATATTTCCTAAACGAGTCGAGGTCGAACCCTCTTATTGAGCTCAAACTCGAGCTCGAGCTAGAGCTCATTAAGGATTAAACGAGCCAGACTTGATAATGCAAATACTCGACTCGTTTATACCCCTAAGCGTAATCACCTAATCGCCCTACAAGCCGACACGGTATCATGGTGTCTTATTTCTCTCTCTCTCTCTCTCTCTCTCTCTCTCTCTCTCTCTCTCTCTCTCTCTCTCTCTCTCTCTCTCTCTCTCTCTCTCCTATTTGCTTCTTTTCATCGCCGAGTTTTAGTCTGATTACTCTGTCGCGCTGACAATTCCACCAATGTATTCACCGAGCTTATATGCATTGGACTATTCGTATATGTGCAATGACATACTCATAGGGGTGTCAATTTTGGGTCACGAATCAGATTCGGGTCGAACCTAGAACTGGCCCGGCACTATTCGGGTCAACCCGAACCTGACCCGTTTTGCATACGGATCCATTTTCCGAACCCGAACCTGAACAGATTCGGCTTCAGCAACGGCATAAAACGGACGACTTCGGCGGCCGGCGTTCGACGTCGGCTTCATCATCGCGCGACAGCCTGAACGATATGCTGGCAGTTTCCGCAGAGGGGGTAGGCGGGCAGCCGAGGAAAAAAGGGCAAGCGGGAACGCGACAGCGGGGGGCAGGCGTGCAGGCTACGCTGGCATTTTCTGCAGCTCATTGCACGCGGGCAGCCGGGGCAACCGGGCAGGCGGGACAGGTATACGGGTTTTCCGAGTCATTTTGGGTTATTTTCGAATTTCCGGGTCAACCCGAATCTGACCAGGTTTTGCAAACAGGTCAATTTTCTGGACCCGAACCCGACCCGCTTCGGGTCAACCCAAACCCAAAATTTTCGGGTCGGGTTAGGATCGGGTCTAATATTGACACACCTACTACTCACAATGTGCATTAGGGTTGTAAGTGAGTCAAATCAATTCATGAGCCAATTGGTTCGAATTTAACTTGATAAATAGCTTGTGACTTGAGCTTAATGAGCTAACGAGCCAAGCTTGAGCCAACCCTTACTTGACTAGTTAGCTCACGAGTCGACTTATTTAAAAAATTAATACAAAATGCACTTAATATATAAGTATTTAAGATTTAGGTATAAAATTGTGTATATATATATATATATATATATATATATATCGCCTTTTTTTAAAATAAAAAGAGTATACCCAAATTTCATTAAATAATAAAGAGATTACATCGAAGGCCCCAAAAAAGCACAAACAAAAATACAATGCTAGGGAAAGTAACCTCCAAAAGAAATGAGCTAAAATAAGCCATTAAGAAGGCCACATAGTGAACTGTCGGACTCAGGAGATAGCTCATCCTACAATCACCCAGCCGGCCGGCAAGGATCATCCATTGAAGGCATCAAGTCACAAGATGTGAGATCTCGTTCCCTTACTGTTCCTCTCTGATTTGGATTTTCCTCTCAGGATTGTCCAGGAAGATGTTGAGATCGTCCAGGCCGATCAGTGTATTGAAAACAGCTGATTTCTGGAGTGCTTTCTGGAACGATTTCTGGACAGGATCGTCCGGGACGATATTGAGATCGTCCAGGCCGATCGGTACTGTTCAAAATATCGTTCTGATCATAGCCCTGTGAAC
Source organism: Dendrobium huoshanense (assembly GCA_016618105.1). Classification (NCBI taxonomy): domain Eukaryota; kingdom Viridiplantae; phylum Streptophyta; class Magnoliopsida; order Asparagales; family Orchidaceae; genus Dendrobium; species Dendrobium huoshanense. Next base: position 12,820,426 of record CM028359.1, on the reverse strand, counting down.
GGTCCAAGACGATCAAAATTGGTCTGATCGTCCCGGGACGATATGGCGATCGGCCGGGCCGATCAGCTTTATGATTTAAGCAAATCAGCTCGTTTTGAGGAGAGAGAAAAATCAAATTTATAAAACCAGATATTTTGAGGAGAGAGAAAGAGAAAGGGAAAAGAGGAAAAGCTGGTTTTCGGAGATCGCGGAGCGCTTTTCGTCCGACGCTGCTGTTGGGTGTGGACCTCCGAAAGAGCACCGCGCAAACGGGCCAATTGGAAGAGACAGATTGGATCGCGCATACGACTGACCATTGAGGATAGAGGCTGACGCCAACATGACGCCAACACACCTCGATGGGTAGTAATATACACGACCAAATCACGGGTTTCCCCCATCCGATGCAAGAGCTCGAATGGGGTTTAGTAGATTGTGGAGACCAAGTTTCCCACGGGCGCAAGCCCCCGTGGTTAATTACATCCCAGGCCGGAGCCTGAGAAAACTCTCGATTAAGGATTATACATTATCCTCTCATAAAGTGGGATTGACACAAGGGTACAGACTAGGAAATCCTACTCAAAGGGAAGAAAGGTCCGAAGGGGCTGAATCAACATGCATGGCTCATACCAGCATTCGGAGGCTCTAGGGTACTACAGAGAAACTGGAGAAAATCAAAGTCAAATATCCGATCACATGCGTGAGAGAAGGATGGAGGTGGCGTCATCCTGTAACGCGGATAAGTAGGATTTAGGGTCCCTGAGAAGAAGAGACCTACCTACTATTTAAGGCATACTACGAGACCGAATGTAGTAGCCTCGAATCCTAAATCTAGTTTGGACTTAGTGTTCGACACACACTAAGACCAGTGTCCTAGCTAATGCGATGCAAAGATCTGGACTTATCCCGGCCTGGATTGGGGGAGCCAGCTAACCACCTAGTCGCTTTAAAACCATGCAATTAAGTCAGTTATGAAAGATTGGTGGGTGGTACAGTTATTGGAAGTAGGACCGACGTCTAGAGAATTTCCTAAGTGGTCCTGGACTTATGTTGGGTGAATGCTCCTAACTAATGCAATTAAATTTTAATTAAATTGATTTCTAATGCAATGCATGCTAGTTGAAATGTCAGCTCATGAATGCTATAGAACTTTAAAAACAGGCTTAATATAAAAATAATTTTTAGAAAAGACTGAGTCTCCCTAGGTCCGGCACTTCATCCTCATAGGCCAGATTATCCGGACTCTACCCGCAGGCAGGGAGATGTCTTATAACAAGGAAAAGAAGAAATGCAATAATATGCATGCGACCCCGGACGGTTCCGGCAGTTCCCTAGGTTCGTTAAGTTTCTATGTTGTTTAAAACTTAAATTTTTAAAGATTAATTACGAGTAGAAGAATTTTATAGTCCTTAATGAGCCTAATACGATCCAGGCGAAAACAAACACGGCATGCAAGAAATAAACCTAGAAAAAGCAGATATTTCTAAGCGCAATCAGGTAAGCACATCAATATAAATCCACAAACTAATCAAATAAATGTCCATAGGCCAACTGCCCTTTAATTACAACCCAGGGTATGCAGAAAAGTAAAGTGGCCGGGCACCACTGCCAACAACCCGGATTTCTAAGCCTATGACAGACGCCAACAACTTTGAGTGGGATATTGGGTCTTCAATCTTCAATATCTTCAATCTCCTGGGTATCCTCTCATTGGACTCCTTGGATCACTCCTCCTTGGACTCCTTGGATCCGTCGTGGCTTGAATATCCAAACGAAGAGACAATTTCCCCCAATAGGGGTGTATTGCCTTTTCTCTTTGGATATCTAAAGCCATCCAGCTCGATCTTCCAAATGGAAGAAGACTCTCCCCTTAGGGATGCCTTCTTCTTTTAGAATTCGAGCTAGATAAGAATATCCCAACTCAATAGTTGTTTTCACAACTCTTAACAATTATTACATATAAATTACATTAATGGAAAGCAGTAAATCTAAGAATCCCTGCAAGGTTATCCTAGTAAAAATCATCCCAAGCAATTTATATGGAAATGAAAATGCTAACACCATTGACCCTGTGCCAAGCCATGCTCTGAATTTTGAGGGCTAAGAAGCTCCATCTGTGCAGTTATAATTATTAATTTAGCCCTCATTTATTGAGGGGGGCTGAGCAAGCACCTGCATAAGACAACATTAGAAAATATAATGGTGCCCCCCTTTTATCAGCTTGAGCATGGCCACCTGCACGGAAGAACAATATATATATATCGCTCCTAACCTATGGGTAAGTCTAACGCTCACATCCAGAGTGCAGAAAAAGTAAGCAAACACACCAACCAGTTTTCAAACAGCATGCAATGAAATCCACGAAAGCTCCGGCACACAGCAGAAAAGTAAAACCCAGCGGCCTAACCTAGATCTAGAAGTGGTGCCCTAGCAAACCATTCTATGTGTGTGTAAGGCTAGTGTAGTTTGGATAGATCCTAATATGGGCAGTTAGTTGAAATTATCTAGAGTTCAGGTTTGTTATGAGCCAGAAGGGGGTTTTTAGTTGGAATTCAAATATTAATGGATTAGGGTCCATTTTAGTTAATTTAGTTTGTTGGTCTGTTTCAAGAGCTTAAGGAAATAATATTTGAAGTTAAAGTTACATTAGCCAATTTTGGAAAGTCTCGGGTCCTCCTAGGAACTAGACTAAGGGTCCAAAAAGTCACTATGGGAAAAAGGCTAATCCTGGGTCTCCTATCACCTTAGGAAGATACTAGACCTTAATATGAGTAGTTAGACAGGTAGTGGACTGAAATCGGAGTTCTCTAGGGAAAGTTATGAACTTTCTAAGTTTCGGGCCCTAAATGAACTAGGGTTGACCAAAAAGTTGACTTTCCAATCTAAGCCAATTTCTGGAACCCTAAGATTTTCAATAAATACTAGGACCTAATTGGAGTCTAATGCAAGTGAGTTTACCTAATTTGGAATTTTCTATAATTAGTTATGGATTTCTAAAGGTAGGGTAATTAAAGGAATTTTCTAAACTAACTAGGAAAGGGCCTTTTTTACTGTTTTGCTCCAAACAAGCTCCAAACTGATTGGAATCACTCCCAAAGATCAGGGATGACCTAAGAAAGTGTTCCCAAGTGTTTGGAGAAAATTTGGAATTTTTAATAATTTTTAATGATTTATTAGGGGTAAAACGGTAATTTCCACCTATTGTCAAATTAGGGGTCAACCTAAAGTCAAACTATGGAGCCCTATTTATCTAAGGTCAAGGATCAAATTCTGGTCAGTTTGAGGTATTACGGGTAATTTTCTGACCTAATATGTAATTATTGTATTTTCCGGAAGGTCTCGGGGCCTTAATTAGCAGGTTAATTATGGTTGGTTAGCTAAGGGCTCTAAAAGCTCCTAAAAATTCCTAGAAAATTCAGAGAGGCTTATGATGTCACTAAGTTTAAATGTTGAAGTTTTCATGTCGTTTTGGGATCTATCCTAGCTCCTAGAAAACTTCTAAGTTCGCTAGACAGGTCCTTAATTTTTGTCCTTAGGGTGTCACTACGTTGTAGGAGTTTAAAGTGATGTTTACACTAACCCTCATGATAATAAATGCATGGGAGTACAGTAAATAAATAAACACACCATGTCCTTAGATCTAGGAGAACCTAAACTAAGTGGTGGTAGTGCGACGACCTACACATGCAATCTATGAAAGATAAAAAAAGTAAAGACACCTAAAGAGATGATTAGTGAATGATCGGGACTCAACCATTCACTAACCCACTCCCCCATGATTGCTCTTCACACATAAGATCCATGTTTAAAATTTCACACGATAGCGGGTATCCCAAAGTTAGGATTTATGTATAAGTAGTTTAAAAAAATAGTTTCAAAATACTTATAAATATAAATATATATTTTAGAAAATAAAATAATTAAAAGGTAGATCAATTCATAATACATAGATATAGGGAAACCCACTAAACACTCTCACCAGTCCCAAAACGATTTAAAAAATAATTTGTATCCTGAAAATAATTATCGTAATTAATATTTAATATAAAAAAAATACTAGAATAATCGAATCCAAATAATGATTTGTCAAAAACAGCCAAAACTAGGGGCTGGAAACGGTTTCAAAACATAAAGCTCGTCTTGCTGAAAAGAACGAGGGGTCGCACATCGAAATCCGACTTAAGACGGCGAAGATACGAAATTTACAAGTTAAATCATAATAAAATAACATTTTAAAATAGCCCTATTTCACTGGTTTTGAAATAACAGGAAATACAGACATAATTTTCATCTGAAAATAGTTTTAAAATGTGCAGAATTCAGAGTACATCCAAAACAAGGTATTGTGTGTTGACAGAGGACTTAAAACGACAAAGTTATGTAATTTTGAAGTTTAAAGGCAATAAATAAAATAATTTTAAAATGATGCAGCTGACTGTTTTGAAAATAATTGCACAAAAACCCAGAATTTTTGAATAAAACCAATTCCAGAATATGCAGAATCAAAATACGCTCAAAACAAGACGTTGTGCGTTAAAATCGGGTTAAAAACGAGAAAGTTATGAATTTTGCAAGTTTAAACACAATAAAGGATATTTATAGATAGATAATTATTAAAAATAAATAATAATAATAATAATAATAAAAATGTAATAAAAAAAAAAAAAAAAAAAAAAAATAACATCAAAACTAATTAACAATATCAATGATCATAAAACAGTAAAATAACAACTTAAACTAATAATAATTAATATAAATAACTATTAAATAATAATTATATTAAAATAATAATTTTTTTTTTTTTTTTAAAAAAAAGGGGTTATTTCCACTGTTTTTGAAATAATTTAAAATAGAATTATAATTTTAAAATAATTTTAATTTTATAATAAAGAGGATAAAAATCCGAACAATTCGATATATTGTACGCGAAAATCGGACAAAAAACGGATTTTTGGCGATTTTTTGAAGAAAATAAGGTTTTAAAATAGTTTAAAATTCATTTTTTTTTAGTTAAATCGGCCGGCGGCGCCACGTGTCGCTCCCGGATTGGGCCCGCGGTTCTCGGCCGATGATTGTGCCGCCGCAATCATTGTCCAATGATTGGCAATCATTGGCGGCGGCGGCGGGGTCCGCTCGAGACTCACTTAAGTGAGTCAGCGCGGATCACGGCCGCTGATTTCGCGCGGCACGAAATCAAAGGCCCTGATCGAGCCGGATCGCGGGGCCAAACACCGGACCGAAGGATCGGTCGGACGGGCGCGTGGTCCAGCAGGGATCTTGACCGTTGATCAGCGAGATCAACGGTCCAGAAACCGTGCGACTGGGAGCCAGCCGAACCGAGAGCCCTAACCCTATTTTCGCTTCGTTCTCACAAACGACTGGATCAAACGCGACGAAATTTTAGACATGTCTTCTAGTAATGAAGAGCATTCATGGGGATATATTTTTAGAATTTAATATGCGATATATTGAAAGTTATTTAGATCTAAGTGTTCTAGCTAGGGTTTGCGATATACCTCAATCCACACGGTGAATTCGGAAGATCTTGGTCTCGTTGGACTCGTGGGATCGTCTAGAACAATTCCTCTCTTGAACTCCAACGCCAAAACAGCCTGGATCGGACGGGATTCGCGTAGAGAAGGTTTCACGCTCGGGTTCGCCGGACTTCTCGTCGCCGGCGGCTCGAGCAGGTCGGGATCTGGTCGGGAAAGGTGGAGGAAGGAAGCGGGAGCTCTCACCGAAAATTTGGAGGCCTGAGGTGGTCTCTCCAAAGAGCAAGAGCAAAAAAGTCCTTTCCTAAACCTAATTTTTGCTATTTAAAGGCTCTACCCTATCATGAACGGTTGGGATTGAATCCACCGACCATTAGGAGGGAAATTAGAGCTATTTAGGCCGTGGTTTCAATTTGAAATCCAAGGGGATTGAATTCGAGCATTAAATGGGCCTTAATAGGGATTTAAATGAGTCTTAATGGGTCGATTTGACCCATTATGACTTGGATTGACCAAGTCACATGTTGACTTGGTCAACTCAGTCAAATAGGTCCAATGGGTATTGGGTTTGAGCCTTGGATGTGTTTGAATGCATGAGAAATTGATTTGGGCTCAAAAAGGTCCAAATTGGTCAACCCTGGTTGACTTGGTCAACCGGGTTGACCCGGGGTCCAAGTCCAGGCTCAACAGACTCGACTCGACTCACTGAACCCATCGGAGAGGGTCTTGGGGTCTGGCTTGGTCAAATTTGACCAGGTCAACTCTTTGACCTGGTCTGGGCCAAAAACTAGGTCAACAAACGGACCCCCAACAGGAGTGGCGAACAACTAGTGAACCGCTCGTGTTGGCGTTGACCGACTAAGCCACTGAAAGGAGAGTAAAGAGTACAAAAGTGTAATGGTATCATCAAGGTGAGAGAAAGGTAGAGAACTCCTCTCCTGGCCTCACCCTACAACAAGGGCAGAGCCTAGGAGAGAGTGAAAAGCAGCAGTGCGCAAGGAAAGTATCACCAAAATGGTGAACTAGTAGTGTGGTCTTCTCCCGGCCTTACCCCTCGAAAAGGGTAGATCCAAGGATAGAACCAACGGTGAAGATCACCTAAAAAAAAAAAAAGGTGAAAGCAAAGTAAGGGGATTCTCCTATAGCCTTGTCCCGTAGCGAGGGCAGAGCAGGAAGGAGAATCAACAGGAAAGGTCACCACTAGGGTGAAAAAGTAAGGTGGTATCTCTCCTTGCCTTGTCCTATGGAGTGAGCAGAGCTAAAGAGAGAACCAAAAGTAGAGTAGTAAAAGCACTCAAACTATCTGTCTGACTATATCGAATCAGCAGAGTAGAAGGTGAAGGGGGTCCCATCTCCTCCTGCCTATTTCAGGACAGTGGACTGGGGTGACTCAGTATCTGCATAACCAAATCGGGTCAGCAAACAAAGAAATCACAAAGCCTGGTGTCTGCCTAATCGGAACAAGACACTCAGGGAAAAGGATGGCGAGGAGTTCCTGGCAGGTGCTCTGTCAGGCCCTCTCTACCAAGTAAGTCAAACCAGCTTCCTGTCTGTTCATTTCAAACAACAGGATAGAAGGTGAAAAGATCCCATCTCCTCCTGCCTATTTCAGGACAGTGGATTGGGGTGACTCAGTATCTGCATAACCAAATCGGGTCAGCAAACAAAGAAATCACAAAGCCTGGTGTCTGCCTAATCGGAACAAGACACTCAGGGAAAAGGATGGCGAGGAGTTCCTGCCAGGTGCTCTGTCAGGCCCTCTCTATCCAAGTAAGTCAAACCAACTTCCTGTCTGTTCATTTCAAACAGCAGGACAGAAGGTGAAAAGATCCCATCTCCTCCTGCCTATTTCAGGACAGTGGATTGGGGTGACTCAGTATCTGTCTGATCAACTCAAGACAGCAAACAAAAGAGTCACAAAATCTGGTGCCTATTTGATCAGAATAGGACACTCAGGGAAAGAGGCGAGGAGTTCCTGCCAGGTGCTCTGTCAGGCTCTCTCTACCAAGTAAAACCAGCTACCCGACTGACTGTATCTAGACAGCGGGGTGGAAAGTGAAAAGGATCCCGCCCCTCCTGATCCTTTCGGAACAGTGGATTGGGGTGACTCGATACTTCTGCCTGACCTCAGCAAAAGTAAAGAAGACACGAAATGGAAGCCTGCGTAGTCTTTTACAGGACATCCGAGTAAAAGGGTGTTGAGGAATTGCGCCTCCCAGGGACTCTGTCGGGCTCACTCAACGGTAAAGTAAAACCAACTACCAGGCTGACCGCATCTGGACAGCGGGTAGAGGGTGAAAGGATCCCGCCCCTCCTGCTCCTTTCGGAACAGTGGATTGGGGTGGCCACTACTTCTGCCTGACCTCAGCAAGAAGCTCGTGAACCACGAAATGGAAGCCTGCTTAGTCTTTTACAGGACATCCGAAGTAAAGGGTTGTTGAGGAATTGCGCCTCCCAGGGACTCTGTCGGGCTCACTCAACGGTAAAGTAAAACCAACTACCAGGCTGACCGCATCTGGACAGCGGGTAGAGGGTGAAAGGATCCCGCCCCTCCTGCTCCTTTCGGAACAGTGGATTGGGGTGGCCACTACTTCTGCCTGACCTCAGCAAGAAGCTCATGAACCACGAAATGGAAGCCTGCTTAGTCTTTTACAGGACATCCGAAGTAAAGGGTTGTTGAGGAATTGCGCCTCCCAGGGACTCTGTCGGGCTCACTCAACGGTAAAGTAAAACCAACTACCAGGCTGACCGCATCTGGACAGCGGGTAGAGGGTGAAAGGATCCCGCCCCTCCTGCTCCTTTCGGAACAGTGGATTGGGGTGGCCACTACTTCTGCCTGACCTCAGCAAGAAGCTCATGAACCACGAAATGGAAGCCTGCTTAGTCTTTTACAGGACATCCGAGGTAAAAGAAAGAAACGTTGAGGAATTGCGCCTCCCAGGGACTCTGTCGGGCTCACTCAACGGGTAAGCTTCGACATCTGCTGTAGCCAGTGCGGTCTTGCAGATGAAGAAGGGCTCAATACCCACCCAGTCATTTCAACTGAGTGAATAAAGAGTCGGGCTCTGATGCCTGCCTGATCAGGACAGTGCAAACGAGAGCGTGGCGAGGAGTACCTGTCAGGTGCTCTGTCAGGTCCTCTCTACCAGGTAAACTCAACTATCTGTCTGTTCATTTCAAACAGCAGGATAGAAGGTCAAAAGTCACCTCGACGTCAGCCTAACACGCATCTGTGTAGGGATGTGAGGGAAAAAAAGGTAAGTAAATGGGAATTTTAAGGGCAGAGCCACCTAGGGAACCCTTTCTAGCAATCTGATAACCACATGGTAGAGGACAAGTCGTCGTGGCCATGAGTATTCAAATGCTGTCAAGATCACCTAAAGAACTCCGACCCTACACAAAAGGGGGAGAAGACATCAGAACGACATCTCTCAAGAAAGCTGGAAGAGATATACCCGCTGTAAAGTGTGTAAAGGGGCGATCTCATTCCAAAGGAGTAAAAAGAACTCGAGTAGCGAGGGGGCACCTCAACTACAGAAGGCAGGACTATGCCTGGTAAAAACAATCCTCAAAGAGGCTACAGTAGTAAACCCATACTAACTGATGGGGACCCTGTAAGAGGTAGAAACAAGATCAGAACATCCAAAGGACCTCTCCGGCAGCTAGGAGTCAGATCTCAATGGGAAAAGAAGTTGTAAACGTATCTGAAAGAGCTGACTCTCTACTAGAGGATCAAAACTCAAGGAAAAGGTGGTGGTAGCATCTAAGGTGTGATGTCCTATACCACCAGGTAAGAAAAAGAGCCAAAGTAGTGAGGGATCATCCTCTCTACCAAGGACAACAACTCTGAGTAAGTAAAATCTCACAGTAGTGACACCCACACAAACTAGTGGGACCCTGTGAAAAGTAAAAGTGACCTCGACACATCCATAGGACTGCTCTGTCAACTGAGTCTAGAGTATGAATGGTAACATGGGTCACGAAAAAGTAGTAAAAGAAACTGATCTTCTGCTAAAAGATCAAAGTTCTCAAAGTGGTGATGTTAGTATCCTGGGCAAGGTATACTACACCACGAGGAGAAGAAGTAGCTCTAGGTAGTGAAGGGGACACACCTACCACCTGAGTACGGTAATCATGTATAGAAGTGAAGTATTATCAGAAGGATCACAGTGGTAGCACCTACCCTGATCGGGCAGGACCCTGTGGGGGGAAAAGGTAACAACACAACATCCATAGGGCTACTCTAGCAGCTAGGAGTAGAGTATGAATGTGGAGAGTATGGGTGCAAAGAAACTCAGGAACTGATCTTCTACTGGAAAATCAAAGCTCCTAAAGTCGTGGTGCTAACACCTGAGAACAGATGTACTACATCACAGCATAACTCTAAGGTGACAAGGGAGCACTCCTGACACCTAGCACGATAATCATGAGTGAGATCTATGATCATCGGTGGGTCACAGTGGTAACACCTACCCTAACTGGGTAGGACCCTGTGAGAAGTGGAAAAACAACCAAACAACATCCGTATGGCTACTCTAGCAGCTAAGAGTAGGGAACGAATGCTGAAAGTAAGTGAGTAAAGGAACTAGGGAGCTGATCTTCTACTGGAAAACCTGAGCTCCTGAGGATGTGATGCTAACACCTGAGAGAGGGTGTACTACATCACAGCTAAGGAAGCAACTCTGAGGTGACAAGGGAGCACACCTGACACCTAATCTGATAATCATGAGTGAGATTTATGATTATCATAAGACCACAGTGGTAACACCTACCCTAATCAGGTAGGACCCTGTGCGGAGTGAGGGTAACACTGCCACATTCTTATGACTACTCTGGCAGCTCAGAGTAATTCATGAATGGGAGGTAGACTGCCAAAAGAGGGCAGTATGGGGCGATCTTTTCTCAGAAAGACCTAAGCCCAAAAGGTAGTGATTGTTACATCTCAAAACACAATGTACCACATCACTAAAGAAGAAATGTATTTAAAATCATATAAGTTAATCGACCAACTAAGTGGAAACTCGGCCTTGAGGAGATCGTCAAAACACTCTCAAGGGAGGAGAAAGAGAAATTTTTGGGGAATTTGAGCTCTTAGAGAGTTTTACCGGGTTCCTCCTGCTGACAAGGGCAACCGGGTTCTTGTACTCCTAGGAGCTTCTTTTTTTTTTTTTTTTTTTTTTTTTTTTTTTTTTTTTTTTTTTTTAACCCTGATCATATTCGCCACATGAACAGAACTGGGAAATTTGTGCTTTTGGAGAGTTTTACCGGGTTCCTCCTGCAAAAGGGCAACCGGTTTTGCTCTACTAAGAGCTCCCCTCCTTTATCACACATGAATTTTTAAATTGGGGGTATTCGATGGTTTTGATAACCCAGACCACATTCATCTCCTGTGAATGAACTGGGGAGCACAATCGTATAGAGATTGATGTACAACTGAAATTATCATCAGGATAAAGGATCAACACTACCATATTTATCTAGCGTGGATGGTGTGGACCCAGTATCCTGTCTCAAAAGAGTCTAAGCCAATGACTCTAACATCCTTTATCACATTCAACTCATATGAATGGACTAGGGGCTACATCTATCAGATCAGGGCTGATAGAAAAAAAAGAAACTCATTTGGGATAGTGGATCTCCATCACCATACATGACTGTCAGGGTGTGGTGTGGACCCAGTATCACCTTTCAAAAATTAGACTCAAACTACTAGTTTTGATATCCCAGACCACACCTGGGGCGACAGGTGAAACTGGGGGACTAAGCCCTACAAAGGGGAGAACAAACTGAAAATTCTATGCGATAGCACCAACGTGATTGGTGCGCACAGACCAAAGTACAAAACATCCCTACGGCGTATTGGTGTATCACCTCTAAGGACAGCTTCATACTCTTCTAAACGACGTCGCGTGGTAGAGGACAAATCGTCGTGGCCACGCAGACTGCTGAAAAGTAAAAGAGATCCTTTTAGGAGTTACATATACAGAGGGTATCTACAGGCGGTAGGGAGGCTCCCCTGTGAAGTACTAGACTCAGGCATAGTACTTTTTCAAGTACTGTCCGTTGATGACAGGCATCGGGTGAACGCCATTTGCATCAACAAGTAGGTAGGCACCACCTTCATAAACTTGCTCTACAGCGAAGGGGCCTTCCCAAACAGGCTCAAACTTACCACCTCGCCGACGGTGCGAGATGATAGGCCTACGCAAAACAAGAACTAACTCGCCTACCCGGAAAGCACGGGGTCTAACAAGGCGCTCGTAGTGTCGTATCATTCGAGTCTGACTTAGCTTAAGGTATTGATAAGCTCGTAAGCGAAGCTCATCTAAACCATCCAGCTCTTCCAACCTTAGTCGGGCATTATCTTCCTCAGATAGATTGTAACTAACTGCGACACGTAGTGAGGGGAGCTCGACCTCAAGTGGGAGGACAGCTTCAGCCCAAAAGCTAAAGCATATGGGGTGGACTGGGTAGGAGTACGGTAGGTAGTCCTATACGCCCATAATGCTTCAGGTAACTTATCATGCCATTCTCTTTTATTTGCAACAAGGATTTTCCTTATCAGTTGCACAAGAGTCTTATTAAATGCCTCTGCCAAGCCATTGGCTTTAGGGTAGTAAATCGACGAGTATCGCCAATTAATATTATGGCGGCGGGCAAATCTGGCAATTTTGGTGCTTCTAAAGGACGGGCCGTTATCTGAGATTATACGGCGCGGAACACCAAAGCGATAAACAACGTTATCGCGAAAGAAGCGCATCACATCTTCTGATTTAACTTCCTTAAGTGGGACAGCTTCTGCCCACTTAGAGAAGTAATCAGTGGCGGCTAAAATGAACCTATGACCCTTAGAGGAAGGAGGGTCTATAGGACCCACCACATCCGTGCCCCAGCCCTCAAATGGCCAAGAAGAAACAGTAGGGTGCAACGGATTAGGGGGTTGGTGAATCACCGTGCCATGAATCTGGCACTGGTGGCATCTCTTAGCGTGCTCCATACAATCGTGGATCATAGTCGGCCAGTAGTAGCCAAGGCGTTAATTCTGCCTTTCATCTTAGGTCCAGACTGATGGGCACCACAAAGCCCTTCATGTATCTCGCTCATGACTCTTTTAGCCTCTTCTTTACTGAGACATCTCAACCACATTTGGTCAAAAGAGCGTCGATACAGAGTTTCATTTACATAGGCGAATGATAAGGCTCTCTTTCTAATTTGAGCAGCGAGAGACTTATCATCCGGAAGCCTACCATGTTTCAAATACTCTATGAAGGGTTCTCTCCAATCTGACTCCTCATCAACAGCAAGGACTGTGAGGGTCTGATCGGAGGAGGACAGGTCTGCGGGGCATAGAGCTTGACGATACTGGACAGAAATAGAAACTGGGTTTCCAGTAGGGTCAGCTAGTTCTTTTGCTAACTTGGCCAATGCATCTGCTTTTCCATTTTCAGATCTAGGGACCTTGGCCAAGGTTACTTCTGGTATTAAGCTTAGGAGCTCCATTGCTTTATTATGATATGGAATGAGCTCAGGCTTAAGTACTTTGTAGACTCCAGCTACTTGATTGATTATCAGTTGGGAGTCTCCAAAGATCTTCACCCGCGTAAGACTCATCTGAATGGCCAACTCTAACCCAAAATCAGAGCTTCGTACTCAGCTTCATTATTAGTACGAGGTTCTGATAAACTATAGGAGTACCGTAGAGTATGACCATCAGGAGACACAAAAATCAAGCCTAATCCTACCCTAATTGTAGGAGTTTCATATGGACTTGAAGCTTTAACGGATGACGCACCGTCAAAGTAAAACTCCCAAGTAGGGGACTCCTGTTCATCCACACTCATAATGAATTCATCAGGTAGCTCATCGTTGAGTGGGGAATCAGCAGGGATCGGGTGATCGGCCAAAAAGTCAGCTAGAGCCTGTCCTTTGACGGCCCGCTGAGGAACAAAAGTAATATCAAATTGCAGTAGTATCATAGACCATCGTGCTAGACGACCTGAAAGGGTCGGACGGGTCATCAGGTACTGCAATGGGTTGACTCGAGAGATCAGATTGATCTTATGTGATAGCATATAATGCCTAAGCTTCTGTACCGCGAAGATTAAGGCTAAACATTGCTTTTCTATCGCTGGGTACTTAAGCTCTGCAGGTATTAGTCGCCTGCTGAGGTAGTACAAGGCATTCTCCTTGCCTTCCTCATTCTCTTGAGCCAACAATGCACCTAAAGACTCATCCAGGGCCGTAGTGTAGAGAATCAACGGCCTACCTGGGATAGGTGCAGCTAAAACAGGGGGGTTCATCAGGTAGCGCTTTATGCTCTCAAAGGCCTTCCTGACAACTCTCATCCCAATGGAATCGGGCATCCTTCTTCACTAGTGCAGAGAAAGGATGACACCTACCAGAAAGATTGGAGATAAATCTCCGCAGGAAAACTAGTTTACCCTGAAAGGATCTCAACTGGGTAAGACTCTTAGGAGGTTTTAAATCTACTATGGCCTTGATCATAGAGGGATCTATCTCAATGCCACGGTAGCGAACTATGAACCCTAAGAACTTTCCTGCATTGACTCCAAATGCGCATTTCAAAGGATTCATCTTTAAATCAAATTTGCGCAGACGTTCAAAAACGATTCGCAGATCTTTGAGGTGATCTTCGCGGACCTTGCTTTTGACGACCAGATCATCCACATAGCACTCAACTTGCTCATGTATCATCTCATCAAAGATGACAGTCATGGCACGTTGATAGGTGGCTCCGGCATTCTTGAGCCCGAAGGGCATCACCTTGTAACAAAAGACACCTATAGGTGTCCGAAAAGCGTAAACTTCTCATCCTCAGGGTCCATCTTTATCTGATTGTAACCAGATGAACCATCCATGAATGAGAAGATGCTATGTGATGATGCTATATCCACCATAAGCTCTGGAATGGGGAGAGGAAAATCATCCTTAGGACATGCCTTGTTCAAATCACGGAAGTCGATACAGACTCGTATCTGTCCGCTCTTCTTCCGGACTGGAACAACGTTGGCAAGCCATGTTGGGTACTTCTCTTCCCTAATGAAACCAGCTTCTATAAGCTTCTTGGTTTCAGCGATCACCTGTTGTTCAATTTCCAACCTCATCCTGCGAGGTGCTTGTTTAACAGGGACTGCGTCAGACCTAATGGCTAACTTATGGACTGCTACCTCTGGATTTAGACCAGGCATCTCGGTGTAGTTCCAGGCAAAACAGTCTCTAAACTCTGATAGCAACTCGATGTATTCTTAAGCCTCTGACTCAGACAGTAGAGCACTATGAAAAATAGGCCTAGGATCTGACTCAGTGCCTAAGTTTACCTCACACAGTTCGTCCATGGCAGAAGTGACACCATCTTCAAACTCTTGTGGAGCCTCGAGTATTCTATCATTGTCACTATCCGGGTCTTCTTCGTCGGCAAGAGAAACAACCGGATAGACGTGGGAAACGACATGAATATTGGCATCACTGGACTGATTTAACCCCATATAACCTACGCCTCCTAGACCTTGGGGAAAATCAGTCCGCCAAACTCGTGCCTGCTGTAGAGCTTCTTCGTCGGGCCAAGTGGAACGAACCGCGCAAACGGGCCAATTGGAAGAGACAGATTGGATCGCGCATACGACTGACCATTGAGGATAGAGGCTGACGCCAACATGACGCCAACACACCTCGATGGGTAGTAATATACACGACCAAATCACGGGTTTCCCCCATCCGATGCAAGAGCTCGAATGGGGTTTAGTAGATTGTGGAGACCAAGTTTCCCACGGGCGCAAGCCCCCGTGGTTAATTACATCCCAGGCCGGAGCCTGAGAAAACTCTCGATTAAGGATTATACATTATCCTCTCATAAAGTGGGATTGACACAAGGGTACAGACTAGGAAATCCTACTCAAAGGGAAGAAAGGTCCGAAGGGGCTGAATCAACATGCATGGCTCATACCAGCATTCGGAGGCTCTAGGGTACTACAGAGAAACTGGAGAAAATCAAAGTCAAATATCCGATCACATGCGTGAGAGAAGGATGGAGGTGGCGTCATCCTGTAACGCGGATAAGTAGGATTTAGGGTCCCTGAGAAGAAGAGACCTACCTACTATTTAAGGCATACTACGAGACCGAATGTAGTAGCCTCGAATCCTAAATCTAGTTGGACTTAGTGTTCGACACACACTAAGACCAGTGTCCTAGCTAATGCGATGCAAAGATCTGGACTTATCCCGGCCTGGATTGGGGGAGCCAGCTAACCACCTAGTCGCTTTAAAACCATGCAATTAAGTCAGTTATGAAAGATTGGTGGGTGGTACAGTTATTGGAAGTAGGACCGACGTCTAGAGAATTTCCTAAGTGGTCCTGGACTTATGTTGGGTGAATGCTCCTAACTAATGCAATTAAATTTTAATTAAATTGATTTCTAATGCAATGCATGCTAGTTGAAATGTCAGCTCATGAATGCTATAGAACTTTAAAAAACAGGCTTAATATAAAAATAATTTTTAGAAAAGACTGAGTCTCCCTAGGTCCGGCACTTCATCCTCATAGGCCAGATTATCCGGACTCTACCCGCAGGCAGGGAGATGTCTTATAACAAGGAAAAGAAGAAATGCAATAATATGCATGCGACCCCGGACGGTTCCGGCAGTTCCCTAGGTTCGTTAAGTTTCTATGTTGTTTAAAACTTAAATTTTTAAAGATTAATTACGAGTAGAAGAATTTTATAGTCCTTAATGAGCCTAATACGATCCAGGCGAAAACAAACACGGCATGCAAGAAATAAACCTAGAAAAAGCAGATATTTCTAAGCGCAATCAGGTAAGCACATCAATATAAATCCACAAACTAATCAAATAAATGTCCATAGGCCAACTGCCCTTTAATTACAACCCAGGGTATGCAGAAAAGTAAAGTGGCCGGCACCACTGCCAACAACCCGGATTTCTAAGCCTATGACAGACGCCAACAACTTTGAGTGGGATATTGGGTCTTCAATCTTCAATATCTTCAATCTCCTGGGTATCCTCTCATTGGACTCCTTGGATCACTCCTCCTTGGACTCCTTGGATCCGTCGTGGCTTGAATATCCAAACGAAGAGACAATTTCCCCCAATAGGGGTGTATTGCCTTTTCTCTTTGGATATCTAAAGCCATCCAGCTCGATCTTCCAAATGGAAGAAGACTCTCCCCTTAGGGATGCCTTCTTCTTTTAGAATTCGAGCTAGATAAGAATATCCCAACTCAATAGTTGTTTTCACAACTCTTACAATTATTACATATAAATTACATTAATGGAAAGCAGTAAATCTAAGAATCCCTGCAAGGTTATCCTAGTAAAAATCATCCCAAGCAATTTATATGGAAATGAAAATGCTAACACCATTGACCCTGTGCCAAGCCATGCTCTGAATTTTGAGGGCTAAGAAGCTCCATCTGTGCAGTTATAATTATTAATTTAGCCCTCATTTATTGAGGGGGGCTGAGCAAGCACCTGCATAAGACAACATTAGAAAATATAATGGTGCCCCCCTTTTATCAGCTTGAGCATGGCCACCTGCACGGAAGAACAATATATATATATCGCTCCTAACCTATGGGTAAGTCTAACGCTCACATCCAGAGTGCAGAAAAAGTAAGCAAACACACCAACCAGTTTTCAAACAGCATGCAATGAAATCCACGAAAGCTCCGGCACACAGCAGAAAAGTAAAACCCAGCGGCCTAACCTAGATCTAGAAGTGGTGCCCTAGCAAACCATTCTATGTGTGTGTAAGGCTATTGTAGTTTGGATAGATCCTAATATGGGCAGTTAGTTGAAATTATCTAGAGTTCAGGTTTGTTATGAGCCAGAAGGGGTTTTTAGTTGGAATTCAAATATTAATGGATTAGGGTCCATTTTAGTTAATTTAGTTTGTTGGTCTGTTTCAAGAGCTTAAGGAAATAATATTTGAAGTTAAAGTTACATTAGCCAATTTTGGAAAGTCTCGGGTCCTCCTAGGAACTAGACTAAGGGTCCAAAAAGTCACTATGGGAAAAAGGCTAATCCTGGGTCTTCTATCACCTTAGGAAGATACTAGACCTTAATATGAGTAGTTAGACAGGTAGTGGACTGAAATCGGAGTTCTCTAGGGAAAGTTATGAACTTTCTAAGTTTCGGGCCCTAAATGAACTAGGGTTGACCAAAAAGTTGACTTTCCAATCTAAGCCAATTTCTGGAACCCTAAGATTTTCAATAAATACTAGGACCTAATTGGAGTCTAATGCAAGTGAGTTTACCTAATTTGGAATTTTCTATAATTAGTTATGGATTTCTAAAGGTAGGGTAATTAAAGGAATTTTCTAAACTAACTAGGAAAGGGCCTTTTTTACTGTTTTGCTCCAAACAAGCTCCAAACTGATTGGAATCACTCCCAAAGATCAGGGATGACCTAAGAAAGTGTTCCCAAGTGTTTGGAGAAAATTTGGAATTTTTAATAATTTTTAATGATTTATTAGGGGTAAAACGGTAATTTCCACCTATTGTCAAATTAGGGGTCAACCTAAAGTCAAACTATGGAGCCCTATTTATCTAAGGTCAAGGATCAAATTCTGGTCAGTTTGAGGTATTACGGGTAATTTTCTGACCTAATATATAATTATTGTATTTTCCGGAAGGTCTCGGGGCCTTAATTAGCAGGTTAATTATGGTTGGTTAGCTAAGGGCTCTAAAAGCTCCTAAAAATTCCTAGAAAATTCAGAGAGGCTTATGATGTCACTAAGTTTAAATGTTGAAGTTTTCATGTCGTTTTGGGATCTATCCTAGCTCCTAGAAAACTTCTAAGTTCGCTAGACAGGTCCTTAATTTTTGTCCTTAGGGTGTCACTACGTTGTAGGAGTTTAAAGTGATGTTTACACTAACCCTCATGATAATAAATGCATGGGAGTACAGTAAATAAATAAACACACCATGTCCTTAGATCTAGGAGAACCTAAACTAAGTGGTGGTAGTGCGACGACCTACACATGCAATCTATGAAAGATAAAAAAAGTAAAGACACCTAAAGAGATGATTAGTGAATGATCGGGACTCAACCATTCACTAACCCACTCCCCCATGATTGCTCTTCACACATAAGATCCATGTTTAAAATTTCACACGATAGCGGGTATCCCAAAGTTAGGATTTATGTATAAGTAGTTTAAAAAAATAGTTTCAAAATACTTATAAATATAAATATATATTTTAGAAAATAAAATAATTAAAAGGTAGATCAATTCATAATACATAGATATAGGGAAACCCACTAAACACTCTCACCAGTCCCAAAACGATTTAAAAAATAATTTGTATCCTGAAAATAATTATCGTAATTAATATTTAATATAAAAAAAATACTAGAATAATCGAATCCAAATAATGATTTGTCAAAAACAGCCAAAACTAGGGGCTGGAAACGGTTTCAAAACATAAAGCTCGTCTTGCTGAAAAGAACGAGGGGTCGCACATCGAAATCCGACTTAAGACGGCGAAGATACGAAATTTACAAGTTAAATCATAATAAAATAACATTTTAAAATAGCCCTATTTCACTGGTTTTGAAATAACAGGAAATACAGACATAATTTTCATCTGAAAATAGTTTTAAAATGTGCAGAATTCAGAGTACATCCAAAACAAGGTATTGTGTGTTGACAGAGGACTTAAAACGACAAAGTTATGTAATTTTGAAGTTTAAAGGCAATAAATAAAATAATTTTAAAATGATGCAGCTGACTGTTTTGAAAATAATTGCACAAAAACCCAGAATTTTTGAATAAAACCAATTCCAGAATATGCAGAATCAAAATACGCTCAAAACAAGACGTTGTGCGTTAAAATCGGGTTAAAAACGAGAAAGTTATGAATTTTGCAAGTTTAAACACAATAAAGGATATTTATAGATAGATAATTATTAAAAATAAATAATAATAATAATAATAATAAAATGTAATAAAAAAAAAAAAAAAAAAAAAATAATAACATCAAAACTAATTAACAATATCAATGATCATAAAACAGTCAAATAACAACTTAAACTAATAATAATTAATATAAATAACTATTAAATAATAATTATATTAAAATAATAATTTTTTTTTTTTTTTTTTAAAAAAAAAGGGGTTATTTCCACTGTTTTTGAAATAATTTAAAATAGAATTATAATTTTAAAATAATTTTAATTTTATAATAAAGAGGATAAAAATCCGAACAATTCGATATATTGTACGCGAAAATCGGACAAAAAAACGGATTTTTGGCGATTTTTTGAAGAAAATAAGGTTTTAAATAGTTTAAAATTCATTTTTTTTTAGTTAAATCGGCCGGCGGCGCCACGTGTCGCTCCCGGATTGGGCCCGCGGTTCTCGGCCGATGATTGTGCCGCCGCAATCATTGTCCAATGATTGGCAATCATTGGCGGCGGCGGCGGGGTCCGCTCGAGACTCACTTAAGTGAGTCAGCGCGGATCACGGCCGCTGATTTCGCGCGGCGCGAAATCAAAGGCCCTGATCGAGCCGGATCGCGGGGCCAAACACCGGACCGAAGGATCGGTCGGACGGGCGCGTGGTCCAGCAGGGATCTTGACCGTTGATCAGCGAGATCAACGGTCCAGAAACCGTGCGACTGGGAGCCAGCCGAACCGAGAGCCCTAACCCTATTTTCGCTTCGTTCTCACAAACGACTGGATCAAACGCGACGAAATTTTAGACATGTCTTCTAGTAATGAAGAGCATTCATGGGGATATATTTTTAGAATTTAATATGCGATATATTGAAAGTTATTTAGATCTAAGTGTTCTAGCTAGGGTTTGCGATATACCTCAATCCACACGGTGAATTCGGAAGATCTTGGTCTCGTTGGACTCGTGGGATCGTCTAGAACAATTCCTCTCTTGAACTCCAACGCCAAAACAGCCTGGATCGGACGGGATTCGCGTAGAGAAGGTTTCACGCTCGGGTTCGCCGGACTTCTCGTCGCCGGCGGCTCGAGCAGGTCGGGATCTGGTCGGGAAAGGTGGAGGAAGGAAGCGGGAGCTCTCACCGAAAATTTGGAGGCCTGAGGTGGTCTCTCCAAAGAGCAAGAGCAAAAAAGTCCTTTCCTAAACCTAATTTTTGCTATTTAAAGGCTCTACCCTATCATGAACGGTTGGGATTGAATCCACCGACCATTAGGAGGGAAATTAGAGCTATTTAGGCCGTGGTTTCAATTTGAAATCCAAGGGGATTGAATTCGAGCATTAAATGGGCCTTAATAGGGATTTAAATGAGTCTTAATGGGTCGATTTGACCCATTATGACTTGGATTGACCAAGTCACATGTTGACTTGGTCAACTCAGTCAAATAGGTCCAATGGGTATTGGGTTTGAGCCTTGGATGTGTTTGAATGCATGAGAAATTGATTTGGGCTCAAAAAGGTCCAAATTGGTCAACCCTGGTTGACTTGGTCAACCGGGTTGACCCGGGGTCCAAGTCCAGGCTCAACAGACTCGACTCGACTCACTGAACCCATCGGAGAGGGTCTTGGGGTCTGGCTTGGTCAAATTTGACCAGGTCAACTCTTTGACCTGGTCTGGGCCAAAAACTAGGTCAACATTGGGAAAAGTGAAGATCTCGTGGTAAGGACTCCGAACCCTATTTCTGTTTTCAGAGATATTGAGTTTTGATCGAGTTGTGCACTATTTTGTGTTTTCGTAGTCGAATTTTGGACATGATTTTGATTTGACACAACTTTCACCGCACAACTTTTAGTATGTTATAGATATGAATATTGTACACGATTTGACTATGTTCTATGAAGATTTTACCGGTCGGAATTGATTCTACGCGATTTTAATTGAATAGAAAAATATCAGGACTTGATTTGATTTGGATTCTATAGAATAATAGTCTTGTATTGATGTCGTGAATATTCTATTGTAATTTGGAGAGATTTGGAATTTGTGCTTTTTGCAGGATTTTTGTATAAATTTGATAGACTGCCGTTACTCTGCCCGATTTTCGTACGATTTCTGATTTTCCCGAAATTGATAGATTGAATTGATATGTGCATGACTATTGATATGATTGTTCTAGATTGCTTTAATATGGATTATTGAATTGATTATTGATTGATTCTTGAATTGATTATTGAATTGCCTATTGATACTGAAATACAAGTGGAACCTAGTTGAACATTGGTTGGAGATTGATTGACCTGTACAGGATGGTGGGCCGACGGGCTTTCCTTTAAACATTGATTATTGATATATTGATGGGAGTCATAAAGAGTTTATTGATATGCCGACGGGCGAAAAGAGTGACGACTCTTATTGATAGAACCAATGTGTATGGATATCTACAACATCAACATAGCCAGTTATTTGTACTTGTTCAGTATTATAGTATTGAAATGCATGTTTACTATATTAACTTATGGATTTATTGATTTATCGATATCTACTTTATTGATTTGATCGGATTTACTGTTTCGTACGGATTTATAAATTTCATTGATTGATCGTTGAGCATGGATAATATTGATTATCGATTATTGACATTGATTTGAATAGAATGGATATACTCATTGATACTATTGATTCTGCATTGTATTGATTGCTACATTTGAGTTACTGATAGGATATCGTATTGCTTTCATCGACTTAATAGTATAGATTTGATTTGATTTGATTGATTGATTTGACGGACGGATTGACTGATTTGACGGATCGATTGATTTTCTACTGTGTACGGATTTCTTCGAGATTGACGTGTATTGATTGAGTTGATTTATCGATCTGCCTGCCGCTGCATTGACTGGTTTTATTGACTATTGATTTCCGGATTGCATTGACTCATTGACCATTGAATGAAATGGATTTAATTGATTGACATGCATATTGATAGCATCGCCGTGCTTTGATTTTAGTTATAGGTATTAGGTGACCTGCTGGGCTTTGTAAAGCTCATTATATGTGGTTGATATTTTCAGGTCAGGGCTTGGGAGCAGGATATAGAAATTGATCCAGATCTTCAGGTTTTTGTTCTTTTGGTCGATTAGGGATTCTTTTGTACTCAGGACAGGATGGATTTCTTTACTTGTGATTGTAGTATAGTTCCTGAGTGTTGTACATGATGTTTTGGAGATATGAATCAACTTGTATATTGATGTTTTAAATTTTATAGATGTTTATTAGATTGTTTAATCGAAGGTTTTAGATAACTCTGGTAAATTGTTTGAGAAATTGATTGACATTCTTCATGACAGATTGATATCAGAGCAGTGTTATTGGAAGAATGGATTGTTACCAGAGTTGTAGGTTTGGATTGAGAATTGGGTAGCTTTAAGAGCATCATTGGCATACATCGTTGCATGTGTGTATCATTTGTTCTGAATTGTGCAGGTAAAAAGATATGGATCCTCCGGCTGAATCCAGTGTACCAAATGAGGAACACAGCGCAGCTCCAGTACCTTCAGAGAGTATGATGTAGTTGGCTACTGCGATTGCACATGTAATGGGGGATGCTCATAGCAAAATGAGTGGGAGCAAAGAGGAAGAAGCTGATAGACACTTGCAGATGTTTCACAAGCTGAAGCCTCCGTTGTTTAAAGGGGCTGTGGGACCCCAGGATGCTGAGGATTGGATCATGAGGGTGGAAAAGATTTTTGACAGCATGTAGTGTCCGGGGAATAGAAAGGTACCATTGGCTGTGTTCCTGTTTGAGGGTGAGGCAGAGAGATGGTGGATCGGACAGCAGAGAGAGAAATTCCAAGGGAAGACTAATGCTGAGATCACCTGGGATGAGTTCACTGCAGTGTTCAGGATGTGGTTTGTACCACCGTCAGCTCAGCGACAGATGCAGGAAGCTTTCATGAGATTGGATCAAGGCCGCAAGTCAGTGATGTAGTACGAGGCCGAGTTTACTGCACTTGCGAGGTACGCTGCTCATTTGATTCCTACTGCCGAGGAGAAGTGTTATAGATTTCTGCACGGATTGAACAGAGAGCTGAGGCATCCACTTGTACCCTTCCGGATCCATGAGTTTTCTGAGTTGGTGGAGCGGGCCCGATTGATAGAGATTGACTTGGCGACACCGGTATCGAGGTACGAGGATACCAGAAGGAGGAGAGATGAGGTACGACGAGATGATTCTGGTAGAGACAGAAATAGAGAGAAGAGAAGCAGGTACGATGATTCGAAGGGATATGCATCACGATCTGCATCAGTAGTATCGTCTGGTAGTTCTGGCGAGTGCATTCACTGTGATAGACGACATGCAGGTCGGTACTACCTGTTGACGGGGCAGTGTTTTCACTGTGGACAGCAAGGACACAGAGCAGCAGATTGTCCTCAGAAAGGACTGGGTGGAAGGACTGATTCTGGCACGGGTACAGGACAGCAGAGGACTGTTGGCTCGAGGGCCTACAGTGAGAGATCAGGGAACCGGATGGATGATAGGGCTGTCAGAGATCAGAGAGAGACAGTTGCACCACGACCTCCTGCACTTCCTCCAGTGGTGCCACGCATCTACAGTCTACAAAGTGTACAGCATCGTGAGGATCAACAACGACCAGAAGGTTTTACTGGTAAGATTGATTTGACTAACCGATTGACATTGACATATGAACATTGCATATCGAAATTTGATTGATTGCATTGTGTGTTTTGTATGGATTTCGACGAGTTTTGATTTGGATTTGAATCGATTTGTTTTGCGTTGTTTTTGCTTCGTACCTGTAGGGAAATGTCAAGACGACATTTTTCTAAGGTGGGGAGATTGTGAGATCTCGTTCCCTTACTGTTCCTCTCTGATTTGGATTTTCCTCTCAGGATCGTCCAGGACGATGTTGAGATCGTCCAGGCCGATCAGTGTATTGAAAACAGCTGATTTCTGGAGTGCTTTCTGGAACGATTTCTGGACAGGATCGTCCGGGACGATATTGAGATCGTCCAGGCTGATTGGTACTATTCAAAATATCGTCCTGATCATAGCCCTGGGAACGATTCAGGATGATCAAAATTGGTCTGATCGTCCCGGGACGATATGGCGATTGCCCGGGCCGATCAGCTATATGATTTAAGCAAATCAGCTCATTTTGAGGAGAGAGAAAAATCAAATTTATAAAACCAGATATTTTGAGGAGAGAGAAAGAGAAAGGGAAAAGAGGAAAAGCTGATTTCGGAGACCGCGGAGCGCTTTTCGTCTGACGCTGCTGTTGGGAAAAGTGAAGATCTCGTGGTAAGGACTCCGAACCCTATTTATGTTTTCAGAGATATTGAGTTTTGATCGAGTTGTGCACTGTTTTGTGTTTTCGTAGTCGAATTTTGGACATGATTTTGATTTGACACAACTTTCACCGCACAACTTTTAGTATGTTATAGATATGAATATTGTACACGATTTGACTATGTTCTACGAAGATTTTATCGGTCGGAATTGATTCTACGCGATTTTAATTGAATAGAAAAATATCAGGACTTGATTTGATTTGGATTCTATAGAATAATAGTCTTGTATTGATGTCGTGAATATTCTATTGTAATTTGGAGAGATTTGAAATTTGTGCTTTTTGCAGGATTTTTGTGTAAATTTGATAGACTGCCGTTACTCTGCCCGATTTTCGTACGATTTCTGATTTTCCCGAAATTGTAGATTGAATTGATATGTGCATGACTATTAATATGATTGTTCTAGATTGCTTTAATATGGATTATTGAATTGATTATTGATTGATTCTTGAATTGATTATTGAATTGCCTATTGATACTGAAATACAAGTGGAACCTGGTTGAACATTGGTTGGAGATTGATTGACCTGTACAGGATGGTGGGCCGACGGGCTTTCCTTTAAACATTGATTATTGATATATTGATGGGAGTCATAAAGAGTTTATTGATATGCCGACGGGCGAAAAGAGTGACGACTCTTATTGATAGAACCAATGTGTATGGATATCTACAACAGCAATATGGATTCTACAACAGCAACATAGCCAGTTATTTGTACTTGTTCAGTATTATAGTATTGAAATGCATGTTTACTATATTAACTTATAGATTTATTGATTTATCGATATCTACTTTATTGATTTGATCGGATTTACTATTTCGTACGGATTTATAAATTTCATTGATTGATCGTTGAGCATGGATAATATTGATTATCGATTATTGACATTGATTTGAATAGAATGGATATACTCATTGATACTATTGATTCTGCATTGTATTGATTGCTACATTTGAGTTACTGATAGGATATCGTATTGCTTTCATCGACTTAATAGTATAGATTTGATTTGATTTGATTGATTGATTTGACGGACGGATTGACTGATTTGACGGATCGATTGATTTTCTACTGTGTACGGATTTCTTCGAGATTGACGTGTATTGATTGAGTTGATTTATCGATCTGCCTGCCGCTGCATTGACTGGTTTTATTGACTATTGATTTCCGGATTGCATTGACTCATTGACCATTGACTGAAATGGATTTAATTGATTGACATGCATATTGATAGCATCGCCGTGCTTTGATTTCAGTTATAGGTATTAGGTGACCTGCTGGGCTTTGTAAAGATCATTATATGTGGTTGATATTTTCAGGTCAGGGCTTGGGAGCAGGAGATATAAATTGATCCAGATCTTCAGGTTTTTATTCTTTTGGTCGATTAGGGATTCTTTTGTACTCAGGACAGGATAGATTTCTTTACTTGTGATTGTAGTGTAGTTCCTGAGTGTTGTACATGATGTTTTGGAGATATGAATCGACTTGTATATTGATGTTTTAAATTTTATAGATGTTTGTTAGATTGTTTAATCGAAGGTTTTAGATAACTCTGGTAAATTGTTTGAGAAATTGATTGACATTCTTTCCAAGTTAGATCTTGGGGCATGACACAAGACAACCAGACACAAGTCACAAATGAAGCAAGCACCATTCCGCAAGTTGAACCACCAAGGTTGCTAGCAAGCCAAGGCCAACCAGGAAGTGTGCAGAATGCTACCTCATCATTGTCCAGATCACAAAAATAATGCTCCAAACCGAGAAGCACAACCACCATAATATACATCACCTACAAAACAAACCACTAATCCAACTCAACTCACAACCAAGAGAGCAAAAATCATCAAGTACAATGAATACCACACAGATCCCCACAACCAAGGGAACACATAATAAAAGAATGGTAACAACCAATGAAGGAAAAAACCAAATAACCAAAACTGCTTTCTAGATTTTTGCCCTCGATGTTTACCGCCTCCAATGGAAGAATCTTTCTCAACAACACAACCCACATTCAAATTATATAATGCCTGAATCTCATCATCAAGCCCATCGAATCCTTCCCCAACATCCCCAAAAGGCGAGAAAGAGGAGTCATTAAGCCAATCTCATTGCACCGCACAAGAATCTTTCCCTTTTAGATCCAAATGAGCTTTCAATTCATTGTTTGAAATAAGATTAATCGAGACAACGATAAAAGGCACAATAGTAGGTGAGACAGTCGTATCCAGCGAAGTCACTGTAGAATCATCACACGCTACAACAAAGGCACAAGAAGGCTCCTTTAAAAACACCTTATCCTCAAGGTTTAAATCAAAAACAACTTCCTTCAGCACCATCACACCAACAATCGTTTGGATATCAGAAGCAGGTGTTATCGGTATATTTTTAACCAAAGCATTAATATCCTCAGAAGTATCTTAAACATAAAAAAGCCAACTCCCTTAAATGATAATTAACTTGCAAAACATAATTATTTACAGCAGGAGCATCAAAATCTGAACAAACCATATTAAAATTGTCAATACCACTCTCCACCAAAGAAGAGTCAACAGAGGGAAGTGCTAAATGAACAATAGAAGGTTCCACAACTTCTAGAGACATAATGTCATTCCCATTTCCCACATAATGCACAACCGGCTTAGCCACAATCAATGGAACCGAATCACAAATCCGATGTTGGAAAAGACCAGCATCCAAATGAACCATATTATTTTGCAAAGGTAGCTCAACATCAACAACAGAATCATTAAGGATAACACGAAGATCCTCAAATTCATTTCTCACATATTTGGGAGGAGCACTATCTAAATGAGGGTGTAGAATAAAATAATCAATTTTGCTATGCCCCAACGACTTGCAATGTTCACAAAATGGCCGAAAATTTTCATAACAACCTTTTGAATGTACTCTAGGTTATCGGGACCAATCCAAACAGTCTTAGGATAACTTTTGGTCATATCAAGTTCAACAAACACCCTAGAAACAGATGGCCGAGAACCAACGGTAGTGGCATTATCAGTTTTCTAAGGGCGGCCAAAAAGTGAACCCAAATTGTGAAGAATACGTGGTGAGAAAAGATGAGCCCTAAGATTAGAAAAAGAGACACATATAGGAATGATTGGATATTCCATAGAGACATAAAAAAATGACGACCATTTAAATAATTTCATGTACCAATTCGAAACGAAATAAGAATGATGAGAGAAACACTACAAAAAAAGTCGCATATTTCTGGCGGAAATTTCACCGGTAATTAGATATTTTCCTGTAGTGAAAACTCTACTATAATCCAAATCATTTACCAGCTTAATTAAAACATGTCTTGAATCCAAAATTGTCGTCAAACATTCACCAATTAACTTCAGATTAAGGAAAAACTTACGAAACAACTCTAGAGGAGGGCAACGGTTCAGAAATTTACCAACAAATGCATACTGGAAGGGTTGAGCCAAAGCAATGATTTCCTCTTCAAAAATTCATAGGGACGGAAGCCTGCGATGGGTCGTAGATTTGAGGTCGGGAAAATCATTCACAAGAGAAGCTCCAGACAAAGCTTCAAGAAATAAAAGAGGATAGCTTTTACCATGGAGAAAGCCTTGGTCACTCAAACGAATCGAAGCCATCCGAGCGGCCACGCGGCAGAGGGCTGATCGAAGGCAAGAAACTATATATAACCTTCTTATTAAGTGATTCTTTATTAATTTAGCCCTAATGTTTCATTTTTTTATCATTTTATTATAATAACTGTCGAAATTATAATCATTTTCTCTCTTTCAAAATAAACGAGCCAGCCCATGAGCCGATTTAAACTCAAATAAAGCTCAAGCCTGAAATAACTCGAGCTTAGATCGACTCGTTTGCATTGTCCACTCACCTCTCCATGCCTGGAAAGCTATGCTTTTGAGAGTTTGCTCTTTGAATGAACAAATAGTAGGGGTGTCAACTTTTGACACGACACGAAAACCCGACCCGGACCCGACCCGGAAAATCCGGGTTGAACCCGACCTGATTTCAAAACGGGTCGGGTTCGGGTTCCAGAAATCGACCCGTTTCAAAAACGGGTCGGGTTCGGGTTGACCCGGCGGGTTGCCGGGTCAACCCGCCAACCCGTTTAGTTTAAAAAATTTTCGAAATCCCGCCCTGCCCGCTGCCCTGCTGCCATGCCCCGCTGCCCGCCCCGCTGCCACGCGCCGCTGCCCGCCGCTGCTGCCCCGCTGCCCCGCTGCCCCCGCCGCGTGCCGCGAGCTGCCGCGTGCTGCGCGCTGCCACGTGCTGCCGCGAGCGCTGCCGCGTGCCGCGAGCGCTGCCGCGCGCTGCCGCCGTCGCCTGCTGCCGCGAGCTGCCGCGCGGTTCCGGGTCGTGTCGGGTCAACCCGGCAACCCGCCGGGTCGGGTCCGGGTTCGGATTTTCGACCCGTTTCTCTACCCGGGTCGGGTTAGGGTCGACCCGTTTTCCACCCGGGTCAGTTCGGGTTCGACCCGAACCCGACCCGTGACCCGAAATTGACACCCCTAACAAATAGTTGAGTGATAAGATGCCTGATAATAAGAAAAATGTTACCATATCTTAAAATTTTATTATATTTAATTAAAGATCAATTACAACATAGGCTCAGTAAAATAAGTAAATAAATAATTTTAACCATTATTGTAACTCGGGTTATTCCTAATCTCCATCAAAATCTGTATAAATAAATAAGTTTAAATATAATGATACGTACCCGAGTCAACTTAGCAATTGCAATTTAAAAAAAAAATGTCATTATATTGGAATAAAAAATTAGTCATCATGAATCTCCAATTATTAAATTTATTTTTGATATAAAAATAATACATAAATAGACAAATAAAATTTGTTTACTGTATTTATTTCAAAACAAATATAATAAATTCAGAATTCATTTTGAAAAGAAAAAAAAAAAAAAAGAACGGAGGAGCATAAATTTCGTTCAAAATTTTGTTTATTCCATTCAATTCATTCAGTTCCATTCGGTCAAAAATTTCGGCCTAGTGTTAATGCCAAGTTGCCGGCCTAGCATACATTCCCAGCTTCTTTGGCCGGTCATCTTAGGGATCAGTGTGCTTCTGCGTCTCTGTCTAATTCTCAGATTAATTGTCATTCTCTTCCTACTGGGAATTTTTATTAACATATACCTTATATTACATTCTCTGTATTTACAACTGTACCTGCACATAACCTATATTAAGGACTCTGTAATAAGCTTTACATAGTGAATCAATACTTTCTTTATTTCTCCGTCTCCAGCTCTCTCTCTCTCTCTCTCTCTCTCTCTCTCTCTCTCTCTCTCTCTCTCTCTCTCTCTCTCTCTCTCTCTCTCTCTCTCTCTTCTGATTCTACTCTTACATGGTATCTTGAGCCATCTATGGGAGATCAAGAATCATCTTCTTCCCTCCCACCCTCTTCCACCAACCTCGCCGGAGCAAACCTTGCCGAACCCTTCATTCCCGCATCTCTCAAATTCCTCGTATCTAACATCAAGACTCTTCTTCCACATCCTCTTACCACTGACAATTATGCTATCTGGCGAATCCAAATCCTTCAACAGTTTACTGCCACCGGTTACATCGGACACCTCAACGGCACGTCTCAGCCACCGTCCGATACCACATCCACCGCCTATGGAACTTGGACGCTCACCGACATCACTCTGATCTCCACTATGTTCTCGGCAATTTCTCCTTCCATCTTGCCTTATGTCATCACGGCTACAACAGCTCGAGAAATCTGGACGATTCTTGAACGCCGACTTCAGCCCGCTAGTCGATCTCGCGTCATCCAACTAAAGAACGAGCTCCACCATATACAATTAAAGAATCAATCTATGCAGCAATATCTTACCCAAGTCAAGACCATTGTTGACAACATTGCCGTATCTGGCTCCACCGTCGATCCCGAAGATATACAGCTTTACATCCTCAATGGGCTGCCGGCAACATACAATTCATTCAAAACATACATTCGTACTTCCCCTCAACCAGCCGATCTTGATTCCCTGTACTCCCTCCTTTGCAGCGAGGAGATCCACGTTAATCAAGAAGCTCTGAAAGAATCAGTTACAAATCACTCGGTCTTCTATGAAACCTCTCAAAACCAATCCCGTGGACGGACCTATCGTTGACCCCCCAAGAACACCAAGAATCCGACCAATCCACCGCAATTCTCGTCTCAACCGAACACCACTACCAACTCTTCAGGGAATCAACGTCCAACATGCCAGATATGCGGAAAGCTCGAACACCTTGCCCTCAATTGCTGGCATCGTTGCAATCTCAAGTACGCGCCCACAACGTCTCCATCACCGCGTGCGTTACTTGCTCAACCAACCGGACAACAATCTCAGGATTGGATACTAGATACCGGGGCCTCAGCTCATTTAACTCCGGACAACAACAATATTCAATACCCTCAATCCTACTACGGCACCGACACCGTCTCGGTAGCAAATGGATCTTCCTTGCCCATTCAAAACTCCGGGCAAGGACTCCTCCCGCTACCAGACACCTCTCATAAGCTACGCCTACGCAACCTTCTACACGTTCCTTCTCTTACCCACAATTTACTCTCCGTATCTAAACTAACGACTGATAATTCCATATCTATCACTTTTGACGCTAATGGTTTTGAAATGAAGGACTCACAGGATCAACGCCCTCTTCTACATGGTCAACTTCATAAAGGACTCTACTACATACGACCAGCAACAGACGTTTCGCCCACTGCCCTTCACACCACTGTGACAACTACCAATCTTTGGCACGCTCGCTTAGGCCATCCTAACAGCCGGACTCTAGCAACTCTAGCAAAATCTATCCCCATTCCTCATGTCTCTTCTCTAAATTCATTTTGTAGTTCTTGCAATGTAGCTAAGAGCCACAAGCTCCATTTTAATAAAAGAAACTCTGTGACAAA
The DNA here is from genome assembly GCA_016618105.1 of Dendrobium huoshanense. Taxonomy (NCBI): domain Eukaryota; kingdom Viridiplantae; phylum Streptophyta; class Magnoliopsida; order Asparagales; family Orchidaceae; genus Dendrobium; species Dendrobium huoshanense. The sequence continues at coordinate 12,788,722 of CM028359.1, read as the reverse complement.
TTTTCCTTTTGAAATAATTCACTCGGACATATGGGGTCCGGCTCCTACGACCTCCAATGCCGGGTTTCGTTATTATGCCATCTTTATAGATGACTTTACAAGGTTTTCATGGATTTATCTTATGCAAACTAAGCAAGAAACTTTCTCCAAATTCAAAACTCTTTGCAGCCTAATTCAAAACCAGTTTGGCTGTACTCCTAAACAGCTACAATCGGACGGTGGAGGCGAATATATCAGCTCCGAGTTCAGCAACTATCTTCAAGATCACGGCATATTACATCGTCTCTCCTGCCCCCATACACCCGAGCAGAACGGCATAGCAGAACGAAAGCATCGTCACGTTCTTGAACTAACTCGCGCTCTGTTTCATTCCTCCAACGTGCCCACAATTTTCTGGCCCGAGGTTGTCAGCACTGCCATTTATCTCATCAACCGCTTACCGTCAGCATCCATGCGCCTCCAGTCGCCGTTCAAACGTCTTTACAATAAAGACCCAGGCTACGATCATCTCCGTGTCTTTGGATGTCTATGTCATCCATGGATGCAACCGTACAGCAAGAACAAATTCTTGCCCCGCTCGTATGACAACGTCTTCCTTGGTTACTCTCAAATGCATAAAGGATATAAGTGTTACAATCTCGCCTCTCAGAAAATGCAAATATCTAGACATGTGGTATTTCACGAACACATTTTTCCCTACAATAATCCTATCCCTCAACCTCAATCTGACACCGCCACAACTCTCAATCCAACCCCTCCTCTTCTTCTTGTACCCTCTTCAACTTTGACGCATCCTACTGCACCTCCTCCAAGCAAACAACAAGCTCATAACATACCCTCTGTTCAACACCAACCGCCACTCCTCACTACCACCGAACAAACTCTGCCCAACACGTCCAATGTTACCAATACTTCTCAACCTCAACGCCCTATTCATCAAATGCAAACTCGCTCTAAGTCTGGAATTATCAAACCAAACCCTCACTATGCTCTGACCGGTGCAATCGAATCACCTTCAACTCCTACCTCCTACCGTCAAGCAAGCACACAGCATCATTGGAAACAAGCTATGGAGGCGGAATTCACTGCCCTTCAACAACAATAGACATGGACACTAGTTCCCGCTCCCGCCAACAAACAAATTCTAGGTTGTAAGTGGACCTTCAAAACAAAACTCCTACCGAACGGTCAGGTGGACCGTTACAAGGCTCGGCTAGTAGCCTTAGGCTACGAGCAACGTCATGGTGAAAATTACAATGAAACCTTCAGTCCCGTAGCGAAAATGCCGACAATTCGCATGCTCATCACGATGGCCATCAATCGGACATGGCCTGTTTTGCAACTTGATGTCTCCAATGCCTTCCTCCATGGAAATCTATCTGAAGACATCTATATGCGTCAACCGCAGGGATTCGTTGATCAAAATTCTCCTAACGCAGTGTGCAAGCTGCACAAATCTCTATACGTTCTCAAACAAGCCCCGCGTCAATGGTTTCAAACACTAACCTCCTTTCTTCAAGCACGAGGATTTCACTTCAGCCGATCCGACCCTTCCTTACTCATTTTTATAAAATCTCATATTCAAATTTACTTCCTAATTTATGTAGATGATATTCTTGTAACAGGAAGCGACCAAGCCGCAATTCAAACTCTTCTTCATGATCTTAATTCCCGCTTTGTTCTCAAACAACCTGGAGCCATCTCTCTCTTCCTCGGTATTCAAGTCCAGCAAACCGCCCACGGCGTCCTCCTTACACAAGAACATTATGCGCGCAAATTACTACAGACGGCGGGTTTTATCGACTGCAAAGCCGCCCCTACACCCATCACGCCAACTTCAAAACAATTACCCCAGGATCATACACCCTTTGCTGATTCATCTCTCTATCGTCGTCTTGCAGGTTCTCTCCAATACCTTTCAATCACTCGGCCCGACATCGCATTTGCAACTAATCGCGTATGCCAGCACATGTCAAACCCGACCGTTCAACACTATAAAGACATGACTCGCGTGCTCCGATACATCAAGGGAACAATCTCCTTCGGCCTACCTATCACAACCGGAGATTTCAAGCTACACACCTTTACCGACGCAGACTGGGCCTCCGACAGCTTAGATAGGAAATCTATATCTGGCTTCTGCACCTTCCTAGGACCTAACCTCATCTCTTGGTCCGTCAAGAAACAAGTCACAGTGGCCAAGTCTTCTACCGAAGCAGAATACCGCGCTCTCTCCGTCGCGACCTCGGACGTCATCTGGCTCAGACGTCTAGCCGCCGAACTTCAAATCCCGCAGGACCTACCGACACCAATATATTGTGATAACATTTCGGCAATTGCTATCGCCAAGAATCCGGTTTTTCACGCACGGACGAAGCACATTGAGATTGACTATCAATTCATACGTCACCACATTGATTCCGGACATGTTGAAATCAAGCACATACCGTCAATCGATCAAGTCGCCGATATCTTCACTAAAGCTTTCACGCCGGCCCGATTCAAATCACTACGATCCAAACTAAACATTCATTCCATGAATGATTAGTTTGCGGGAGGATATTAACATATACCTTATATTACATTCTCTGTATTTACAACTGTACCTGTACATAGCCTATATTAAGGACTCTGTAATAAGCTTTACATAGTGAATCAATACTTTCTTTATTTCTCCGTCTCCAGCTCTCTCTCTCTCTCTCTCTCTCTCTCTCTCTCTCTCTCTTCTGATTCTACTCTTACAATTTTAAGCGTCAAGCTTTGGGTGTATCTTCTTTGGTTGTTAATGAGAGCATCAAGGCGTATATTTTATTTTAAAATCTCCGCGACACTCCTTTCGCTCTGCTAGGGCTTTGCCCTCGCTGCTCTTTCGATGTGATTTTGATGCTCTCCGCCTCTGTTTCTCGGTTTGCATCCGCCTGGAGTCTTCAGGAAAGTTTCCTTTCCTTCCTTTCTTGTTGTTCGGCTTTCTCCATTGTATGGCTAGTGCCTTTTGGTGTTGCTTATTGTACTTCGGCTGATTGTTTTGTGGCTTATTCCGTCAATGGATGGTCGTCTCTGAACTATTCGGTGGATGCAGGATTGTTAGACTGAGTCTTCTTATTTTATCTGCTTAACTAGGCCTTTTGTAGTGTTGGGAGTTTTAGCTTTTGTGTGCATTGTTGGCTTGGTTTGACTGTTGTATTTTTTCTTGTTGTCTTAATAAAATTTGGGGCTACTCCCAAAAAAAAAAAAAAAAAATTGCCGGCCTAGCATTCTTCAACTTGAAATCTTGGAGTGGATTTGCACGTTTCTTGACATTTAAAATCATATAAAAACCAATGGATTTGTCCGGACGTGAAAATGAACAGCAAAAATTAATTTAATTTCTGCTCATATTAAAAGCAAATTTTAGCTTTTGATATATTATATGTACATTTATATAACCAAAATGTTCTCTTTTAAAAAGATTTGTTAAATTAGAGAAATTATTCTTTGCGGAGACCGAATGCATAACGTCATCCAGAGACCAACCAGAATGAGTCACATGAGCAGTACTGAGTCGCAGTACCGAGCAAGAGGTGACGTTGCACATTTTGGTTGGTCTCTGAATTGTGTTCGGCTTCCGCACAGAATAATTAATCATTACATTGAGTTCAAATTTATCCTTGAACGATAATCGGCTTTCCTAGCAAGCTTACTTGAAGAGCTGAAGAATCCGTGAGTGAGAATTGAAGATCTCAAACAAGTAGAATTTTTTCCTGCTAGTTGTGTCATGAACTATTGTCATCTTCCCTTATTGATAGGATTTTGGAGCTTCAAGAAATGCTATATACGGAGATTTCATTTACAATGCTACACCATACTCTATACATTTATTGCCCCTTGATTGGTGGGAGAGATGCAATGGAGGATTTGTCTCTAGATGAATGAGACAGTGTCAGCACTTATATATTAGCTTATAAATATGCAAGTATTGTGTATATAGTGAAAATAGTTAGGTCAGCATTTTCTAACAAAACTTTTGATCTTGATGAGCTTTGAAATGCTTAGAACAATTTTAAGATGAATACAATCAAATCATATGACCTGCATGAATCTAGAGGTAATATTTAAATTGGAAATTTTTGAAACTAAAATCGTGATCATCTAAACTCCAAATTGGATATGGTTATAGTCGAATTGAGCGGCTCGATGAGACGAATTCAACAAACCCAAGATCACTCAATTAATCAATTTAGACATCATTAAGGCACATAAATGCTAAAACAATATTTCATAATCAAGAGAATCAATATTACGATGGAGTGCTTTCGGTTAAAATTTAAATTATCAAAATGCTCATCCTAAAAAGTCCATAAATATAGCCACATTCTCTACATGAGGATGAGAAAGAAGAGAGAGAACTATAGAGTGCACTTTTGCATTTTACAATCATCATTGTCAACGACCACTTCCAACTATTATAGCTAATAACCACCATCGCCACTGACAATTAGTGTAAAAAATCACCATCGTCTCTATAATACCGACAAAATTAAAACCTGCTATTGGATATAGTTGTTGCACGTGGAAAGTTATTTTCTATAATCTCTATTAGAAAAATCAAGCACAATTACAGAAAAATCTACATTTGTGAACACTTTATTTCTGTAATCCCCCTCACGAAAAATCTAACATTTTTTATCAAATAATTTCCCTCTTCTTCGATAATGAGAAAGGAGGATTCTTATCTCACTTACTACATGGTAGATTTTTCAACTGATCTAGCCCTCGTGATTTTCTACCATTTAAGATTTTTCACTTAAGAAATTTCTGATCTTAGTATTTTTATCCGTTCATGCTAATTTTTTGTACAACTCTGAGACGTAAAACACATACTCCACTGACTTAAATTTTCGCACACATAACAACAATATAAATTATTTATGCATAGCATTCATCTCAAATAAGATTCAAGAGATTTAAAGCTACCATTTTTTATGTAACATCCTAAAATAAAATTTTCACAATTAAAAATCAAAATGTTTAACTCATGACAACCTCACAATTAGTTTTCCTGCCCCATATAATCGATTTTGTGGGTCAAGCAAATAGCTAATGCTCTTGAATTTCTTCAAAATTTTCTACCAAATTTTTCATAATAAGCCAAACTCTCAAGTCTTGCCCGCTTTGACCTAATTGGCTCATGATTTTGCCCCATTGATACAAATTCTCAAGAGGTCATGCAGTTCAAGATCACTCTTATACGAGCATGTTTAATTTTGGAGTTTCTAATAACATTATGACTGATGCCTTAAAAGTTGCCACACTTTTTAAAAGTCGGAATTTTATTTTCTTAAAGGGTTTCTCATTAGATGATTTGCAGTAAATTTTCATTTTAAATGGGATTAGAGTTTGTGCTGGTGTTTTGTCTTCATAATGTTTGATAAGCTTCTTATATATATATATTACCTTCTTTGGTTATCTTAATTAATCACCCACAGCCATAAGTTTGTCCATCTGAGATATAAAGCAACTGACATATGGCATTGTTTTCATATGTCTCTATTTTAGATATTAGGGCATCTCCAACCGAAACTCTCATTTTTCACTGCATCAGAGAAATCCAGTAAAATCAAAAAGTGCCGTGATTCATCTCCAGTGGAACGCCATTTTGCCCCAAAATTATCGTCGTTTCTTTTGCGCCTTTCTCAGACGGAGTTCGGTAGAGAGAAAGAAATAGCGAAAGTGAACAGTGCGACGCCAATATTGACGTCACACTGTTCATAAGCGACTGAATGCCGATAAAAATGGAGTTTGGTTGGCACGTCTGAGGCTCTCCATTCGCCTGTTTGCCGAACGGCTGGAGAATGCCTTATTAGAATAGCATAAGAGAAAAAAGTCTATTTTCAACAAGTCTTCTTTATCGGCAATATAGAAACTCATATATGGAAATTGGGTAAAGTTTTTGCTCAAGTGGTTTCTAAGATTTCGTTTGGGATAATTTTTTAAAACAGCTTTTTAATATAAGAAAATTATAGTTCAAGAACTTTTTATTCTAAAAAAGCTGCTTTGAAAAGAAGTAAAAAAGCTATCTCAAATGAAACCTAAGCCTTTGACGTTTTATTTTCTTGTGTTTTGATTCAAGTTTTCTCGTTCCATCTTGCAACCATTTAAAGAAAAAATCCGGCATAAGGATAATCTAATGCATTTTATATATGTTATAATGAGCTTCAAAGATTTTTTTTTTATTTGTACTTAGACTAATTCAATCTTTGAATATTACATATGTAGTATAAGTCTAAGCACAAATTTAAAAACTTGGAAGCTTACACTGATGAAAAATATATCTTAGTATCTTGACATAATTGCTTTCGTTGCCATTTAATTAAAAATGGAGGACTTATTAGCCCTTTTGATTTGTTTGGACACGGCTATTTTGATTCTCGAAGATTTTTTTTGGTGATTATTATTAGTCTTTAAGGGTAGGGGTGTCAATATAAATACTACAAAGTAAAAAAACTACATCTTATCTCATGAAAAATTATTTGCAAGTCTAAGCACTTAGGTGGTTTAGTAATTCCTACAATTTATGCTTATAAGATGGCGATTATTTCAATATTAACTTTATTTTATGATTTATTTAATTAATTTTTATAGTCAAGTCAACTATAACAAGCTTAGGCCCTCAATCCTTCAGAAAGTATTGTATCGCTATCACCTTGACTTGAGAAACGCAGTGGACAGCCACCAGATGGCATGATTATTTCTTCAAAATTAGGATGCACTTCATTATATATTTCAATATCATCAACAAAGGAACCAAACTGAAGCCTCCAGTATGGAATCTTACACCTCCATTTCTCACAAGTTGCTCATGGCTGCTTTCCTCTTCCTTCTGCTCATCTGCCCCAATCAATCAACAAGAACCCTAAGCGATCCTCTGCAGATAGGTCAGCACCATCTCTCTCTCTCTCTCTCTCTCTCTCTCTCTCTCTCTCTCTCAAGCAAGAGATGCAAAGCCATCACGTCTCACCGGACCGGAGAACCTTCCGGTACCGTTTGGTACCGTGCCCGGTACCGAGCACGGTATATTTTTGAGGTGACGTAGAGCATTTTTATTGATATATGGACGACGTCCGGATTCCACATAGAATAATTTGTCCACCTTTTGATGAGTTGAGCATATTGATTGGAAATTTAAAGATCTTCTTAGTGAAATTTCAATTATAAAATCCCTTTACTCTAAAATTTGCCCTCCAAATCAATTGGAATTTGAAGGAATAAGCAAATTGAACATTTCCAACTTTAGGCTTATTTGTAATTCCATCTTGTATTGGAAGGCCTAGTTCTTTTAATTTGGTAGTATTAGAGGGATGTGCCAATGGAGATTAAGGCTTCGTTTGGGATAGTTTTTTTACTGCTTCTTAAAGCAGCTTTTTAGTACAAAAATTTTTAATTTTTGTACTAAAAAGTTGATTTAAGAAGCAGTAAAAAAGATGTTTCAAATGAAACCTAAAGGTTGATTTGTTATACTAAAGTAAGAATTTCTTTGGTGATAAGCAAATGACTTGTAATTGTGCATGATTGCAGCAGCTGAAGGCTTGACTCCATCTCCTGGACATAGGAAGCTAGGGAGGGCAGGGGAGCTAACGCCGCCTGCACCAGAGGCCAACCATTACACCCCTAATCATCCATCAACCCCAAAGCCATAATAAAGGGATTCTGCAACAAGCTAGCTATAGTTTTTTTTTTCTTTTTATCAGAACTTTTTTGGCTTATAATTTCATATTATAAGGCAATATAGTTGGCTGTAATTTGTTGTGCTGTGCGTTACAAAGATACAACTTGCTTTCTGTGTTTTCTTTTGAAGGCTGTTTTTTTTTATTTATTTATTTAATTTAGGGGGCTCATTTGATTGGCTGACGGTAGGAATTATAATTTTAGAATTATATTTTTTATTTTTTGCTACTGTTTTAATGTGCGAAAATTAATTTTTTTTTTCTTTGACAGAATTTTAAACTCTAAAACTTAAATTTTTTGCTACTGTTTTAATGGCATGTCAATGATGGCTTCGATCCGAACCCGACCCATAACCCGATTTTGACACCCATAGTATATGTTGCTTGAGCAAGTTCAATGCAACTCTCCACCAAAGTCAAAATTTATAGTCACAGATGTCACTTGCATTCACTAACCCTCGACATTGCCACTAAGATTGGCCCCGAAAAAAAGAACAAATTCTATTTTTGTCGTCACCAATATAGTCCAATATTTAGTCAACATCCAACTTCACCAAAATCATCATTGCCCAATATCATCACCATCATTGACTCCAAATGTTACTAAAAAAACGGGCGCTAAATACGACAATCAAAGTTGACGACTTCGTCACTATTAAGGTCTATAAATGCCTTCTTGGTCACTAATCTCCCCTTAAAAGGAGAACAACTATTAATAAAAACTCTAACACCTTAGGACTTCTAAGAACAAATATAAGAGCTTTGAGCCACATCTAAATTTAAAAAATGACTAGAAAATTTGTCTTAAAACTAAGCACAATTGTCTTAAAACTAATAATTATTTATATTAAGATGAGCTTACAAAATTGTTATATACAGATATATGAAGATGTGCTGTTAGATAATGATGTTTTTATAAATCATATTTCCCTCAGACGCGAGAACAAATATGTTAATTGTTTTCTACCATATATGACAAATGCTGAAATGCAAGATCATGTAATAAAAATCGTTAACAACTCTGTTTTTGGTACAAACTGACTGGCTTATTTTAGAGGATTCCTTTTGAGTGGGGAAGAAGGGGATTTTGTGGTTGGCCGTTCAGTTGGTCGTGATCGTGGTAAACATAAACGCAGAGGTAAGAAGTAATTGGGTTGGTGTTTTTGGTTGTTTACTTTTGTGGTTTTTTGCTTTTGGGTTTTTTAGTGTTGTTCCTCTTGTTGTTTTGGCGTTGACTTCGTGATTCACGGGTTGCTAACCTGTAGCTGTTGTACCTTCTTCTCCTTTTATTTGAATAAAATATATATATATATATATATATATATATATATATATATATATATATATATATATATATATATATATATATATATATATATATATATATATATATATATGTTAATTGTCAGGTGGCAAGACATCCCCAACAGTTCACAAAACGCGAATAAGCAGAGATTAGACCATTTTTATTGCTTTTTAAGATAAATTTTTTAATAAATATTAAATATTTTTATATAAAAAATTATTTTAAAAAAATAATAAAAAAACCGTACCCAAAAAAAATCTCAGATAGCTCCAATTTTGAAGAATAGCTCCAAAAGACTAAAAAAAACTGGTTTTCTCTTAATATTTAATTGGACATAGTGACAACTATGCATCCCAATAAGGGGATAAAAGCTCATCGAGTAGACTCGAAATATATATTGTGGATTGAGGACTTATATGGAGTTGCTGGCCTAGCCTGAGGAAGCCACTCACTCCAACACAATGAATCACTGATCTACTTAGAGGGGCAATTCTGCATTAATTTTGATAATTCATCTTAAAAAAAGATATAAAATAAGGAGATGAAAAGGATTCAATATATAGTGTTAATCTATCATGCAATAGAGATTACAGTAGATATATAGTGTTAATCTACCAAAGCTCGTCTGACCATTATCCTCAGCCCAGATGTACAGTACCTCAAATAATCTATCATGCAAGTAAGATTACAAAGATATTCTCTTCCCCTCAAATGAGGAATATGAGATTACAAAGTTTGGAATACATGCTCGACTTCCTATAATATGGTGGAGAATGTTGTATAAACAATGATGACTAAGGATAATGGTCAGACGACAATGATCAAATAATAATAATCTAGCAATGGTACTGTACATCTATGACTATCTATGCAGATATCCGTTCGCGGGTATCTTGCAGGTTACATTCGAGTCCATCGGAAGGATAACTCTCTCGAAAAAGTTTGTTCGAAGAACTCTCTCAGAAGCTAGGAAGGAGCTTAACACTGGAGCATGGCGAACCATCTTCAGCCACATCTTCTAGACATTCTCCCTCCCGGACAAGGGCAACCTAAAAAGTTCATCTCTAAGTCATTCAAATATTTATACATCCCGACCAGAATCAAGTCACCCATGTGAGACACATCAACTGTCACGCCCCAAGATCTAACTCGGAAAGAATGTCGATCAATAGCCAAACAATTTACCAGAGTTATCTATAAATCTTCAGTAAGCATTCTATCAAACATCTATAACATTTAAAACTTCAATATAACTGTCGATTCATATCACAAAACATCATGTACATTACTCAGGAACTACATTATCAATACAAGAAAGGAAACTATCCTGTCCTGAGTACAAAAGAATCATCAATCTAACAAAAGCACTAAAACCTGTAGATCTGGATCAATGCCTATCTCCTGCTCCCGAGCCCTGACCTGAAAATATCAACCACATATAATGAGCTTTACAAAGCCCAGCAGGTCACCTAATACCTATAACTGAAATCAAAGCACGGCAATGCTATCAATATGCATGTCAATCTATTCAATCCAAATCAGTCAATGGTCAATGAGTCTATGCAGCGGAAATCAATAGTCAATAAAACCAGTCAATGCAGCGGCAGGCAATTCGATAAATCAATTCAATCAATCATCGTCCGTCAATCAAATCAATACGGTCAAATCAATACGATCTAATCAATGAAATCAAATGAGAAAAGCGATACGAGACAAGGAATCTATAAATCAGTCAATACGGTGTAGAACAGTAGCAACAGTGAACATATAAGTCTATAAGCAGCAATACAATAAATCTATAGGCAGTAGTGCGATGTCCATGCTATCAATGCAATATCTATATCCATCCATTTCTATATCAATGCTCAATGTCGATGCACAGAAATCAATCAGTGAAATCAATGCAATCGTACGATCTAGTAAATCCAATCAAAGTCGATAAAGCAGGAATCTATAAAACAATGAATCTATAAAGCAATACAGTAAACATGCAATTTAATACTATATACTGAACAAGTACAATCTACTGGTCATGTTGATGTTGTAGAATCCATATTGCTGTTGTAGATAATACATTGGTTCAATCAATAAGAGTCGTCACTCTTTTCGCCCGTCGGCATATCAATAAACTCCTTATGTCTCCCTTCAATAATCAATAATCAATGTTTAAAGAAAAGCCCGTCGGCCCACCATCCTGTACAGGTATCAATATCAATCTCCACCAATGTTCAACCAGGTTCCACTTGCGATCAGTATCAATAGTCAATTCAATCAATAAGCAATTCAATAGTCAATATTAAAGCAATCATATCCATAATCAATGCATATCAGTTCAATCTATCAATCTCATACAATTCCGGAATCGTACGAAAATCGGGCAGCGTAACGGCAGTCGGTCAAATTTACACAAAAATCCTGCAAAAAGACACAGTTTCCAAATCTTTCCAAATTACAATAGAATATCTATAGCGTCAATACAAGACTATCGATCTATAAAATCCAAATCAAATCAGGTCCTGATATTATTCTATTCAATTAAAATCGATTAAAATCACGTAGAATCAATTCCGACCGGTAAAATCTTCGTAGAATACAGTCAAATCGTGTACAATAATCATATCTATAACATACTAAAAGTTGTGCGGTGGAAGTTGTGTCAAATCAAAACCATGTCGAAAAGTCGACTACGAAAACACAAAACAGATCATATCTCGGTCAAAACACAAAATCTCTGAAAACAGAAACAGGGTTCGGAGTCCTTACCACGAGATCTTCACTTTCTCCAACAACAGCGTCGGACGAAAAGCGCTCCGCGGTCTCCGAAAACCAGTTTCCTCTTCTCTTTCCTTTCTCTTTCTCTCTCTACAAAATATCTGATTTTAACTTTTGATTTTCTCTCTCCTCAAAACGAGCTGATTTTCCTTATAACTTACTCATATCGGCCTGGCCGATCGAGCTATCGTCCCGGGACGATCTGATCAAATCCAGATCGTCCTGGACCTCACTCAGGGCTATTGTCTGGCCGATCATTTCTACAGTACGATCGTCCTGGACGATCTCACGATCGGCCTGGACGATCTGTGCAGAAATCCTTCCAGAAAACACACCAGAAATCAGCTGTTCAATGCACTGATCGGCCTGGACGATCCAAACTTCGTCCTGGCCGATTCTGGGAGGAAAATCCAAATCAGAGAGGAACAGTAAGGAAAAGAGATATTACAATCTCCCCACCTTAGAAAAATGTCGTCCCGACATTTCCCTAAAGGTACGAAGCAAAAACGACGATGCAAAACAAATCGATCAAATCCAAATCCAAAACAAAACTCGTCGAAATCCATACAGAACACACAATGCAATCAATCAAATGTCAATATGCAATGTTCATATGTCAATATCAATCGGTTAGTCAAATCAATCTTACCAGTAGAATCTTCTGGTCGTTGTTGATCCTGATGCTGTAAACTCTGTAGACTGTAGATGCGTGGCACCACTGGAGGTCGTGGCGCAACTGTCTCCCCCTGATCTCTGACAGTCCTATCATCAATCTTGTTCCCTGATCTATCACTGTAGGCCCTCGAGGCAACAGTCCTCTGCTGCCCTGTACCCGTGCCAGAAGCAGTCCTTCCACCCAGTCCTTTCTGAGGACAATCTGCTGCTCTGTGCCCTTGCTGTCCACAGTGAAAACACTGTCCCGTCAATAGGTAGCACTGACCTGCATGTCGTCTACCACAGTGAATGCACGTGCCAGAACCACCAGATGATACTATCGATGCTGATCGTGACGCAGATCCCGATGCAGATCCCTTCGAACCCTCATATCTGCTTCTCTTCTCTCTATCTCTGTCTCTACCAGAATCATCTCGTCGTACGTCATCTCTCCTCCTCCTGGTATCCTCGTACCTCGATACTGGTGCCGACAACTCAATCTCTATCAATCGGGCCCGCTCCACTAGCTCAGAAAACTCGTGGATCCGAAAAGGTACAAGTGGTTGCCTCAGCTCTCTATTCAATCCGTGCAGAAATCTATAACACTTGTCTTCAGAAGTAGGAATCAAGTGAGCAGCGTACCTCGCAAGTGCAGTAAACTCGGACTCGTACTGCATCACTGACTTGCGACCTTGCTCCAATCTCATGAATGCTTCCTGCATCTGCCGCTGAGCTGACGGTGGTACAAACCACATCCTGAACACTGTAGTGAACTCATCCCAGGTGATCTCAGCATTGGTCTTCCCCTGGAATTTCTCTCTCTGCTGTCCGATCCACCATCTCTCTGCCTCGCTTTCCAACATGAATACTGCCAAAGGTACTTTTCTGTTCCCCGGACACTGCATACTATCAAAAATCTTTTCTATTCTCATTATCCAATCCTCAGCAGCCTGTGGTCCTACAGCCCCTTTGAACAACGGAGGCTTCAGCTTGTGGAACATCTGCAAATGTCTGTCAACTTCTTCCTCTTTGCTCCCACTCATCTTGCTCTGAGCATCTCCCATAACATGTGCAATCGCAGTAGCTAACTGCATCATACTCTCTGAAGGTACTGGAGATGCGCTGTGTTGCTCATTCGGTACACTGGATTCTGCTGGAGGATCCATATCTTTTCACCTGCACAATTCAAAACGAATGATACACATATGCAATGATGTATGCCAATGAAGCTCTTAAAGCTACCCAATCTACCCCATCTCTCAATCCAAACCTACAACTCTGGTAACAATCCATTCTTCCAATAACATTGCTCTGATACCAACTTGTCACGCCCCAAGATCTAACTCGGAAAGAATGTCGATCAATAGCCAAACAATTTACCAGAGTTATCTATAAATCTTCAGTAAGCATTCTATCAAACATCTATAACATTTAAAACTTCAATATAACTGTTGATTCATATCACAAAACATCATGTACATTACTCAGGAACTACATTATCAATACAAGAAAGGAAACTATCCTGTCCTGAGTACAAAAGAATCATCAATCTAACAAAAGCACTAAAACCTGTAGATCTGGATCAATGCCTATCTCCTGCTCCCGAGCCCTGACCTGAAAATATCAACCACATATAATGAGCTTTACAAAGCCCAGCAGGTCACCTAATACCTATAACTGAAATCAAAGCACGGCAATGCTATCAATATGCATGTCAATCTATTCAATCCAAATCAGTCAATGGTCAATGAGTCTATGCAGCGGAAATCAATAGTCAATAAAACCAGTCAATGCAGCGGCAGGCAATTCGATAAATCAATTCAATCAATCATCGTCCGTCAATCAAATCAATACGGTCAAATCAATACGATCTAATCAATGAAATCAAATGAGAAAAGCGATACGAGACAAGGAATCTATAAATCAGTCAATACGGTGTAGAACAGTAGCAACAGTGAACCTATAAGTCTATAAGCAGCAATACAATAAATCTATAGGCAGTAGTGCGATGTCCATGCTATCAATGCAATATCTATATCCATCCATTTCTATATCAATGCTCAATGTCGATGCACAGAAATCAATCAGTGAAATCAATGCAATCGTACGATCTAGTAAATCCAATCAAAATCGATAAAGCAGGAATCTATAAAACAATGAATCTATAAAGCAATACAGTAAACATGCAATTCAATACTATATACTGAACAAGTACAATCTACTGGTCATGTTGCTGTTGTAGAATCCATATTGCTGTTGTAGATAATACATTGGTTCAATCAATAAGAGTCGTCACTCTTTTCGCCCGTCGGCATATCAATAAACTCCTTATGTCTCCCTTCAATAATCAATAATCAATGTTTAAAGGAAAGCCCGTCGGCCCACCATCCTGTACAGGTATCAATATCAATCTCCACCAATGTTCAACCAGGTTCCACTTGCGATCAGTATCAATAGTCAATTCAATCAATAAGCAATTCAATAGTCAATATTAAAGCAATCATATCCATAATCAATGCATATCAGTTCAATCTATCAATCTCATACAATTCCGGAATCGTACGAAAATCGGGCAGCGTAACGGCAGTCGGTCAAATTTACACAAAAATCCTGCAAAAAGACACAGTTTCCAAATCTTTCCAAATTACAATAGAATATCTATAGCGTCAATACAAGACTATCGATCTATAAAATCCAAATCAAATCAGGTCCTGATATTATTCTATTCAATTAAAATCGATTAAAATCACGTAGAATCAATTCCGACTGGTAAAATCTTCGTAGAATACAGTCAAATCGTGTACAATAATCATATCTATAACATACTAAAAGTTGTGCGGTGGAAGTTGTGTCAAATCAAAACCATGTCGAAAAGTCGACTACGAAAACACAAAACAGATCATATCTCGGTCAAAACACAAAATCTCTGAAAACAGAAACAGGGTTCGGAGTCCTTACCACGAGATCTTCACTTTCTCCAACAGCAGCGTCGGACGAAAAGCGCTCCGCGGTCTCCGAAAACCAGTTTCCTCTTCTCTTTCCTTTCTCTTTCTCTCTCTACAAAATATCTGATTTTAACTTTTGATTTTCTCTCTCCTCAAAACGAGCTGATTTTCCTTATAACTTACTCATATCGGCCTGGCCGATCGAGCTATCGTCCCGGGACGATCTGATCAAATCCAGATCGTCCTGGACCTCACTCAGGGCTATTGTCTGGCCGATCATTTCTACAGTACGATCGTCCTGGACGATCTCACGATCGGCCTGGACGATCTGTGCAGAAATCCTTCCAGAAAACACACCAGAAATCAGCTGTTCAATGCACTGATCGGCCTGGACGATCCAAACTTCGTCCTGGCCGATTCTGGGAGGAAAATCCAAATCAGAGAGGAACAGTAAGGAAACGAGATATTACATCAACAACTAAGCTAGGGGCACATATTTCCCCCGCAACGCATCTTTTGCAATCGGACAACCTCAGGACCACATCAAGACATTACTTGCCTCTCTCACCTCAACAAGGAGACCTTATACTGGTTTCCAACTATATGACGGTCTGATCTCCTCACTACATTCAGACGCCACTCGCCCCTCTCACCTCAACAAAGCAACCACAAACCAGCTTCCTACCAATGCCAAATCGATCTGCAAGTTTATCCTACTAGTGTTCTCTCTAACATTGATCAACACTTCACACGGTATAGACGGCCGAGCTGTTTGAATAGTTGCTATTTGAATGATTTATATTTGTGCAACTTATGTAGTTTTGATGATTCCAAACATTATTGTTCAAATGTATAGTTATCTCCTATCAATTTCAGAAGATTTGCACTTGCTCTTGTGTGTACTAACATTTCAGGAAAATCAGACTCCAGACTACGAAAACTTCAAATCAAATTCAACATGAGAAATTTTGTTTATTTGAAGTTTGTCTTTTCTCTGAATTAATTTTGAAAGTGAGTGATTGTAATTGAGTGAATAAAATCTTACACACACAAATAAGGAGATCTTGAAATTCTATACTGATCGTACAGGACGATATTTATCGTACTGGACGATCTGTCAGTTATCTCCTATAGAGCATTTGGAACGAATAGGAACTTGCTTGGAAAATTTTTTTTTCTAAGTCCTATTCGTCCAGGACGAATTTTAATATCGTCCCGGACGATGGGTTCTCTGTAAAATTTCGTCCAGACGAATTTTACCATCGTACGAGGCGATCAGTCCTCTGGAAAATTTTCGTCCAGACGAAAATAATTATCGTACCGGACGATCAGCTCTCTGGAAAATTTTCGTCCAGACGAAAGCAAATTATCGTCCGCGGCGATGGGTGCTCTGGAAAATTTTCGTCCAGACGAAATAAATAATCGTCCAGGACGATCGGCTCTCTGGAAAATTTTCGTCCAGACGAACACATTTTCGTCCAAACGATAAACCGACTTAGAACAGTTTTCAGCAGTTTCTAGAACCGACCTTGTAATAACCGTTCGTACTGGACGAACCTAGTTCGTACAGGACGATCAGCTGTACGAAGTCATTTCGTACACATATACAAATTGGGTCGTTTCAGATCGTTTAAGTAAAATCGTCCAGGACGATCCAGGATCGTACAGGACGATCCACTGCGTACATAATTAAAAATATGCAGTTTTTGGGCGGTTTTTCATGTCTTTTGTATAAATAGTCCAAATTAGACTGCCACCCAATCTTTTTGTCATTTGATCTTCGTGCCTATTGAGAGAATAGCCAAGGAGAGAGTGGAAGAGAGCTTTCAAAGGAGGATTCCTACCATTGGAGCGAGAAGGCTTCACTTGGATTGCTAAGGTAAGAGTCTCTACTTGTGAAATTGGATTTCTTCACTCTTTTCTTTCTTCCTTCTAGATTCTTGTGAGAAGATCATTCAAGAAGGTCCGGTTCTCTGCCGACACTTGGAGAGTGTGAACAGACGTGGGTTCTCTGCCTACACTAGGAGAGTGTAAAAGGAAGAAGGTTCTCTGCCTACACTTGGAGAGTGTGAACAGCCGTAGGGTTCTCTGCCCACACTAGGAGAGTGTGAAAAGACGACGGTTCTCTGCCAGCACTGTGGATTGTGTAAAAGGACAACGGTTCTCTGCCGCACCGGGTAGTGGTGAAAAGAGTGTTTTGTACAGGCTTCTCCGCCTTGTTGTGGGTGCTAAAGGAGAGTCACTTTGTGGTATTAGTGCAATACTCAGAGGGTGCCTCTGAGGAGTGGATGTAGGTCTGGTTATAGACCGAACCACTATAAATCTGGTGTCTTTTACTTTATTGCTTTTACGTTTCCGCACTTTGAATTTCAGTTTTAACAACTCTGTGGTTGAAAAACATTTTTCTACTAACTTTAAAAGAAAATTTTATTTCGGTTCAACTTTATTATTAAGAGGGTTTAAAATTTTTAAAACTACCAATTCACCCCCCTCTTGGTAGCCGTGGGACATTTACTTAGGCTTAACAACCTAATTACTGGACTCAACACGAGCTACATCAAAAAGAGATGGGACAGCTGTTGTATCCCGTACAAATCCATGGTAACTCCCCAAGACCCGGTGGAAGAAAAGAAGAAAGGAAGGATGACATATTTCCCTTTTTTTAAGAATAATATATGTTGTCATTTTCCTTTTTTTTTTTTTTTTTTTTTTTAGCTTAAGCTCTACAACATAGAGCCCTCGCTTCCATTACTCTTGTACATCTTGGTTGAATAAAAAAGATTTTGTCGAGATTCCTCTAGCTCTCTCTCTCTCTCTCTCTCTCTCTCTCTCTCTCTCTCTCTCTCTCTCTCTCTCTCTCTTATTATGACATCATCATCTTCACCTCGCACTTAGTCTATAGGCATTAGCAAATGCACATTGGGTGTCTTAGGGGCATGGGCCCCCACTAACGGAACGAGTGCCACATAGTTATCACTTACCCTATATGTATTAAAAAATAAATTGCTTTTAAGTAAACCTAAACATTAAGATTTCATATCCTGCCTATTCCCCTCTTGGCTTCTTAGTTTGCTCGTTGCTCTACGTGCGACCTCACCGACCTGCACATCCCGCCTCCAGGCCAGAAGATTTCCGCTGGCAATTCCAGATCATCTTCCTCTGGAAACTTGGAAATTGGAAAGCATAAGTGCATGATAATATTCGTAGTGATAATAATGCATAATCCAAACAAATTTGTATAGAATTCATTTTTGATGAAATCCCTTCAAATCTTGGATTAAGGAAAAAAATTATGATTATCATCAAAATGAGAGGGATATGGTGCAAATATATATCATTTGCAAAAAGGATCACGTCAGCCTCGAGATCATGATTTTCCACAAACATTAATTGAAAATAAGTTACGAAAATTTAATCTCGCATGGTTTGATGAACACAAAAATTGGTTAAAGTGTAGTTACCAAATTTGCAACTTACTGTTTGTATTGTTTTTGAAATGATTATATAATAATTTCAAAATATGAAGACTATAAGAGATAATTTATAGGTAACTTGTATTGAAATTGATTATCATTATTCCCCACTATAAGTTCTTTCTTCTATATAATTTATTTTTTTAATAATGATATATTTAAAAAAAAAAATTCAAACAACCAATTCTGATTCCAAGCCCTCATGAAAAAGGTTGAGTTTTTTTTTTTTTTAAATCAATTATTCATGCCCCCACAAAAAAAAAAAAATACTAGGCTCCGCAATTGTCTATAGGTGGCCTGAAATACGGCTTGAAGTCATCCACGGGATAATACATGATCCAACAGATAAGTCGGGAGCATATATTCAAATATTTCAAAGGCCGATTGAGAATAAATCAACACCATTCAAGCTCATGAGGAACTAGCCAAGTTTATAACCAAACTGTTACACTTTTATAAAATTCATCCACATCATAAAAAAATAACCAATCCTGTCAGTTAATTCTTCGCAACAAGTCAGCTACTTCTTCCAATCAAGTTAGTTGTTTCTTACTTTCTTCCAGTCAAGTCGACTGCTTCTTCAAAAATCGGTTAATCCTAGTAAAATTGGCTCCTTTCAATCAAGTCAGCCGCTTCTTATAACCATGTCAGCTACTAAATAAATGACTAATGAAATCTTTAAGATTTAATGTATTATGGCGAACTCTTCTCTCTCCCTTCATGAATTGAGCCTGTAAATAAGGGAAAATTATTGGGTTCGGACACCGGACGTCGTCCAAAGCCAAATGAAAATGTGCCGCATCACGTCCTACTCGGTACTGAGCTTCCTACTGAACAATATCGAGCTCAGTACTGTGAAGTACCAAACATAAGCTGTATCCAATGTCCGAATCCAATAATCTCCTGGTAATAAGATTTTAATATAATTCACAGATTATTTTGAATTCGAGAGGCCGGGCTACTGCATATGAGCTACGTTGGTCGGACAACAAATCCAATTACCATTTCATGTTGCATTTCTAACAGCAAACAGCAATGGATCCTATGGGTCGCATGCGTAGGATCTTCATTCCCATGTGCGAGACAAACACCAGAGGGCCATATAAGAACTAACGCCATGATGTCTTCCCTCAAATTGCAAAATTTTCACCTTCCCTGCACACTATACCTCAAGAATATCCACCATGATCCTTGGTCATGGCAGCGTAATGATGACCAGAAAGAGGAACAAGGTAGACGAGCAATGCAAAGAGAAAACAGCTACATCAATGGACGAGCCCGTTAAGTTCTGTTCTGATTGCCAGACCCCCAACACCCCTCTTTGGAGAAGTGGACCAGACGGCCCCAAGGTTTATACTTCTCCCTCTCCTCTGCTTTTCTATTTCCAATCCTTCAGTTTCCTTCTTCCCTCTTCATCCACTTCATTCAACTTTTGATTGCTTTCGCAATGATAAATTAGAGTAGAACAGTAGCTTCAAAACCTTGCTATTTCACTTATTTAGAAGTTATTCCCTGAATCAGTAAGCTTGAATGTAAAGGAAACCATAAATTTAATCATTCCAAATTCAACGCAACATCCCCATCCTTATTTATGTTCAGTTATTTAGCTTTTGATTTGAGTGTTTCTCTTATTTATGTTCTTCTTCCCTAACGGTCGAGTATTTAAGAGTTGATTATGAAAAAACAACCGTTAATTTAACCTTTTCAAAATTTTCAATCCCATTTCCTTCACTGTCCTGCAATCCTAACTTAGATTTAAGAGATGATCGTCAATGGCAAACTAATTAATGGTCGAATATTCAGTGTTTTATGCATAACTATTGGTTTATTCCAGTCTCTTTGCAATGCCTGTGGAATCCGATACAGCAAGAGGAGAAGAGTGGAATTCAAGAGAGCAGAGGAGAACAAGCCAACGGCCATGAGTTGCAAGAATGAGGGAAAGGTCGCCGTGGAAGTGGAGGAGTTGAAGAGAAGGCAAAGAGAGAAGCAGGAGAAGATGCTGAAGGTTCTGCTTTTCCGCCGGAGAAATTTGAATGTGCGGTGGCGGAAATGGCCACCGGCGAACTTTGATGGAAGTGGGGACGGTGAGGAAGTGGCGGAGGCGGCGCGACTCCTGCTCTGTTTGTCGTCAGAAATGTCTATCCATTCATAAGATGGCACGTGCACCACACACGATTGCACGCTCTCTGCTGCTAAATGTTTTGTCTTTTGTTGAAGGGAAAAAGGACTAGTACTGGTAGGAATTTCTAATTTAGAAAAAGAAAAAGAAAATTGCAGGTTCTGCCGTTCTGGTTATGTTTGGTTATGGGTGCAATTATTTACAAAGATTAGGGATCGGGATCAATTTACAATCATCGATAATTTGTGACCATCATTACGGCTAATGCTGTCAGATTAATCTTGAATCCGATAATTTATATAAAGCTTCAAGTAAAAGGATTTTCATAATTTATATTAAACATAGATATGATAGTTTATAAGTTGTCTAAAATCAATTTGATGGGATATAAATATCCATGCATATTTAAATTAAAAAAGGGGAATCAAATTCAAAATTACTTGAATTCTGATTTCAACAAAATTAATGCCAAACTAAATGCTAGAAGAACCACCCATCGACACCAATTTATCAGAGTCCGAATGAGTTTAGATCAAGCACGTGTAATATAATTAAAAATATTAGGCCATTAATAGAAGGATAAAAGGATCTTCAAATCTCGTATGCATACAATTAAGTCAAACTTCTCGACAAAATGAATCCAACAAGCCCAATGTTACTTGGTTTTGAAATCATTAGAGCACTTAAATGTTAAAAGAATTTCAACCAAGGTCGTATAACCATTATCATCTTATTATGATTCTCGAACATCTGTCACCTAAATATAATCCTTCAACCAAAGTTGCTCGAATATGATTCTTCGACCACTGTCCCTTGAGTACAATCCTTCAACTATAATCACCCAACTATTGTCTTACAACCACAGTAACTTGATTATAATCTCTTACTCACCATCGTTGAACTGTGGTTTCCTTAATCATCACTAGACTATAATTCTCTAACCACCATCGTTCCATTGCAATCCTTCAACTAGCATTACCCGATTACAATCCTTCGGTCATTATTGCTCCTATTACAATCTTTTGATCATCGTCCCCTTGCTATTGTCTATTGACTGTCATTGTCTAACTATGATCCTTTGACTATTATACCCCAACTACGATCTGCCAACCAACATCTCCTGTTTATGATCATATGATCATCATCACCTAACTACAGTCCTCTGACCAATGTCATCTATACAAACCTCAAGCTATTATTCCTTAATTAAGATCATATGACCATCATCATCAAACTACGGTCCTACAAACACTATCTATCAAATATACTCCTCTGACCACAATCACACCACGATAGTTTCTTAACCACTAGCGCCAAGCCGCCAACTACACTGAATCTAGTCAACTTCACCGTATGTCATCGCCAATGACATTAATGCACGTCATCACCTATACAATTGATGCATGTCATCGTGATAAAGGCTAATGCTCACCGACTTTATCCTATCGCTTATAAAGTCGATGTATATTGTCGACACCAACACCAAAATTTAGATTATACTTTTTAGCTTATAATCTCATATATTTAAAAAAGAATAGTTGAGCATACAACAAATAATATTTTCAAGAGAGCTCACATGCTATAAGACTCTTCTAGCTTTCACCCAGAAATTCAATTTACATAGTTCATATATGCTAAGTTATATAAACAACTTCTCTAATTATAGATAAGAGTGTCATTTGTAATCAATAATATACGCCGGTAAAATCATTTTTATTGGGTCAAGCCCCTTGATTTTTCTCTTTTAAAGATTTTCCACATAAAATTTCTAATGTTTCTTGCAACTCCTCTATTATATTTATATGCATTGGATCTTTGTATAAAGCTAAAATGTTAAGCACTTTCTCTCTATCGTTATGAATATTCTCATATAAAACGATAGTTTATCTCCACAAGAAAATTTTAAGGGAGGTTTACATAAATAATATAAATTTTTTATATATTTATATGTCTAAGAACTAAAATTTTCTATTTATTTAAATAACACTCAAATATCATTTAATTTTCTCCTTACATAGAATTTGAATTAGAATCAATAATCTTATAAATGAGTTTAAGCTCAAATTTAACAAATGCATTTTTATATATATTTGAGTTTGTCATCCAAGATTAAATAAAAATATCTTACATATCAACATAAGTTGAGAGTTGAGAGCCACCCATATGAGGAACAATTATAAGGTCCGGACACCTGATATAGCTCTACATCCGGACGCCAATAACATGTCGCCACGTGCTCTTACTCTTTACCACGCGGCCCGACGACCCGACTCAGACTGGAACCCGGTATTGCTATGTTTGGGTATTACTAGGTATTGCTCGGTATTGCTAGGTATTGCTTGACAATAACAAGAAATACCGCTCTGTCAAGAGCAATACCTAGCAGTTCGGTCCGGGTCAGGTCGTCAGGCCGCACGGTAAAGAGTAAGAGCACGTGGCACCATTTTATAGGCGTCCGAATGTAGAGCTACGTCATGACACCTGACCTAATAAAAATTCCCATATGAGACATAAGATTTTGTTTGTGAAATTTTTAGAAGAGGAAACTTACGGAGCTAGCCTAGCTGGAAAATTCTATTATTATAAACCAAATATTATAGATTGCACATTTTTCTATAATTAAAGAAACTATTAGTTTAATATAGCAAATATAAATCATAGAAGATATATGTCATTGTAGGGATAGGATAAACTTTAAAGTGTTAATGTTATCATCATGCAATTTGGGCGTTCGCCTTATTTGCTCTGTTTATAGGGTAGGTCAAGTGATTAGGAAGACATGCATAAGAAGTCAGTAATTGAAGAGCATTAGGTGTGGGTCATTTATAACTTATAAGCTTTGGATGATGATCGATTGAGAACATTGGATATCAAGAGGTAGTCAATGTGCTTGTTCATTCTCCTTATAAGAGTAGAGACATAAGAATGATAGTCAGCATTAGGCATTAGTAGCTGACAAACGTTAGAAATTGTTGTTCTACTCTATCATTTTATTTACAGAAGAGGAGATATGTTGAAGTTAGTGTCTAAATAAGCATCGAGCATCTGTAATCAATAGATGACGGTCAATTGAGAAAGTCAGATGTCATATGGCAATCCATAGTTTGCTTAATTGCTCTCCTTATAGTAGGGGTGTCAAAACCGGGTTTGGGTTGAATCCAGAACTGACCCGAGTTCAATCGAGTCGACCTTAACACGACCTGGGTAGGTAAACGGGTTGGATATTCGAACCCGGACCCGGCCCAGCGGGTTACCGGGCTGACCCGATCCGACCTGACACGGGAAGGAGACCAGCGCGGACACCGCCGCGAACACCAACGCTGGCGCGGACGCAAGCTGGCTGGCACGGCCGAGCGGGTGGGTGCGCGACCGGGTGCGCAGCAGACTCGCACGCGCGGGCGTGAGGACAGCCTCAACAGGCACATGGGCAGCCGCAGTAGGCGCATGGGCAGCCGCAGTGGGCACGCGGGCAGCCTCAGTGGGCGCGCAGGCAGCCGCGCGAGGCAGCCTCTTGCGGGCGGCTGACTGCGTGCACACACAGGCAGCTTCGGCGGGTGTGCGGGCAGCCTGGTAGGGGGTGGGCAAGCTACGGCCGGTCTACGGGCAGCTGGGAAGACATTTTAAAAGAGTTTCCGGGATGACCCGGCAACCCGTCGGGTCAACCAAAATCCAACCCATTTTTCAAACGGGTCGAATCCGGGAACCCGAACCCAACCCTTTTTGGAAACGGGTCGGGTCTAACCCGAAATTTTCGGGTCGAATTTTCATGTCGTGTCAAATATTAACTCCCCTGCCTTATAGGAGGTGAGTCCATTGAAGAAAAAGGTTGGCATTATATATCAATGGCTAACATACATCAAATATTATAATGCATCAAACGATGACCGGCTAGGAATGTCAAACAAAGGGTGATAATTAGTGGTCTTCTTGATCTTTCTCCTTACAAGAGCAAAGATTTATGACTAGTAAGGACAACATCAAACATCTGTGAGTAAATACGTTGAATATTGTTTGGCATCATACGATAGTTAAATGAGAATGTTGCACATCAATGTAAATTCAAAAAAGGACCCTGAGATGTCAATAAAGTTGTGCCTATTTATAAATTAAATTCTTGGCTCTTCACCTGGACATTCTTTCTACTTTGTCCATTACTTGTGGTTAATAAAAAAGGGCGACATAAGCATATTTTCAATCGTATCACATTTTTCATTTGTGATCCAGCTTAATCTGAAAGGATCAAAATGCAAGTGCCAACCAATAACACCATGATGCTGCCAATAAAAAATATTAAAATACTATGATCTTTAGGCAATTGTCCCCAATATAATTAAATACATGTGTGTTATTGTTAGGAAAAGATGAAACAAATATAAAGAGAAATTGTAAATCAAAATTTGTTTCGGGGCGCTGCCTCCTTGGACCTCCGACATATATGCGAACAGTTACTTATAAATTAATTAACAAGATTCTAGCGAACACCCAAATCAAAACTCAACATTTAGCTCACCAAGCAAATCATTAAGCTCCTTATTCTATCATGCACACACCGACCCCAAATGACCTCTTTTTACTGTAGGGGCGGAACCCCTTTGTAGCTAGGGGGGGAAAAAAATTTCTCATTTTGCTATTATTTAGATAATTTTTAGTCTTTATTACTATTTTTAGGCAATTGTACCCCCTAAAAATATTAAAAATATGGTCTTTAGACAATTGTCCCCAATATAATTAAATACATGTGTGTTATTGTTAGGAAAAGATGAAACAAATATAAACGGAAATAGTAAATCAAAATTTGTTCCTGGCCGCTACCTCCTTGGACCCCCGACATATATACAAACATTTACTTATAAATTCCCCCCCCCCCCCTTAAAATTATGGTCGGTTCTGCCCCTATTTTACTGCATGGAATGTTGGTAACAACTATCTCTTGAACTAATATGGTGCATTACATATCACATTACCTATCTATTCTTGCATATTACGTTGCACCCATCTGACAATTATCAACAAGAAATCAATCAAATTATCCAACAAAAAGGCATAATCTAACAAAGAGCGCACGAAAGTTAAATAACTCATTCCACTTGTAGTTCTCTTTACTATTAAACATATATACTTCAATGTCATGATCTATCATTGCCTTCTTGATATATGGCTTTACAAGTAATAAAAAAACTCAAGAAGAAAATATAATACGACCATTCCCTGTCGCTCTAGTGGAATGACAAATGGCTAATGTTCATCTCAATAAAGTTCAGGATAGGGGAAGAGGAATTGAATATTCAGGAACTTTATAATTTTCGAGCTTTAGCTACTAACTAAAAGATCTTGGGTTCTAAACTTACATATATATTGCATGCGTGAGTTTATTTTTAATTAGGTGAAAAATAAAAGTAAACGAAACGAAAAGAAAAAGGTCAGGCACATTAGTGCTATAAAAATGACAGAAAATAATAGCAGTTTTGAAATCAAGCTACCACTATTTAATTATGCTGAAAGGTCCCCTATTAAAGCTCTCAACCTACTTTGATTGATTAACTATATTTGTCCCTATTTGTCACCATTTGAGATTAATTGACAAATTCAGACCACAACTCAACTTAGAATATTGGCGTGACCCTATCATTTCTATAAAGCAATTATTTCATAGATATTGACATGTAAAAAATACTCTTTTGTGGGTATACACAATTAAAGACCATCGTGAAGCTTCTTAAAGTGGAGATAATTTGGTTAAAATTTTGAGTTATAATATTCTGATTTAAATTTCTATTAAAATAAATATAAAATATAGATGATCAATTAATTTTAATATCCTTTTTCTCTTGCAAATGTCTTTGCTCTCGTCTTAATCCCGATAGACCTACCTCTCGAACTAAAGTCTTGTCTTCAACTTGCTTGGCGTACGACGTCTTGTTTTCCTCTTTGTCTACACTGGAAATTATTGTGTGGAGTCCAAATGAGAAGAACCGTTTGGATTGCTGCGTATTTGATGAGTATTTCAAAATACTCAGCAAATACATAACAAATCAGCAAATACTCAGTAATACTCACAACTCAATATTTACTTAGTATTTATAAATATGCAACAAATCTAGACAATTCTCCTTATCTGAACTCTGCACAGTATATTTTCTCATGTCTGCACGGATGATTTTGTCTTCTATAATTAACCTAACGATAATCTCTCCATTGTTATAAATTTTTTTTTTAGTCCTCCCCCTCATGTTGATAAGTTTCTGTGCAAAGGTTAAAATTTTTAGTATTATTATGTTATCATATTAATATTAATATTATTATATATACTATATTTTATACATGTATTAAAATCCTTAGATCCTCATAGAAATTGAGAATCTCCAATTATATGATAGAGCAACATAGGGCATTTAAGTCTTATGCTATCCATGAAAAATACTTTTATTTTGCTTAATTTTCTTTGCTTTTCTTCAAACAAAGCCGCGTAAAGCAATTAAGGTCCATTTGAGGAATTACAATTTTTTTATAAAGTAATAATAATGGTGTCACAAATAAGAGAAATTATTTGGTACGAAGCCGCTGTATGTATCTGGACTCCAATTAAAATTGGTCACATCGCGTGTACACAGGGCGTGTATTATATACACCTTGTGTTTTTTATATAGGCGACGTGACCTATTTTAATTGGAGTCCAGATCCATACAGAGGCTCCGCACCAAATACAAGGTGTATATAATTTCTCCGTTAATAAAACCGCAATTTTTAGTTTGTAAACCACTGCGTGTAGCTCAGCTCATTGGATGGAAGCTTTGTGATCATCATCTATGAAATTTTGTATTAGAGTGCAAAAAAAAAAAAAAAAAAAGTTTGAGTAGGAACAATTATGTCAGAAATATATATTTTTCTTCTAATAGCAAACGCAAAATGCAAATTTCTTCTCAAGATAGTCTACTTAACTAATCACATAAATGTTTTTCGTCAAGATTTGCACAAATTATTTGTGGATTATATATTAGCGAATTTCAGCAATAACATCAAGAAAAGAAATATATGTAAACAGTCAATTTTACAAGAACTTGTTGCCCAATTTCCCTTTGTTTCTTACAACACAAATCATCAAAAAATATAATAAAAAAGAGCCATTTATATATTACGATTCACATAAAGTACTCTCCATCTAAGAAGAAACAAGTAGAAAATGATACCATAACGATGGCAGTGAGAAGGGAGCCGGAAAGTTTCGCCGGCAGGGGCGCCGAAGACGGCGGTGGGGGGTAGCGGTAGTACCAGGGGAACCAGGGCAGTATAGGATTAGGAGGGGGTGGCACAGGGTAGTTCAAGTACGGAGTCGGCGGCGGCTCGTAGTACGGTAAGTTTCCAGCCGGCGGCGGATACAACGAGTAGTCCGGCGTGTACGGCGGTGGTGGAGGGTAGTTTGTGAAAGATAACGGGGGTGGAAGGCAGGGATATGGGCACGCCGGAGGCAAGTCGTCGGCGGATGCCGGCGGAGAAGAGGTTAGAGCGAGGAAGAAGAGGAGAAGGAATGGGGAAGTCATTGAAGCGAGGAAAAGAGGAGAGAGAAGTTGGGCTTTTGGGCGTAGCCTTTTAGAAGAAGATATCAGCGGTTCAGGATTCGTGTTAGGTTTTATTTTGGGAGTTTTTAAGACAAATAATCTTAATTTAATATATTATGACTTAATTTGATATAAAGGAAATTAAAAACTGAAAATAAAATAAATGTAAAAAATAATAATAATAATTAAGATATCGAGTATTTAATTGATAATAAAATTAGTTTAAAAAAAAAATTTATTTTTATTTTGAAGGACGAGCTATGTTTTGTGTAAATGAATACAAATGAAGGAATTGGAAATAAATGAAAAGGTTAAGAAATTAAATTATCTCAATTATTATATTGATGAGAAAATTAGTGATAATATTTTTTTTTTTAATTTAGATTATTATATATCAACAGTTTGAGATTCATTTGATTTTGGACTAATTAGCAAGTCAAAAAAATATTGTAGTTTGATATATAATGAATTAAAAAAAGGAAACTGAAATTAAATAAAAAAATTAAATGAGCTGACCTATCCATCAGACCCGAATCAGACCAAAAAAATTGGATTTTAGTTTATCTGCTTTATAAACGGGTTCAATTCCAATCAAGCATTTCGACCTATTTATCACATGGATCAAGTTTGGATTGACCCGTCCATCTTATTTTGACTCCAAACTTATATGTTTACTACTTATTTTTTCATTAATTTTTTTATTTATTGGTAGTCTTTTTATTTTTATCAATTAATCTAAAATCTATGATTAATAAGTTAATAAATTATATATATTTTTAATTAAATAGGTAATCAAGATAGTTTCAGGTTGCTTTCAGGGTCGGATTCAATTTCAAAATTTTTTACCCATTTATTACACAAGTAGATTCGGGTTAGGTCAATTTCAAGTTGGACCTAAACCCAACCCGCTTGCCCATTTTGACACCTCTAAGTTTAATATATGATGACTTTATTTAGTATATATGAATTAAGAAAAGGAAATTGAAATAAATTAAAGATAAAAAATGTAATGTAATAGATTACATATATTCAATAATTAGAAACTTTAGTTTTAAATACATAAATATATAATATAAGTTAGTTATATAGACTCAACAACATAAGATTTTTATTTAATGTCTGAAATAATGAATTGTGCGACAAAGTCAGGAAAATTAAATTAAATTTTCAATCAAATGATAATCCAAAAAATAGTTTTTAGCATTCAATAAAATACGGGAAACAATTTTTGGCATTGAAAGAAACGCTTCTAAGAAACCAAAGAATAATTTCACATATTTTAGGCATGCAAAAAATAGTTTTACGTATTTGCTCTCTTTTAAATTATTTATATATTAAACAGCTTCTACTTAATTAAATTAAAAATATGCTCCTTTTATAAATTCGCCTGAGAAAATTATTATACCTCGGATGATGAGATTTAGAATTAGTTGGTTTTTGTCCTTAGTACAAAGTTTCAAATAATTGTAGTTTGCTATACTTTGACTTATTTGATGTAAATGAATAATAAAAGATTAAAAAAATCAAATTATTTGATTTTTTTATTGATTAGAAAATTAATGTTTTGTCATATCATTAGAAAGTACATGAGTCATAGCTAATAAATTATCTCTACATTTTTTTATTGGGACTTCTAATTTGTTTTATCTTTCACCCTCATTATCCAACTATGACAATCCACATGTCAATCATTCTAGCAAGCAACAAAATTCATTACCCAAATAGATTTATCCTTTTTTTAATTCCATTTAATAAACTTTCAAAATATGTCATTGAGCGTACCAAATCTCCAACCCGTGCTAGATTTCCCTCGAACGGCAACGCCTCTTAAGTGTGGCTCAATCAAGTGCAGGACATGAGATTTCTGGTGTGGGTGCCTCTTCTAGGTCAGCCGATGATTAGTCACGCCGCCAAGCACCTTTTCGAGTGTGATAGCGGATGGATACCCCATTCCAAAAAAAAAAATCATTATTTGGCATAATCATATCATCAAGATTTTTTTTTACACTTTCAGCTAAATAAATCATGGATTTACACACATTGTATATACAAAAATTAAATTTAATATTGACAGCCTAAACTTTAAACCAATAAAAAAGATAGGTTGATTTGTAAGATATGTTGATAAGCTAAGGCCGGTGGGGTACAATATAAGAGTCATTGATTATAAATTAGGAAAATGATTCAATAGATATCTTTTTGCATCAGAATGACTTTGAAGTTAAAAAATGCACGTTAAAGATTAATATTACATATAATATTTAAGAATTATATCAATCTAAGGG
Source organism: Dendrobium huoshanense (assembly GCA_016618105.1). Taxonomy (NCBI): domain Eukaryota; kingdom Viridiplantae; phylum Streptophyta; class Magnoliopsida; order Asparagales; family Orchidaceae; genus Dendrobium; species Dendrobium huoshanense. The sequence continues at coordinate 12,757,909 of CM028359.1, read as the reverse complement.
GAAATTCAACATTTTTTTCAATAAATTTACGCGCGAGTTCTCTCTCTCTCTCTCTAATAAACAAGTAGAACGGATGATACCAAAACCAAGCCACTCAGAAGCACACCGGAAAATTTCGCCGGTGACGGCGCTGGGTTTGTATCGTTGAGCACGGGGAACCAGGGCAGTGTAGAACCAGGAGGCAGCGGCGGATGCTGGTTCAAGTAGGGATTCGTCGGCGGCGGATGCTGGTCCAAGTAGGGATTCGTCGACGGCTGATAGTACGGTATGTTGCCCGCCGGCGGCTCGTAGTACGGTATGTTTCCCACCGGTGGCTCGTAGTACGGTATGTTTCCCGCCGGCGGCTCGTAGTACGGTATGTTCTCCAGCGGCGGTGGATAGGACAAGCAGCCCGACGAGCACGGCGGCGGAGGAGGTGAAATGTAGGGGAATGGGCACTCTTCCGACGAGTCTTCGGCGGATGCCGGCGGCGAAGAGATTATAGCGAGTAAGAAGAGGTAAAGAATCGGGGAAGCCATTCAAGCGAGAAAGAGAGATGGAGAGAGGTTGAGATTAGAGAGTTAGGGTTTTTGGGGTTAGCCGTTTGGAAGAGGAGGATATAAGTAGTTTAGGATTCTTTTGATTTTGGCTTATTAGGAAATTAAGAAAATCGTATAAATGAATTATGAAAAAGGAAATTAAAAATAAATGTAAAGATACAAAATTAAATTATTTCCATAAATTGCAAGAAATAATTTTTTTTTTTTTAATTTTCGAAGATGAGATATTAACGGTTTAAATTTTGTTTGATTTTAAGCTTATTAGGAAGTTCATGAAAATAGTAATTTAATATTTTTATGACTTGATTTGATGTAAATTAATTACAAAAAAGGAAATTGAAAAATAAATATAAATATTAAAATTATAAATTTACAGCCGCCAGATTTTTTTGGTTATTTAATTTAATGTTTAGAAAACATGTGAATGTAATTTTTATTTTTTATTTGAATGATAAAATATTTGCAGTTTAAATTTTATATGATTTTGGCATAAGAAAAAACATGGTTTAATATATTGGGAATTTGTTTGGTATAAAGAATCACAGAAAAAGAAATTAATAAAACAAAAATAAAAATTTAAATTATGTCAGTTCTTAGATTGATGATGAAATTAGTATTTTTTTTTTTATTTTTAATTTGAATAATGAGATATTAGCATTTTGTAATTCAGTCTATTTTGAGGTTATTATGAAATAAAAAGAAATATGTATAGTATAATATATAATTACCTTGCTTGATATCTTAGGACATTTTTATAACAAAATTGAAAAGGAAATTAAAAATAAATGTAAAGATAAAAATTATATCATCGCAATTAATTGATTGATGAGAAAATTAGTGAAATTTTTATATTTATTTATAAATTTGGTTCCGATATTTTAGCAGTTTAGAATTCATACGATTTTGGGGCTTATTAGGAAGTTAAAAAAATAAAATAGTTCGATATATCATGACATTTTTTGGAATAAAGGAATTTAAAAAAAAAAAAAGAAATTGAAAATAAATATAAAGATTAAAACTTTTGTTTAATGAGAAATTAAGGCTTTGTTTGAGACTTTTTTTTTTTTTTTTTTGTTACTTTATAAATATGTTTTTTAGTACAAAATTATATAATTGAAATTTTTTTTTACCATAAAGCCGTTATAAAAAGCAGCAAAGAAGCTGTTCCGAACAAAGCCTAAGTTGGTTTCTTTATTATATCATTGAATTTGATGTTCGATTAAAATTAAGTTGGTTTAAGGCCTCGTTAGGGACAGTTTTCTTACTACTTTATAGAATAATTTTTTAATATATATATTTTTTAAAAATAGTAAAATAATAGTTACTAAAAATTGTCCTAAACTAAACTTAAAATATAAGAGATCAAAACTAACTTTGGAATATGTTTAATACGATTTTAACTATTTGAAGCACCTTAGTAATCAATGAAGAAGAAAAAGACCATCAAACTAGTCTACAGGTTAACTAGATCTGACATAATACCTATTATCATCAAATAACTCGATTTTATTTGACGTGTGACCCGACCTGATTAGCTCTATCAATCTTTTAACTTGATCCACTCTAACCCACCCCCCAAATTTTTGTTTTCAATGGCTGATAAAGTGACTAACCAGCCACATGAGCATATTAAATAATCTGAAATGATGGTGCGGTGTTTATAAGAGATTCCATATAGATAACCATACTATCTAATACAAAGTATGATGCAGAGAAATTTGGGCATCATTTGAGATGATTTTCTTGCTGTTTTCTAAAGCAATTTTCCACCTAGTATAAAAATTTCTAGTTTAAGAAATTTTTATACTAGAAAATCGTTTTAGAAAGCAATAAGAAAATTGTCCAAAACGAAACATTTAAGATGTCAGACTTTCGCTCAACATCCATCTGTTGTCGAACTTCCGCTCAGCCACCAATCATCATCAGACTTCCTTCCAACTACCATTTGTCGCTGGACTACCGACTAGCTGCCAACTGACCCCAGATTTCTGTCTGACAACCGAACGTCATCGGATTTCTGTCCAATCTCCGTTCGTCACAAGATTTCAACACCGACACTTAACTGTGGTAATATGATCATCCTCAATTTCAAGGTCAAACCAATCATTTGTAATATATTCAAATACTTGTGTAATCATTTCAACTAGGTGTTGCCTCATGGGTTTTCACTTTTCCAGCATTTTCCACGTAAAAAAATCTAGTGCTTTTTAATTCTCTATTTGAGTGTTGGATATCCATACAACACAGATGCAAAATTCTAACTCTATCGCCGCATATATTCTAATCCGCAACACTACTCTTAGTAAATTATATGTTAAAAATATACATTTATTTAAATAAGACTCAATTATATGATCACTATGCCATTAAATTTAGTGATATTTTTAGTGATTTGTTAAATAATAAGTATAGAAAGAAAACTTTTGATCATAATGATTACCATCTAAAACATTAACAAAAAATGGAGGTAAGACAAGCAATAAAAAATATGATAAATTTAGTAAAAATAAAATTAAAATTTGCTCGAAGTTAAAAGGAGAATCATCATGATGATATCATGTAAAGGATGACTACCTACTATCACAAGAAAGAGTGATATCATGGAGATTAATATCTCTCAAATTTTAGTGAAACTATTCTGTGCGGTCACCGGACCGTCCAAAGGCGAATTAGGATGCGACATATCACCTGGTACACAGCACATGTACATAATAAAAAATAACGTGGTATGTCATAATTCACCTCCGGACAACGTCCGGTAACCGCACTGAAAAATTTCTCCAAATTATTATTATTATTATTATTATTTATGACGAGGAAGTATTGTTCGTAGGCCAGTGAAAATTTCTATCGACCTAGCACATCAATTTACACGGGTCAATACTTAAGGATTTCACTGCTTGTCAAGGCCCAAGGGATTCGGACCACGGACCTAGGCTTTACCCAGCCAGCTCTTCACCACCCGGACAAACAAAGATGGGTATTATTATTATTATAGGCTGGTGACCTGTTAAATTAGGTGTACGGGCTGAGTGATTTTTGATTTCAGCTAGGAAAACCCATGATCAAGATGACCACCACTAACTCCATTACCAGTCTCAGAAACTCGCGGTGAACAGAAGAAACCCTCACCTGAATATCGGCTTAGTTCCACCGAGTCCTGCGAAGCCGCTGGCGACTTGAAGCGAAGGACGAGACCGCTATTATAGACGTTTCTACCAACTGATTATCCAAAAGCAGCTTGTCGCTATTGGTGCGTACTTCTGCCCCACCAGCGAGAGCAGTGCAGCAACTGCATCGCTTTTAGTTAGGAAATGGTCTTCTTTGCCTTAAGCGTGAAGCAACTCATGGGAAATATTTTATGTCAAATTATTTTTATATAAAAACTTTACATTTTTGAATTTTTTATGAAAATTTATATGATTTAAATATTATATAATATTAATTTTAAAATTCAACTTATCGGAAAAGAATTTAAAAAATTTTCAAATTATTATTGAAATGTTGATTCCTTAAAAAATCCAAAGTAATAGGATTATAGCTGAAATCCAAAAAAAAAATATAAGGAAATATATATATATATATATATATTTGGAAAAATTTTGGGGCAAAAACCCATGTATTAATAAAAAAAAAGTTACAAAAACAAACATTTAATTACAAGTAAGTACAGAAAACTATACCACCCAAACCAGAAAATAAAACCAAGCAGAAAGAAAAACAGTTAAGAATTTAAACACGCTGACTTAGGAAAATAGGTCTACATCAATGAGGCATCAAAACCCGGCACAAAGAGATAGCCAGAATCCAGCCATAGAGACACTGGTTGCCTGGGGCCAAAAAGACAGGTCATTACAACATCCCAGAAAACCCACCGCAAAAACTTGGTTACCAAAAGACCGTCCAAGGATGCTTGATCGATGTAGACCATGGCTCGTCATTGTCCCAAAATTCCAAAAACTTCCATTACGAAAGATAGGCTGCGAAAGAATACTATAATAGAGACCCAAGAAAGGATCTCAACAAGATAGAGACTAAAAGCTTCAGCCGCAGAATACGCCCAGTTATCAGTAACCAAAAAGAACATAAGCTGCAAAACAGCATAAAGAGAAAACCAAAAGCAAATTCCACTCCAGAAATCAACAACAGACAGAAAAAACACATCCAGGTAACCTCCCGAAAAGAACCAATTAGCCCAGAATTTCTACAAATCTATCTTTAAGAGCATCAAAACTTTTCTACTGCTTAACTTTAGCGCAAATAGCATGGATGATAACAACATTTAGATCATTTAGGAAATATAATACTTACATTATCTTTATTTGAAGACTAAAGTAGTCAAGATCTGACCAGTGGAAATCTCCTTTTTGTGTTGTTTAAGCATTTTATAATTGAAAAAATATTTATGTGCGGATTTCGTATGATGTTCGGAGACTAATTAAAATATTTCACACACTTTTTTTGCTCGGTATCGTTCAGTACTGAATGACGTGGCGCGTTTAGGTTGATCTCTGAACCATCTGATGTCTACACAAATAATTTCTTCTATAATTAAGGAATGCTCCTATCTAATTGAAAAGTCCATCCTTCTACACATTTGAAAAGACCTCAAAGGAGACTTTGACAGAGAGAATTTGCGAGATATGATCATTAAAATTCATATATGCCGTCGATAAATATTGTCATCCATACTTATCATCGTATGTAGTTGATCAAAAATTGATGTTTGAAGTCAGCCTTACAAATCATTCAGTCTCCCCTCCTATAAGATAATGATCAAGCACACTATCAATTATTGCTCAACATCCGATGTTCATAGCTAATCATTATAGAATTTTATATGATAATAAATTTTTTTACCGTCGTAAATATTCAAGCACACAACACGAACATTCTCTTTCAAAATAATCATAATTTAATTTCATAAAAATACTAGTCAATTTAGAATATCATCACATGAACCCTCAAACTATATTTTGGGGTAATACAACCATACTTCTTTGGCCTTCTAAAAAAACTGTTCAAATTTGATTAAAAAATTGTCGACGATAAAAAGAGTTTAGAATGATGATGCAAAAGAAGTAATTAGATATACATATTTGATTAATATGGACATAAAGGACCTAAAAGGAAAAAAAAAAAAAACTATACTTAGAATGACTTGAGGAATAAACCTATCAATAGGAATTTTCTACCCACCGTTGCTAGTCCGGATGGTGAAGAGCCGGCTGGACAAAGCCTAGGTCCCAGGTTCGAATCCCTTGGCAAGCAGTGAGAGCCTTAAGTGTTGGCCCGTGTAAATTAGTGTGGGTTGCACGCTAGATCGACCGGGGTTTTCACTGACCTAAGAACAGTGCTTCCTCGTCACCAAAAAAAGCTTACCAAAAAATTCTTTCTACTTGATGATTTTGAATTGCTCTAACAAAACATGAATGTTACACGTCACTCCTGCAAACTATAAAAAAAAAAAAAGAAGATTCAAAAGTTTATCGATTAATCGATGCAAATAAATAATCTTTTCTTGCAACTGTAAAAGTATAACTTATTAAGCTTAAAGTCGCCAATTAATAACTACATGTTTACAATAGATGTTGGATCTAAATTTATCCTTAAATGACATATTAACCTTAATGTCAAAACTAATTAAAACAATGGATAAAAGAAGAGAGATAAGTGAGTATGAAGAATATCTCTATAATCTATCTATAGGAAAAAAGTCACAAAAATACATCTCAACCTTTTATTAATTAAAAAAAATAGACTCACTCTGCTACCCAAAAAAAGCAATAAAATAATATAATATTTGATTATTACATGCACATGAACTAATTGGAATAGATGCACATGTTATATCATATTTGACATGGCTCTAGAGCGACTTTGGTAAGTGTCTCCGGCGAGTTCTTCCAGTGAGCGTCTTTGATGAATGCTTCTGACAAGTGCCATGAGCGAGTCCTTCTGAGTTAGGGACTAGCACGACAAAAGAGGTCGTTAAGGTGAGGTTGATAGGTGTACAACTCGTGTAGAGAGGCCCTTTTGAGAAAGACAGGTTGCTTTGGCTAACAGAGTTTTTCTTTGTGAGGCAAGCATCCTCTCTAATTAAGCTCCTCTAAGGCAAATTAGCACTGAGGTGTACATTTAATTCATCGATTCTCTTGCTCTTTGAAGAGCAACTTGCAAGAAAGAATAAGTGAATTAATGAAAAATACATTATTTAAACCACCTATTGAAAGCAACAAGTTTAAAAAAATGAATGCCATTAAAAAGGCAATGGTTATTGTCATTCCCATTCATGAAATCCCCCCTTTCCCCAACACCAGGGCAACCAGACTAATGTAAGAGAGATGACCTTGTTAAGCACAAACTCTTTCTTGGGGATGGCTCTCTTCCAATCTTTAGCATGGGAAATTAAACTAATATGTCTCTTCATCTTCTATTTATAAGATTAAGAGAGCTACAAGAGAAATTATACCTAAAATAAATATAAAAAACAATACATGACATCACCAATAAAGACTGGCACAGACTTATGAACTAACTGGATGATGTATATGAGGACCTCGATGAGTGCCTTGGACTAGTCTTCGGAATTTGGCTCACATGATGAGTCTATGAAAGCAAGTCCCTTGACATAAGAGTCAAATTCCTAGGAGTGAGAGATTAATCCTTCGGATGAAAGTGGCTGTGATTCTTGGACAAGTTCAATCCGTGAAATCATGATCATAGGCTTCAAAGGAGCACATTTTTTTTAATTTGATCAGGGATGTTTGTGATAGGCGAGTCGCCTTAATCACAAACAGCACTCGCCTATCACAAACAGCTGCTACAAGTAAGTGGGTTTTGTTGAGGCCAATTTGTTAGATAAATGTGAATTGCCTGCATGGACATGTAAGAGTATAGCCACAGTAGAGTGCATATCTCTGCTTAGAATGATAGTTTCTATTTCTTATATTTATTTCTTCCTATTTGTATCGAAAACCTCAATTGACAATAATTGCAATATCAAAAAGGATCAATGATAAAGCTGCTTTATTTTTCTTGCACTTGAAGTACACAAAAACATTAGCCAACTCCCAATCAGCATATAAACTAAAACATGTCAGTCATCCTATTCCATAGGAGAAAGGATCATTGCAAGTACAAAATAATCTCAATGACAAGAAATATTTGCAAATTAGAACATAAGCAGTAAACCACAAAAGTTTCTGGAGAACTAAAATAAGACAACTAAGTTTCATTTGGGATGGCTTTCTTATTGCTTCTTAAAGCAATTTTTTAGTACAAAAATTAAAGCTTTTATATTAAAAAATTGTTTTAAAAAACAGTAAAAAAACCGTCCCAAATGAAACCTAAATCGGAGATGCCTCACTATAAGATGAAGGATGGGACATTGCAGTTTTGAGATTGGCCTCAATCGTAGGCACGGGGAAGCTATTTGAAAGGCTTGGTGCTGATTTTTCATTTTCATTTGAGCCCAGTTCTGCCTTCTCCTTTGCTTTTCCTGCCTTTTCTCGCAGTTTCTCCAGCTTCTCTATTGCTCTCCTCTTGTTCTCTAATCTAGTAGCGCGCGCTTCAGCAGTTTCAGTTACTAGGAAGTTTGTGAGAAGAGTGGAAGGCAGGAGTGAAAGTGCATCTCTACGTGACAAGCTTGGAACAATTTTTTGTTGCTTTAATCGGATACTTAGCTGCATTGAAATAACAAGCTTTTAAATACTTGGATTAATAAGGGCATCTCCAACCGAACTCCAAACACATGAATGGCGTCGCTCGTCCCTTGAGAGCTCCAGCCGAATGGAAAAACTTCCGGTATTTGGTTGCGGGTTAACAGTGCGACGCCAATATTGACGTTGCACTGTTCACCTGCATTATTTTTCTGTCTCTACCGGATTTGCCGAAGAAACACATGAAAGAGGAGAAAGACGGTTACCTTCTACGAATGGCGCAAAATGGAGTTCGATTGGAGATGAATCATGCAATTTTTTAGTTTCACTGCATTTTGGAGTGAAAAATGAGATTTTCGGTTGGAGATGCCCTAAGTGACTACCAACTACCAAGCTTCATAACAAAGTTCAGGGATATTGATTCTTAAAGGAACATGCTATGGAAATATAAATGGAGAATATTTCTAAAACATATGATCAGAGCTTGCACAAGAACAGAGCATCACCATAGAAATGAGCACTATGCCTTTTTTTTTTTAAGTATATAAAAATGCCAGAAAGAATGAAAGAAAAGAATAAATCAAAATTTCTTCAACGTTAGAAAGGAATATGAAACTCAGAAAAATGGTTCCAAACTGTCTGTTCTAAAGAGCACCCAAAAAATGAGTAATACTTTGTACAAATAAGTTTCATTCTGAAATAAGATATCAACAGAACTAGCGAGCTTCTTTTAAGGAGATTTATCATAAAACGAAAATCAACAGCCTGAATCATGACTCAAATCCTAATAGGGCTTGATTATGCAAAAATGAAAATGAAGTCTTTATAACTACACAATAACAGATGCACGCAGCACGCATAGATGTAATTCCCTACAAACTTATATTAGATTTGTAAACTGAGAGGTCTATTATATCTTGGAGGAAGCTAACAGGTAATCAAGGATAATCAAGGAATATGAGATTTTGTATTCCATATGCTAGTTCACTGAGGATGAAGATAAAAAAAAGTGTTTTTCTTAGAAGAGGATATTCAACATTCGTGGATGAGATATTTTGATAAATTTTTCAATGAAGATTGTGAGAATATGATTGATTTTAAGGTGTTAGCACCCTAATAAAAATAAAAATTTTTGTTTTTATCGTCGTATTAGTAAAATCGAAATCGGAGAAACTTTAAAGAAAATGAACTTGAAGAAAAATAATGGGACTTGATGATATTCCAATAGAAATGTGTATATGTTTTAGAGATCAAGGAATTTCTTAATTTACTAAACTTTTTAATATTATTTTGAAGACTAAAAGATGTCTGATGAGTGGATAAGGATTGTGTTGAATCTTATTTTTTAAGAATAAAGGTGATGCACAAATGCGTGTGAATTATAGAAGAATTAAGTTAATATGTCATACATTAAAATTATAAGAGAATAATTGAGGATAGGTTACGGTGTGAATTGTGATACTTACTAATATTTCTCAAAATCAATTTGGATTCATGCCAAGTATGTCTACTATGGAAGCTATACATTTGTCGTGAGGTCTGATGGAGAAGCACAGAGAGAGCAAGGAAGATATGCATATGATATTTATTGATTTAGATAAATAATATGTAAAGTTCCAAGATAACTGCCTTGGAGAGTTCTAGAAAAGAAAGGAGCAAATAATATTTATATTCAAGTCATTAAGGATATGTATATAAAAGTTGTTTGTTCAAATATAAGGTGGTTTGAATAAGTATTTTCCTATTTCAATTGGATTACATCCAGGATTAGTTTTAAGCCAATATCTTTTTGCTTTAGTCATTGATATTCTTGCTAGACATTTACAAGAGGATATACCTCTTGGTATATACTTTGTGCTAATGATATTCTTCATGTTGATAAAATTAGAGAGGGAAAAGAATAAACACTTGAATTTTACAAGTCAATTTTAAAAGTTTTCCTTTGAGTAGATCTAAAATGGAATACATGAAGTGTAATTTTTGTAGTAATATATCAAGTGGTGGGATTGTGACTTTGGGTGATCAACTCATTAAAAAGAGTGCATGTTTTTTATATCTCATATTTATTGTTCAAAGAGACGCTGAAATATATGAAGATATTATTAGTAGAATTCAATTTGTATGGTTGATGTGGAGGAATGCATTGGGTCTTTTATGTGATAGAAAAGTACCCCTCAAACTTAAGAGAAAATTTTATGAGATGATGGTAAGACAAAATATTTTATGGTGCATAATGGAAATTAAAAGAGAAGTAAAAAAATTAAGTGTTGGGATGCTTAGGTGGATGATTGGTTTTACATTTAGAGATAGAATACGAAATGAGTATATACGTGAAAAGGTTGGAGTAGCACTAGTGGCAGATAAGATTAGAGAGAGTTAACATGGATGGTTTGGTCACATAAAGGCTGTCCTTTTGATGACCCGATTAGGGGAGTAGATATATTAAATCTGGCCTATATTAAGAAAGGTAGAGGTAGACCTAAAAAACTCGGTTAGAAAGTAATATAAATGACATTTGCTTATAAAGTGGTATGCAAGTAAATTTCCCTATTAGGTTTAAATGAGAATTTGACTCTTAATAGAACACAATAGAGATAAAAGGATTCATGTAGCCAACCCCATGTAGTGGGATAAAGTCTTGATGTTGTTGTTGTTCTTGTACGCTAGTCGATTGCCTTGTTGGTTTCACTACAAAACAATAATAATAATAATAATGTAAAACGTGACAGCATATACACCATAAATCAGTCTGCTTTGTTACTGAGGATTTGATTTGTAAGCTTACAGTCACAGAAGCCACATATAGCGGCTTTCTTATTTATTTGATTCATCTCTCAAGTACTAATTACTGCCTTGTTAGACTATTGTGTCCATTGCTGAGAAGAAAGCTATTGTTAATTTGACACATGAGTGGGTTGGAAACAGAACATGCTCGTAAGTTCACAGTTGTGTGATTACTAGTTAGTTCACCAGACTAAGATAAAGAAGAGCATAGAGAAAGAGAGATGAGGGGAGAGTATTATTAAGCTTTCGGACTAAAGGGTACGGAAAAAGAGAGAATGTTGGATACGTAATCAGATGGCTCTCTCTCTCATAGTTTGATTAAGGGATTGTTGGTTTAGGAATCAGTCATCTATCTCCTGGGAAGACAGTCTCTATTTAAAGGCTCCAGTGAAGTGCCACTGGCTCATCCACTTTGATTAAGGGATTGTTGCTTCCATTACACTACCATGACCCTTCAACTAAGTAATTTCTTGAACATGTCAATCCAATGATGAACTCAAGTTACGTACATGTTATACCCACACTATTATATCCCAAAAAAAAACTCTGAAGGGCGGAACAATATACTTAATAGACCCATCGAGGTACCTTGGAAGATCCCCTAACTCATCCCTATTGGCAGCCATCAAGTAGTTCACCTCATGAATACAACTGCCATTATACTATACCATGGTCACTCTGTTAAGGATGCAGTTAAATTCATCAGTTGAGCGTTGCAACCCCTATCATTAAGTTTGCTGTAACCACCCAATGCCTGTCATGATTGTGCCAACTAGACTGGAGTTCAAAGTAACTACTTGAACATGTTCCTTGTAAATCCCCATGCCAAGTAGAGTAGGTTGCACCGAATGGTGGCATACTCTTCAACAATTAACTTCCACATTCAATTAGATCAACTAAATCCAAGGGTGCACTCAAGATGTATATATTTTATCCTCATACAACTATATAAAAAAGAAACTCCATTGAAAGGGCAAATTTGAACCTTGGAACTTAGTATGCCAATGAGGGTAACAATCTAGAAATCTAAACCCTCTTAAATCCTAATTCACCCGAATAAGTGCAACCGAAAAGTTAAATAGATTAACTTGTTAAGCCTATAATTAGCAAATTTGAAGCAGGTACGGGCACCAAATTACTAAATATCGATTATTGAGTATCACATGCTTACAAGATGAGTTGTTGACTAGTTGGATGAAGAAAATTGTAAGTCGACTAGCAAGCAAGCAATCAAGTAGATCTAATCGACATAGAGGAGCAATGAGTTGTGCCAAGCAAAGAAACCATCTAGGACTAAGTGATAGGAAGTGAATACCATTTCCTCGAAATTAGTGAACGACAATAAGAAATTAGGAAGAAGAACACACCAAAATTATTTTTATTGCAAGAAATATGAAAGAAAATAAAAAGAAATAGTTGGATCTTCAGCTGGAGATGAAGATCCAGCTCTCCCAAATCCCTACTCGATGCCTAGAGTCCTCACAACCTAACATATTCTAATTTCAGCAAACTCAAAATATAATCCTGAAATCACCCTATTGTTAGTCTTAAATAGGCTTGATGTAGAACAATCATGCAAAGTTGAATTACTTGAAAAGTTTGCACGCTTAAGTGTTAGAAGCCACAATAATCATATCTTCACAATGAATTTTCTAACGACAAAAGAAAACACTAAGAGCGGTAAAATACAAGCTTAGGCTGAATCACGCACGTAAAAGTTAAGATCATAAAACATTCAAATTAATCTAACGTTGCATACATGATTGATTTTCAATAATAATCCCAGAGTTAACAATAAGAGCAGTACTAGGAGAGGTCCCTCACACAATTCTACCAAACACTAAGCTTAAGCGGAGAATAATTGGCATGATCATCGTAAATCACATTAAAACTACAATTGAGGAGTAAACAAAGGAGATAAGAGAATTGGAGGGGAGTTTACCCAAGTAATCAGAAAATATGAAGTTCCCGTGGCTGTAGGAAGGCTTGGGAGGAAGTAGGTGGCATCTAAGAACCTTCTTGAACGTGTGATCAGCAACCTAGAACGTCCGGGCAGCATTTGAAGTCCTTCCAAATGGCTGAACAGCAAGAAAACATGTGCAGACTTCCCTGGACAGCGAACCAAAACCTTCAGACAGCTAGTACGAAAGTTTGGACAGCACGCCTTGACCTTAGGAACCTTGGCAGCAGCTCTAGGGGTGATCGGATCTCAGGACTGCACAAAATCTGTCCAGAAAAATTCTGGACAGCAGTTTGGCATGAAGAACTGCTGCGTTCCGGCTTTCTGGATGCAGAAATTAAAAGAGTATAGAAGAAAATTTTGGGAATAACAATGGGAAATGGTCTTGAGATTAATTTACTTGCCTAGGTGGCAAGATTAATTAAATCCCAAATCAATTTGGGGAGAGAGAATAGAAATCTGAAATTAATTTTTAGATTAAGTGGATTTGGTGGGATAAATTTGAATTTAAATTCAAATTTTAATGGGGAGAATTAAATTGGATGAGAGGGAATTGTGGGAGGTAATTATGGAGGCTTAATGAGGGGCTATTAATGAAATTGGAGAGAGAGAATGAGCATGGAGAGGGGCCGGCCATAGAGAGAGAGGGTAGAGGGGAATTAAGGCTAATGAAGTGGGGCCCACACACTAATCAAGGGTTTAAAGAAAATCTGAATTAAATTTCAGATTTTATTAAGAGGGGGGGTTTCTAATTTAAGTGCTAGTATTTAGAAAGCTTTTGAATTTCAAATTTGAATTTTAAATTCAATTAATAGCTCTCTTAATTACTTGGCCTTAATTTAGGGAAGTAATCAATGCCCTTTTGAAATTTGAATTTCAAACATGTGGGTTGGGTGAAGCGGGGGGATGGGGGGGTGGCGGCGGCGGCGGATTGAGCAGGGGAGATGGTGGCCGGACAGATGGCTGGCTGGAGGCCGGCGGCAAGGAGAAGGACTTGGGTTAGGGAAAAATTATCAAGAAAAACTTAGTGGGTAATGAGGCTGGCGGGTAGGAAGTTGGGAGGGAATTCGATGCAAGGAAAAATAAAAGAAAAGAAAGATAAGAGAACCACGAACCTTGGAATCCACCAAGATTGACGGGTACTGCAAATCACCCTCCTCGGGCTTCTCCCCTCATGAACTCACTAAGAGATCAACATGAACTCACTAAGAGATCAACATGAACATAAAATTTCATTATCAATAATTTATCATCCCCAAATTACAAGAAACTAGCCTATAAATAGGCCTCATGAAAAGAAAAGAGGTATCGACTAAAATGACCTTCGGGCTATAACACTACATGACCACTCATAAGGGTAAAAAGGGAAAAAACAATAAAATAAAATAAAATACATAAATAAATAGACTCAAGATGGTAGTCGTTGATCTCCGATGTCCTCATCAAGGCTCTCCTAATTCCCTCCCAAATCAGCCCCCTTTCCTTAAATAATTCCCTCCCAACTATAACTAAAAATTTCCTAAATAATTTTCCTTTGATTAAGAACCTTCCTAAATAGCTCCCTCCTAATTCCTTCCAATCAAATTGACTAGTCCATCACTAAGCTAGGTAGAAAACTTCATTCATCTGAACGCAATACGCTAGTTAAAGCTGAACAATTCTATAAGGTGCTTTTGCATTTGATCTTTCCCCTCCTGCTTAAGCTACCTGCACTAAGAATTGTTACAATATGTTGGAAGGTAACATTTGGAGTACTGCACATGCTCAAACCATAGGAGCTTTATCAAATAATTCAGTACCAGCTAGGAGCATAGATGAATTATGGATCCTTTTTAACCTCCTTATCATCTCTTATATATAAAAACCACCTATTTCCAAAGGCCTAGATTAACTATAACATTGATGGAGTTAAGAGAAGAGAGGTATGTTGATGGATGGTGGTGGATAGGATCTTTGAGTAAAGGGTGATGATGCTTTCTTGTGGTGATATATGGAGGATAGAAGAGAAGCCTAGGGTTGATGGTGGTCTGCTAAAGGGAGGGTTAATAGACTACGCTGAAAGATCGGAAGGTGGAGGGGTTGCCTTCAGAGGGAGGATAATAGAGATATCTCGGGTTTCGAGGTGATTAGGATTTGTATGAAAGGTTTTGGAGGGTTTTGGGCTTATGTGTCTAAGGAACTGGAGGACAGGCACGGTTGGAGATTTGGCTAGGGTTTTGTGGAGTGTATGGAGGAGAGAGATTGGCAGTTAAAAGAATTAGAATCGTGTTGGAGGAGCAACCCAAGAGCAAAGATTTATGGTTTTGATTTTGGTGAGGAACAACATGAGGGAGGGGTAGCTAGGGTTAAGAAGAGGGGTATTGGTCGACCATGAGAGGGTAATGGAATAAGACAAATACTAGATGACCAAGGAAACTATCACAGATCTCTTCTAAGAGTAAGCCACCAAGCCACTGACACAATTTCTTGAAAAGCAACCAAGCAAAGTAAAATTTGCTCATTGATACATTTGATTTATCAAAGTTACAAAGAAGGTGTATGTACACACACACACACACACACACACATATATATATATATATATATATATATATATATATATATATATATATTCATCAGGGCCATTTAGATGCAATCGATAATTTCCCTCCATTGAGTGACTATCAAAGCAAAGTTTGGAGGGTAATTAGACTTGATTTGAACACATGTTACTTAAATAAGGGGTAAGAGGGTTGGCCATGTTTGTATCGAAAGAGAGTGATCATGAATTCTGGCACATGTAGGGATTTCAATCAAAAATAGGCCACATGCTTGATCCAAATCATTTACTGACTTTCTTGAATACTAATGATGATGATGAATACATTAATCTTCAAGCCTAAAGTTGTGCTCCTACCAATGATCTAGTCACTGGTCCATGTGCATGAGATTATGTTGCATCAACTCAGACCACAGTGAATCTTGCTACGTAGAGTTAAAACTAATGTAGTCATCCACAAGGTATGATGTAAATTTAAGAATTGAAGTTTTCATTGAATGAGGTGAATAGTTCAATCCATAAACAATAGAACTCAGCTCCTTCCTTTCCGATAATATAAGCATTACCAAAGTCAAAGAATATTAAACATATACCAACCTTATGTTTATAAATCTCTATCAAGTATTCATCATTACAATGCATAGGCTTGAGTTCATTACTTCTTGGTGTTCACTCATAAACATAGAAAAAAAATTAAATTTTTGTACATAATAAAAAGGATGCTTTAATAATATGTATAGTGATCTTGACATATATTTCAAAAGTTGTAAATAAGGTTGGTAGATGTTCATAAATGGATGCTATCATTACAAGCCTTCTTACTTTAAATAAATCATTAAGAACATTTTCTCTGCAAACAAACCTCCAACTATGGAAGAAGCTAAATAAACCCAGAAACTATCATTACAGCACCTAAAAAGTGAATGCTAGCTTGATCTTCACTGATAGCAAATTTCACATACACCAGATTCGAAAGGTAAAACTTCATTTTTTGCAAAATTCAAGGAATCTCATATGTGATTAAAAGTTCAGAAAATTTTGCTTTTGGCTAGAAATTATATAACTCATAGAGAGTACCACCTTTCCAAAGAAATATGTTTGAAGTTCTACTAGTTGTTCCAAACCCGTGTCAACGAAATTAAACACTATCTAAAACCCCAGCAGGTTCCAATACTTAAACTCCCTTCAATTTCACAATCGTTCCCAACAACATGGAACGATTTATCCCGATGCAAGGGATAAAAATTCCCTCGTACATTTTTTTTGGCAAACAAATCCCAAGATAGCAGAACCGAAAAGCTCCTAATCCCTAATTATCAACCCACATTTTAATAAATATCCTCGAAATGCCAACGGGGTTTGTCCAACTTAACCAATTTTTCCGTAGGAAACGAATCTACGGAGAGAAACGTCTAAATTTTGGAGGAAAACTACAAATTCAAGATAAACAGAAAAAAAAAAAGGATGAGAAACCTGTTCATCTTTCTTCACGAATATAACCCCCCGCCTCGCGAGCGCAGAGTTCCTCAAACCAGGTGGAGGAAGCGACGACACCGATAGCGCTCGCAGAGAACTCAACGTCATTTTAGAATTTCCAAGCCGTGTGCAGAGTGCGTGCCGCCCTCAGTGCTCTGTACACTGTGTAATCGGATAGTGTGAACTCTTTTAGGTTTTTATCTTTTTGTATTTTAGTTTTTTTTATTATTATTCATGGGCATGAAAATGAATTATTGTATTTATATGACACTTTGAATATTATAAATGATTGTTAAGAGTAATCAATATAAATGTTGATCAATAGATTGATTTTCTCCTGGCAATTTATTATTAAAAAAAATTAGATAGCTTTGATTATCCAAATTTCATCATAAAAGTCATACTTACACTTCATATCTATTACGTTATATCATTGTATATCCCAATTATAAGGTAAGCATCTTTTGTAACTTATGATACACACTACTTAGAATCATTTAAATTAAGTCAAACCCAATGGATTTACCTTTTTGTGCTTCCACGTAAAAAATACTGTCTTTTAAGAACCGCTCTCGACTTATTTTATCAATGTGTACAAAATATTCGCATAATATTAAGTTGATAAACTCTACGCTTCGACAAATATTTTAGCATGTAATAAGATTAATTCTTGTTGCGTCTTGGAGTATTCACGGCGGTAGAGAATTATAAAGTTTAACGTCTCAGCATTGTACGAAGATCCAGCACACACAGATAAAGAGAAAGTGTGTAGCATTAAAGGAGACACCAAGACTTTTACGTGGAAAACCCCTAAAAAGATGAAAATTCATAGGGTCTAGCCCAGTTTGAATGAATCCAATAGTATTTATAGTTGATTACAAATGAGGCATTTCCTTGGGGGAAGGCATTAGCTTGATGTACATCTTATAAAATACATTACATGATGAGAATACAAAGAATCCCAGTTGATGTGTTTATTTAGTCTGAAGGTCTGTAGTCGGTGGACGACATAAGTCTGAAGGACCGTAGTCGGCGGGTGACAGAGGTCAGAAGGACTGTAGTCAATGGGCGACGTAAGTCAGAAGGACCATAGCTGGTTGGCGATGGAGGTCGGAAGAACTTTAGTTGGTGGGCGACATAAGCCAGAAAGACCGTAGTCGGTGGACGACATAGGTCGAAAGGATTGTAGTCGGCGGGCGATGTAAGTTGGAAGGACCGATGCCTGCTGGTGACGGAGGTCAGAAGGACTGTAGTCGGCGGGCAACATAAGTCGGGAGGACTGTAGTCGATGGGCGACATAAGTCAAAAGGATCGTAGTCGGAGGGTGACGGAGGTCGGAAAGACAGTTGTCTGACGACGAAGGTCAGAAGGACGGCATTAGGTAGAAGTTCAACAATGGACAGAAATCCAGCATCGGATAGATGTCCAACGAAAATACGATAATCGGTAGAAGTCCGGCGTCAGGTAGAAACTTGGTGACGAGTGGAGGTCTGGCATCGGATAGAAGTCTGACGTTAGTTGGCGGCCGAGGAGAACTCCGGTGTCAATTGGAGTTTGGGTGAAACTCCAGCGTCACTTAAGGGTCGGGCGGAATTCCAGCGTCACTTGGAGGTCGGGAGAAATTCTGACGTCACTTGGAGTTCGGGTGAAACTCCGGCGTTACTTAGGCAGAATTTCAGCGTCACTTGAGCGTCGGGCAGAATTTCGGCGTCACTCGGGCGTTGGGCAGAATTTCGGCAGTGATCGTGGAGGAGTTTCTTCCCTCAAATCCTTTTCTTCTTCTTCTCTTCTTCTTCTTACTTGGGTCCCCCCTCATGAGAAATGAGGGGTCTATTTATAGATATTCTAAAGTGGCATGGCTTGTAAATAGGTGAGAGATCAGAGGTAAATATGGAGTGGTCGGATGGGCGGTCGATATTGAATCCCTTGATTATGTACCATTCGTCAGGCATTTGAAGGTCTTAATGATGTCAGAATTCGACGATTGTGGGCTCGTTGGATTCATCTCGTCGAGCCGCTCGATTTGACTATAAGCACATCATGTTTGAAAACCGTTTGGTAACTCAAATTGTGGTTTGAACTTTCCAACAGTGCTTCAGATCCTTGATTTGGACTCATTTGGGCTCGGATTTAGTCGAATTTGGTGTCGTTGAGTTCGTATTTCAGTTTGACTGTAAGTTTGCTGAAATCAGAGTTCTGGTAATCCCATATTTAATTTTTGAAGTTTCCAACTTGATTTTTGCCTCGAGATTTGTGCCCGATCAAGATAATTTTTTGAGGACATATCAATTCTAAATTGAAATTTCCAATCACTATTTGACTCTAGTCATAATAGTTTGAGTTGGGCTTAATTTGAGAGAACAACAAAGGATCTCGAAATTGACTTTGTTTTTTAAATGAGTTAATTTTGAGTACCCTTTTAACAAATTTGATATTCAATGTTCTGATAAAATAAATATATGGAAATAAATGTAAAATTAAATTTTCTTTTATTACTAAAGAAAAAATTTAAAATTAAGATACATAATATGCATATAATATTAGACTAACTATTAGTTATCTATAATTTATATGATTGGCTCTTATATTTAACACAAATGATACAATTAGCAACAGAGTTTAGTTTAGGATTACGAAGGAAACATAAGTCCAAAACTTGCACTGAATATGATTACTACAAATTATATTGAATTGCTAATATAAATCTTTCAAAATAGAAACAATGAACAGAGAAACAGTCAAACTCTATATGGCCAGTGTGTCAGTTATCATAGAGCATCATCTATAGACTTTCAAGTAGGGGTTGTCAAAAAATGACCTAACTCGTCAATTTGAGTCCGATCTGAAAAATCGAGGGTCAGATTGACCCGTTTAATAAACGGGCCGGGTTTTGATCTGAAATTCTGACTTGTTTATTAAACAGGTCGGGTTCAGGTTGACCCCCCAACCAAATTTTGACTCAAAATGACTCGTTTAAATTGTGTTTATATTTTTTTTATTTGTTGGTAAAATCGTCATAATTTTTATTAATTAATCTAAATATTTTTTTTAGGTTATAATTTTTTTTAAAATAAGAACAGATTATCAGGTTGGGCCATTTGGATTGCTAGCGAGTTAGGGTTCATGTCCATATTTTTGACCTATTTATTAAACGGGTCAGATTTTGATTGACTGGATTCGAATCAGATCAATTTTGAGTCGTGCTAATAAAAAAGCAAATAAATGCTATGAAAAAAATTCACAATAATGGTTAGATTATATCATAGCTTTAAATAAGGACTCAAAAACAAAATCTTTGTATGCTTTAATGTATCACTTCTTCCTCGACTCAAAGTCTCAAACACCTAAATATCACTTTTCAAAGTAATGTATAAATAATAGATAATTATGAGATAAAATAGGGATAAATCCTTAAGGAGAGGAGCATCTGAGTAACAATAGAGTTGTTGCTTTTGTTATATGAAGAAGGTTGTTGCTATAATCCAAATCACAAGTGTTTTATGATGAAAATTTCATGCAATTATCAAATAAAATAAAAATTATATAAGGGATCATGAAATTATATTTAGGTTTTATTTGGGACGACTTTCTTATTACTTTGTAAATAGGGGTGTCAATATTTGACGCTACCCGAAAACACGACTCGAATCTGACCCGAAAATTTCTGGTTAAGGTCAACCCGAACCTGAAACGGGTCGGGTTCGGGTTCAACATTTTGACCGGTTTCAAAATTTTGGTTGGGTTCGGGTTAACTTTTTGACCCAAAATTAACCCGAAATTGACCCGTTTTGACCCGGCAAACCCGAGAATGACCCGTTTTTTACAGAAAAAAGATGAGATAGACCCGTTTTTTACCCGAAAACTAGCAATTTTTTTGTTGAAAATAGGTCATTTGGGTCGTGTCGGGTTGACCCGGACCCGAAGCGGGTCGTGTTTAGGTCAGAAAAACAGACCCGTTTTTAAAAATGGGTCGGGTTTGGGTTAGACCCGAATAGTGCCAGGTCACGTGACCTGAAATTAACACTCCTATTTGTAAAGCTACTTTTTAGTGTAAAAATTTTTTGAAATCAGAGAAAAAATAGTAGTATAAGGTTTCGTTTGGGATGATTTTCTTCTTTCTTTCTAAAATAGTTTTAATTAAACAAATTAAGCTTGATCTGTAGCACGAATTATCTTCAAGCTATTAGATTAAGGATTCTTGATTATTTTACAAAAGGCCTTAGGTTATTTATGTTGTGATCAATAAATATATTTAATTAGTTACAAATATGTTAATAAGCAATTAAATAAACTAGATATAAATACACTAATTAAAATTAAATTAATTTAAATAATCATTATTAATTAATAAAATAATAACTAAAAAATTACTAATCGATACATCATAAAATTTTTTTTTGATCAGACACAAATCTAAATTATATATTTATATATAAAATAAATTATTAATAATAATATTTTAGATACATTTTACTATTTAGAAATCGGTCCCAAGTTACAGATTAAGGGCTTTGGATATCCAAAATTTTGATGATGAGGGATCACCACCGTTCATTATATTACTTTAAATCGTCGATGAACGGTGATGCTTATCATTCTGCGGCCTTCGCGTTAGAGAAAGTCGCCACTCGCCAGCAACTGCGACCGCATCGGCATTTCCGGCGCTCGGCTTCCTCGGTCTGAAGATGGCAATGGTGGTGTCGAATCCCTCTAATACAAGTAAATTATCCAGATCTTGGTTTCGTAACTCTTCTTGAGTCTCTCTTATTTTTTTTTCCAATTTTTTTTTTTTGGTTTGATTGGCAAGTTTCTATGCCAAACCCTAGCTTATGCCCCTTCCTAATGCAATATTGTTTCCCCCTCAGACGAGGAGATTGCTGCTGCCGCGGCGGCGTCATCGGGTGCAGGTGAGTTTTGATAATATTTTTGTCTCTGTGTTTTGTGATACGGATGCATTCTTTGCTGCTGTTGTGGGTTTTGGGTTTTGGATTTTTTTTTACATAAGCTCTTGATTAGTAATTTTGGTGTGCATTTATTATGAATTTCAGAATTATGAGAGCTCGGGGTACTTATGGCAACTGGTTATGAGAGATCGGGGCATTTATTATGAATTTCGGAGATTGCTACTAGCTTATAGAGCTTTGCAACCTTAATCTTCTTTATGAACATTGAAGATTCTGCTATCTTCTTTTATCTTTGATTATGTTTGGAGCATCTTTTGCTTGTGCAGATAAGACTTACTTGTTTAGATGTTCAGTTTATGCTGTTTTGATTATTAATACCAGCATAACTTGCTCTGAGCTCGACATCAAGGGGCCGGTTGGGTGCAAATAGGATATTGTAAATTATATAAATTCGATTTATTAAATCCCAAGGCTCAGTTAACTCTTGAAAACTATTTTGCATGACATATGTTGAATTGGATTAAACCCTAGGAAACTATTTGGCCACTTATTTAAGGATTTAAGAAATTAGGTGATTGTGGTATTTATTATATTAACTCATCATATATCAATCTCACCAGATTAATTAAATCATAATTAGCATAAAATAATATCTCAGTTAATCATTAATTTATAATTTACTAAGTTTATTAAACAACACTTTTCATTAAGTTAAGTTAGAGGGGGCCTAAATAAACTAATTAAATTCCTTACCTTCATCCCCTTACTCCTTAGCTTGCCTTTCTGAAACTCTCTTTCATCTTAATAAAATTTTAATTTTATTTATGCAAATTAAATTATAATTACCATAGTTAATATGTTAACTAATTATTAATTAGTAATTTATAAAGTTAATTAAATATAATAATTCTTATTCAATCCAATAAAACAATAAATGATATTAATCTTCTTAAATTAATATTTTTTTGGTTCATTTATAACAATTATTTTAATTAAATTAAATTTTTGTTTAGTATATCCTATTTAATTTATATTAACAATTTTAAAAAATTGTCAGTTAAAAATGAAAACCCTCGTATTTCTCTCTTAGATTCACATTCCCCAAATTCTTGAAATCCTAGATGTCAAATAAGCTAGGAAGACGACACGGGAGTCTTCTTGAGAAGGTATCGACATAACCAACAATGTGTGAAGGATTGTGAAGGAGAAGAGTTCATGAGAGACTTGCTAATTTAAGTTAAAAGAGAAGCGTTTGTGAGAAACTTATGTATTTAAGTTAACTTCTTCCAATGCTTGGATTTACTAAATTTGATATTGAAGGCAAAATTGGGGAGAAATGGGATGCAAAATTGGGTAGAAATGGGATTTAAAATTTCATAGAGTTTAAAGCTGTTTAATTTGGTATTTGGCAGGATTTATGTTAAATCCTGCTCAAGTCTTGCAATTAAACTGCCCTAAATGGTATGAAATATTTTTTATTATTAATTATCTCTTATTTTAAAGTTAGATTTTATTCGTAAATAATTTTTTTCCCAATAGGGGTGTTAGGCTAAAAGTTGTTTTTAGTAAATCTTGTAATTCTAAATATAATAAATCTTGATGGTGTTAAATCTTTAAAAATAATTGACATGAAAGCTTTAAAATGTGATTAAATCTCGCTAAACTGTTGGAATTTTTGTTCGAAGACTTAATATTTAATTGGATATGCAATTTAAACGGGAATTAAAAAAATGCTAGAACTAATGTTAACAATAAAATTTAATTCAATGAACATATTTTAGTTAGAACACATATCATTAAAATAATATCTTAATTTATCATTCTTATTGTTTATTTAGATATTAATTAACTGATGTGCAACAATCTTTCTCTAGATGAATTATTAACTCAAAAACATAAGACCGAGAATCTCAATCTATCAAGTAACAAACACACTAGTGAAATGTCATTAGAGCTCGATAAAGTTGAACGCATCTTGCTTCTGGAGCACAATGAAAATGATGAAGAAGAGGTGATTGCGAGTGAGAGGGCTAGATATAGAGAGATTGCAATGTTAAGTGATTGCAATATGGTGAGAGGCGCTAATAAAATGCGACTGCAGAAGGGAGGTTGCCTCAAATAGATTGCAAGGTGAAGAGATTGGAGTAGAAGGTGAAGGAGAAGAGAGGGAGGATGGGCAGGTGGGTTAATAAAGGAGAATATATTGGAGAAGGGGGATGAAGAGAAGGGGAGGATTAGGTTTTGTGTGGTGGTAGCTTGAATTAATTACATATTGATCTACTATGGTAGCACTACGTTACCATTGAATCCTTAACCCATACAAGTAAGTTGAAGGTTGAGGAAGAGAGATGGGGAAACTAAGAATAGAATAAAGCGAGGAATAGGTGAATAAGCACAAGAATGACAAAAAAAAACTAGTATACTACAATGATGCTACTTAGGGTTTTTTTGAGATAGCTTTTTCATTACTGGAGGGAGGGAGGGGAATTACTACTTTTTTTTTCAATCCCAAGCTCGTAATAAAAGTTTGTTTTATTTGAAGAAATATAATAATATCTTTATTTATGGTTCAAGAAAATCTTATTTTTCTAAATGAAGTGAAGTTTTGATGGTGATTTTGAAGTCATTGTTTTTATTTTAGCTGATTTTTTTTTAAATTATGGGTGAACTTACTACTTTTTTAATCCCAATTTTCTAATAAAAGTTTATTTGAAGATACATGACAATATCTTTATGATGGTTACTACTTTTTTAATCCCAATTTCCTAATAAAAGTTTGTCTTTTTTGAAGATACATAACAATATCTTTATGGATGGTTCTAGAAAATTTTATTTTTTTAAAATGAAGTTTTGATGGTGATATTAAAGTCATTATTTTTGTTGTAGCCCGGCTTATTGTAGTTTTTTTTAATGTTTTCTTTTTATTTGGCGAGTAATAATTTTGTATAACTCATTAAACATTCACTATATCTGTCAAATCTAAATATATCGAATTGTTATATTTTCTGATTACATGCACTTGTGTTTTAACTTGTTAGGTGTTTTAGGACACCATATGCATAAAAATCGTTTGCAGGAATATACACAAAGAGCTGGATTATCACTTCCGTCTTATTCAACTGTGAACGAAGGAGAACCACATGCACCAAGGTTCCGAGCTGCAATATTGGTAGATGGGATGAGATTTACTTCTCCTTACACATTTTCTCACCGAAAAGAAGCAGAACAAGATGTTGCAAAACGTACTCTTGAGATTATATCAGTAAAATTTAAGAATGAGGCTTCCCTTAATATTCACAAGGTATCTCTCACCATCATTTGTAAATTAAATATACTATTACACTTTTTTTTTAATTAGTTTTACATTAAACTATAACATTTGTATATTCACGCAACTATGATTTTTAAATTATTTTTGTTCTACTATTTCACCACTGTAAATGTTGTAAGGAAAAAATTGATATAAATTTATGCAAGTTTATTGATATGTGAGGAAGGCCCATAGAATTCCTCATGATGTATATTTTTTTCTTGTTTCCAATATCTTTAGTTTAGGATATCATAAAATTGTTTAACATTGCCTTCTACTTTATAGGACCCAGCATTTTGCAAATTGATCCTCAATGAGTATGGAGCTAAGCTAAAGAAAGACAGACCAACATATACCACCGTTCAACAAGATGGACTTCTTCCAATATTTATTACAACTATTACTTTCGATGGGAAAACTTATGTTGGATTAGCTGGAAGGAGCAAAAAAGAGGCTGAACAAAATGCAGCATGTGTTGTTATTGATTCTATTTTAGGTCTGCTTTTTTTATTTGCTTGCATTAATTGATATTGGTTTAAAAAGTGTTAAAAATATTTTAATATTTGTCATATCATGCTATTGAAAATTTTCGGAATATTTTTGCAGCAAATTCAAACACAGTTGCTGCAATGGCTCAAATTATAAAGACAAAAGGTAAACTTTATGAGACGGTGAACAATATTGCCAATGCTGGGAATGCAACCTTGACGAGTGAAATTAAGAGTGATGATGCTGATGGTGTTATTGAAGGAACAGGGATAACTGCTGTTGCACCAATTGGTAAGCTAATCACTACCATTTTTGCTCAGTGGACAACTTTCAAAAATAACTTTTATGTCCTGTTGCAATTTGACCTTAAGAAGAAATGCTATCTACTGTTGGAACCGTTGTGATTTTAGTCATTACCCAACAGGAAGTTTACCTACCGGACCGACAAGTTGGATTCCTTTCACTTCTCAATTGGTGGATCCTTTCACTTCTCAATTGGTGGATATTTCCCAGAGCAATCAAATGAATTATCATATTTCATCTTCGGGTTTGCCAATGGCGGTAGTTGATGCACAAGCTATTGCTCCAAAGAAAAAGAAAAAGAATTCGAAGAAGAGGAAAGCTGATCAATCTAAAAGAAAAAGAGTTGATGAACCGTAAGCATTACGTACTATTTACCCTTGAAGCTTTTTTTGCTTTCTTTTTTAACCATGCTCTTTGAGATTCTTTATTATATTATGATTCCTGTTTAGTAGAATATTTTTCATGACAGGACCTTCCTGTTTGGCTGGATTTTGGGGAGCCTATTTACCAATTCTTTTTTTTTTTAAAGTACTGTTGACATGTTTGATACTCAATGAGCTAAATTCATCCCACCAGTTTGCTTATCTTAATTAAAATCATTTTTATAATTAGAGTTTTTATTTTCCTTGATATATCACTTTGCTTTTATGTCCTAGGAATCTAGTACAATGTTTTTTTTCTTACCTCAATTCAGTTATTTATCATCTCTTTCCTCCAACTGTTCTCTCGGGCCTATGGATCACTTGTGGTCATATCGAGGTCAATGAGAGATCAAGTCTTGTTGATAATTCTTTTCCTTCTGATGCTACCTTAGAGCATCCTAAGGAGAAGAACATCAGGATCATTCTATGATTACCTTCGATGTGCATAAAGTGGTCAAAGGGCCCAATATGCAGGTTGCAGGATGTTTAGGCTCGCCATGTTTGTGGCTTAGCAACTTTTGGCTGACTGTTCAAAAGTGTGGAAGAAAATAGTAACTGTCCAACATGGTGGAAGTTCATCAGTGATCTCTCAGTTCTTGTTCCTGGAAGCTGAATCGTGCTGCTTGAGTTTTTTTTTATGATAAGTGGATTTTGGTTGATCTTTGTATGTGGTGGCTATATCAGTTGTCTTCAGATGGTAGGGTTCAAGTATCTTTCGAGTACAATGATTTCTCTAGGTACAATTAAAAATTATGATTAAATATTTTCTTAATTATTTTTTATGATCAATAACATTAAGAAAAATTTCTTTAACATAATTGTTGCGTGGTCAGATGGGTTGAGCTTATTATTGTGGTTGCTTATGGATAAAACTTTTTTTTTTTTAATTTATTGCATAACTTCAAAGTATTGGTTTGCTCTTTTGATTTTCATTAAAAAAAAATGTTATTACTTGTTACATGAATTTTCTTTACTCATTCTTTTAGCAGAAATGTTAAAGATGAAAGTTGGCTTAGCCTGAGGATTATGACAATTGCACTGGCATAGGTGTCAGGATTTGTTTTCCTATTTTGGTGTTTAGGATTTAGGCAATTACTTTGATAGATCACAACACTGTATTGCATGCTGATGTGGTAACTTTTAGTATTACATGAAGATAGAACATGTTGCCTTAATCTATTATCTTATTTAGTTGTAAAGTAGTTGTTTTCACTGCCACATCATTGAAGTTTATTAGAATGCTATAAAGCATTGTTTATATCATTTTTACAATATTTTACTCAACCTAGCGATCAATCTTTAATTTTTGAAGAATATGAAACTTGTTTGAGGATTTTATTTTGCTATTTATATCAATTTAAAATGTTGGATGATGATCGAGCGTTATCAATGTTTTTGTCAACTTTGACTTTTTCATTTAAATATATTTGTAATTCTTCAATTTCTATCTTAGGAACTTGGCATGAATTATGTACCTTAGAGGACAATTTCAAGTATCTTGAATAAATGGGATATAATTTGAATATCATTATTTGTCATGGTACTATATTTTGTCAGTTTTCATGGCTTTGGTATTTGATGTGAACTTCATATTTGCTTACGAAATGCATTTTCAGATCTAACCCGAATTTTATTACATTATATTGAGTTTTAAATGGTTCAAATGAAGTAGGATGTCGAAACCAATTTCTTAAGTTATAACCCAAAAATAATATGGTATTGTGATTCCGTTATGACACACTAATTGCAAATGTTTAAACTGTTTGCTTCTGCCAAAATTTTTTTGTTTAAAAATAATTGTTTTCCAATGTTTTTCCCTCGTATATATATTCTTCTAAATGAAAATTTCTTGGGTTCTTTCAGGCCATTGAACGATGCATTCTCATAGAGGTAGAGAGAATATTTGAAGATGATCACCCTTATGGAAGATATCAAGGTTGATGTGTTATGGATCTTTGTATCTGCAGGTAGTTGGTTCTCCAGATGTTATAACACATTTTAATGTAGTTGCTTTTGTTTCTTTCTATGCCCCTAAATTTAACTAATCTAGAGGAGAATTTCAGGTTGATTGGCCTAACTTGTTTTCTATTATCCCTTGGATTTGGTCTTTTCACTGATCTTTAGTGCAATAGCCAAGAATATTGTTATCTTGAACTATTTCATGCAAATCTTATTTCTAAGCAACATCTACGATATACTACTGCAATGAAATTTTGTAAATTGTGTTTCCAGCTATTTTAAATTGTTCGGGTAAATTGAATTGTTATATCTATTGCAGGATAAATTATTACGTGCAGTCACCGGGCCGTTCGGAGGCGAATCAAGATGCGTCATATCATCCGACACACAGTAAAATGATGATGTGGTGCCTCTTAATTCGCCGCTGGACAGTGTCCGGTGACCGCACGTAATAATTTCTCCTATTGCAGAGATCAAGAGATCCCAACTTGGGTGGTATATAAAAATATTTCTATCATTCTACTTTTTTTGATCTGTTCTTGCCAATCAACCACATTTATATAATCGGCTGCTGAGTGTTTATATAAGCTACCATATTTATGGGGTCTCATCATGTGATTTTCTTGATAGCTAAGGAATTATTTTTCTTAGAAACGCATAGATTATCCTGATTCGTATGAAGGGGTTGGTATAGAGTTTGGTTGGAGCTAGTCGAACTAAAATAAACGTCATTTTGAATTGCAGAAGGATAACTTTTGGCCTTAGCCAATTTTATTTATGCTGAGAAAACTTTTAAGAGCTATATAAAGTTTAAATCATATATATATTTGAGTTCAACTTAAAGCACTAATAAAAAAAAATTAATTTTTTCAATATATATATGGAACCGGGGGTATTTATCCGTTACCACCTCCCGAAAGAGGCGTTTGGCGGCGTAATTAATTTCTCGACGTGTATACCAGCAACCAACCCCATAGGTGTAGGACTCACAGTTCTTTTCTCTCCACTTAAGAAGTTGTGCTGTATGAGAGGTGATTCGAACTTGAAATGGGGGGTTTTCTACCAAGCATGCCCCCCAACCCACCTAAGCCTGGTGGGGTATCAAAATAATTTAAAAAACACTTTTATAAAAATTACAGCCATCTCAAATAAATCATAAGAGGATCATTGGTGATTAGGTATTTAGTAGAATTAAATAGAAAATTAGGATCATTTACTAAGAATTGGATTCATTCCATTCATATTTGAGCCATTAATTAATAATATGAAAACAAAAATTAAATATCTAATATATTTTATTGCTGGTAAGATGGGCACAAAGAAAAATATTATTATTCTCCTTCCATAAGATCAAATACAAATTTAAATTCACTCATAGAGTAAGAGAAAGCCTTCAAGCCAAGAAAACGTGCACCATTTGTACGAAGGCCTTTTGATCGTTATCCGGACATCTCAAGAATTTTCTCTCTAATAGGTTTTGAATGCTTGCCGGCCATTCATGCTAAAGCATTGTCACACTAAGCTTTCAGGGACGACAACATTCAGGCAAAGTAATCATGATAAAAAATTGTCTCTAATGAAGTCATAGTCTCAACTAGGAAAATTATTAAGTTTATTAAGGGTATCAATATTTGACACAATCTGAAATTCAATCCGTTTCCGGCCCGAAAAATTTCGGGGTAGGTCAACTCGTTTATCAAACGGGTTAGGTTTGGGTTCAAAAATGTGACCCGTTTCTAAAATTGGGTCGGGCTCAGGTTGACCTGACAACCCGAAATAAACCCAAATTTGACCCGGGTAAAGGTCTGCCCGCCGTCTCACCCGACCTAGCGGCTAGCATGCGGCCATGCGGGGAGTCCGTCTCGGGCCTCTCGGCCAAGCGGCTAAGCCCAAAGCCCAATCCGGAATTGGCAGTCCTCGAGTGACTCGAGTCGGTCTCGCCCATGCACTTGCCTCGGCATTTCCACCTTCAGTCTTCAACACGCAAGCCACGCATCCAGTCCGGCGTCCACCAGTCCACCACGCGACAGCCCAATCTAGCCCTAGCTAGCTGCCCACCTCGGTCAAATCACCCAGCATAGCCCACTACTATCTGCCCACCTTGACTTGGCTGCCCTTCTTGCCTAGCCTAGCCCTAGTCCGCTACCCGGAATTCAAAAAATAGCGGGTCAGATAGTAGTGGTCAACCAGGCAATCCGCTCAAGTCAAGTTCGGGTTGAATTTTATGACTTATTTGTAAAATCAAGTCGGGTTATGGTTAACCCATTTAAACCCGGGTCAACCCAAACCTGACTCGCAGACCCATTTTGACACCCCTAACGTATATAGTCTGAACGTAGCTCGCAATCAGACTCTAATGAAATTAAACCACGTGGCTTGTACACACCCTATGTCTAACTTGTATGCATAAAATGTATAATACATATCGTGTATACAAGCCACATGATGTCCAGACTCCATAGGTAATAACTATTTATTAATCTCGATCGATATTCGCTTGATCATTTGTACTTAGATGAATTTTAATTTATCTATATTTTACCCTTATTTTGAAAGTCTAGAGATTGATTTTTTAAAAAAAATATATGATTATTCCTTAGTTTATTTATATATTTTGCCTTTGATCCCTACTATTCTTCTTTGATCATGTGCAGCTTTTGAATATCTCGTATGAAGACTTTTATCAAAGGAAGATGAAGAAGCAGATAGAGATTTTGACATCTACAACGAACCCTAAAGTCCCCAAGGACATTTTCTCTTCTATGATTTTTGACTTTGAGGACATAATCAATGATCCTCCTAAACGTCAAAAGTGTAGACCGAGCTAGCTAATGATGCAGTGGAAGAAGCTGATGCAACAAATGATCAATCAATGGGTAAGAGAAAATGACTTTGTCTTCATACAAATTGTCATTATTAGGCTCAAAAATATGTAATTAGGTCTCTTTCTAAAATATTTAAAAAATTATTTTACTTGCCCAAGATTTGATATAAGTAGGATTTCGTAAATACGATAAATCCGGATTTTGGAAATCTTAAAGGGCCTAAATCTTGAAAACTATTTACTAACATTCATGATAAATCATATTAAATCCTGTGTGACTGTTTGGCAATAGAATAGATTTAATGAGCGGACTCTTCCTCTCCAATCAACGGATTTAGTAAATATGGCAAAAAGCAGGATTTCGAGAATCCGGGATTTAGCACGAAAAGGCGGAATTTTCCGTCTACGACGACTTTCATTTCCGTGAGATTTGGTTTTGCATTTTAGGCCGTTTGGCTGGATTTCGCTCAAATTCGACCTAATCTTGCTACCAAATAGCCCCTAAATATCTAATACATCTACTCTTATAATCAGGTCAACGGAAGGTCGATATTTCATGTGACCAAATCGTCGAAGATGACTCTCTCTAATCTTCTATTCCACTAGAAAAAATATTATGTGCATAGTTTGGACGAGAAGAACCATCCGAATGTGAGTGTATACACTGTGTAAACATTTGTATATATTGTGTATCAAATTTTTGTACACACTATATATACATGATGTGTGCATTCACAGCCCGGCAAAGGACAATAGCCTCACGCGAAAAATGAAGCCGGCTTTAATGGCCGCACCACAAGCGCTTGCTCCTCAGGGTTTGTTAGGTGGCTACCGTGCATTCAAGGGCGTCATGTTGAGTGGTGGTGGTGGATTGATCGTCAAGTCGAGCGAATGCCCACCAAATGCCGGTCCCAAACGCACGGAAAGAGGAATCACACAAAAGATCTGAGTGAGATGTCGAAGGGGTCGGCTAGGGCTCGAAAAAAGGAAATATATTTATTTTTAGCAATTAGCACCACTGAAAAATGCTGCTTATGGGAAAAAGTGCTGCAAAAACTCTATAATTTTAATAATATCCGGACGATTCTTCCTATCCAAACTCCACACATAATAATTTCACCTTCTACTAAAATACTCAACCTTTTCACGTATAAAATTTGGTTTTATCGCGTTCATCGATCTAGCATTTAATTTATGGAACCAGTAACGTAAACTCACAAACTTCTTCCCATTGTCGTTATCTTTAATGATGATGTCTGCCATAATCTCTTTTTGCGCTTCATCACTTTGAAGAAAATTATAGGTCTTCAATGGCATTCCCGTAACAAGTAGATTGTCTAATTTCCTAACATATTAATTTCTTTCATGCCCTTCCATCATTTAAAATAAAAATAAAAATTGGGTGAACTAATTAGAACTACTTTATAAGAAATGGTGAAAATTTGCTTTGTATGTATTAATCGAAATTATGTATATAATTAATTAATTGTAATTAGTATAAGCACATGCAGATATAGCTAGCCATTCCACATTGAGTAATCATAGCTCTTTTCTAGCATTTATTATTATAGCTAATACATACCACTAAAAACGCAGCCATTTGCTCTGATCCACTCATTAAACTTTTTGGTCTTACTTAATAATAATACACACCACCAAATGGTTGAGGACCTTACTAGCATAAGACATCAGAGATTACGATCTATTTCGAGAAATTATTACATGCGATCACTATATCATTCGAAGACGAATCAGGATGCATGCGCCATATCATCCGGTAAACAACCGCGATATATAACAAAATGATGCAGTAGCACGTCTTAATTCGCCTCTGGACGACGTCCGATGACCGTACGTAATAATAGTCAAACATAAATATAGTTGCAATCTAAAAAATAAAATATTAAAAAAATTATGCCAAATAGTGATGTGATTTTTTGGATGATATATTTAAGCGTAAAGAAAATATTAGTTATGAATATGATAATTATATTTTTAATATTTAAATTAGGTGATTCATAACCAATTGTTCTTATAAAAAGTTAGAACATAAAAATATTTCTCTTATGAATATTCCTTCTCGAACCTACTAGAAAGCTGAAATAAATTTACTGTAATAGTAATTCAAAATTTAGGAACGTCAAAAAAGTTACTCAAAGAATAAATTTTTTCCTCAAAAATAAAAATAAAATAAAATTATGCTCTCTGTTTTCGTCATCCACGTATTCTGTGTACCTTCTCGAACGCACACGTGGAGTGCCTTACAAAGTTTCCGTGCATGCAAGAGGAAAATAAATAAACTAAAAACTGTATCGCTTGACTTCATCTCTCTCTAAAGCTGAACTTTTATTTAATCCAGTGCAAGGACCTAGAGGAAGGTTCGGTTTTGCCTAAAAAAGTGCAAATACCGAGTTTTTTGAAAAAATACCGAGTTTTTCAAAAAACTCGGTATTTGCACTTTTTGACCTATTTTAGGCAAAAACCGAACCTTCCTCTAAATCCAGTGAAAGGACCTAATAATTGCTCCTCTAAAGCTAGCTATAAAAGCCTCCTTCTTCTCCATTGAGACCCTGATCAGAAACATAAAAGAAATCCCTCTCTCTCTCTCTCTCTTGGGAATCTCTCTCTCTCTCTTCGGCCATGGCCTCAACCTTTGTGGAGTCTTTGGTGGTGGGGAGAGTGATAGGGGAGGTGGTCGACCTCTTTGTTCCTACAGTGACTATGTCAGTAAATTATGGTGCGAAGCACATTAACAATGGCTGCCATGTAAAGCCATCAATGGCGGTCAACCCACCAGCACTGTGTATCTCTGGAAATATCTCTGATCTCTATACTTTGGTAATATATATCATCAGCTCTATCAGTCTATTTAATTTGTTTCATTTTTATGAATGAATAAATCGGAATTTTTGGCTAAGTTTAAGCTTAATTTTGTTCTTGCATGTGCGATATATAGGTGGAAAGAAGCATCTTTTTCTTTTTCTAAGTTTGATTTGATTATAATTAATCACGTATTATGTAATACTAATTTGCAGGTAATTTAGATAAAGTTTAGGTTTCGTTTGGGACGGCTTTTTTATTGCTTTCTAAAACGGAGTTTTACTACAAAAATAAAAAAAAATTGTACTAAAACTCCGTTTTAAAAAACAATAAAAAAGAATGAAGCCTTAGTCTTATTTAATTAGAAATTGAGTGGAACAATGTCTTTAGCTAGTACTGCTGGTTGAATGATGCAAAAGTTTAATCGTAATTAATTTGTTTAAGAAATGTGATTTAGTAACTTTTTTTAAGTTGCAAATACATTTATGCTTTATTTGGGATAACTTTTTTATTATTTTCTAAAACAACTTTTTAGCATAAATTTTTTTTATACAAAATAAATTTTAAACTACAAATTTTTAAACATTAACAAAGCTGCTTTTAAAAGCATTAAAAGCTGTTCCAAACGGCTTTTTTATTGCTTTCTAAAACGGAGTTTTAGTACAAAAATAAAAATTTTGTCCTAAAACTCCGTTTTAGAAAGCAGTAAAAAAGCCGTCCCAAACGAAGCCTTAGGCTTCGTTTGAGATGGCTTTCTTATTTCTTCTTAAAGCAGTCTTTTAGTACAAAAAATTAGTTTTTGTACCAAAAAAATGCTTTAAAAAGCAGTAAAAAACCGTCAAAGGTTTCTTCTAGGACAATTTTCTTACTGCTTCTTGAAGCATTTTTAGTAAAAATTAAATTTTTTTTGTACTAAAAAGTTACTTTAAGAAGTAGTAAGAAAGCCATATCAAACGAAGCCTTAGTCAAATATAAGTAATAGTGCAATTAATTTGGAAAAGGGAAAAAAGGTCATACAAGAAATGACTAACATTTGAAAAAAAAATGATTAAAGAGGAAATAGAGCATCTAAAATATTACCTTCACGTGCATTTTTGTAAATAAAACTAATAATACGTTTTCTAAAAAGGTACAAAATTTTGTGAAAGCAACAAAAAAACTAATAACTAAAAGCTGTCCCAAATAAAATCTAAGATTTCATTAAAGAAACAAATCAAGATAAAAAGTGAGAAAGAGAGAGAATTAAGCAAGATGAATAGCTATGTATTACTCAAAATAAGTAATTAGAGCAAAGAAGGATAAATCAATCAGAACTTTAAAAAAAAAAAATCAATAAGAAAAAAAAAGAGATTTCATAAAGAATTCTAATGATATTTTTTTCTTTTTAAAGAATCATTCTCTGTTTTTGTAGCCTTCTTCATTACCTTACGTACCTCTCTGCAATAGAACAGTTTCTGTGCAAAAAATAATGAATGCATGCCACTATTCTTTTATATTTCTCAGTCTAAGAAACTTCTAAATATATAGCACTTCTATAATAATAAATTCCTTGCAGAAACATCTAGAAGAACTTTCTTATAATTTTGTTGTGAACAATTGTTGGTGCAGATTATGACAGATCCAGATGCACCAAGCCCAAGTGAGCCCAGAATGAGGGAATGGATACACTGGTAATAAATTTGGTTTATAATAATCCATATTTGATACAGTAAAGTCTCTGTGCATATAATTACTTGGCTATTTGATCAGGCTGGTGGTCAACATTCCAGGTGGGTCTGATCCCTTCAAAGGTACGTACAATACTCATCTAAATTAAGATAAGTGCTTTTTTGGAAGTTATAATTAAAAAAAAAAAAAAGCATTATGAGACAATTCAGGTTAAATATTACGTTTAAATTTTATTAGAATAATACTCAAAATTATTGTTCATTTTATCGTAAGATGGAAGGAAAAAAGATATTAATTAATTATTTATTTTTATATTATGCTGATCAGAAGAAAAAATATGATTTAAACATTTATTGTCAGCTTGATTAATTTCTAATTATCTAATTTAAACAAAAAAGTCTTCAAATTAAGGCTTCATTTGGGACGGCTTTTTTACTGCTTTCTAAAACGGAGTTTTAGTACAAAATTTTTTATTTTTGTACTAAAACTCCGTTTTAGAAAGCAATAAAAAAGCCGTTCCAAACGAAGCCTAAATCTCTTAAATTAATATCTTATGTTGCACCAAAATTTAAGCCATAGTACAAGGTTTTGTTTGGAAGAGCTTTTCCGACTGCTTTTTTTAATAAGAAAAATAATTAGTGAAAAATGATATATGTTTGTAAGACAATTTTTTATCTTGAAAAAAAAAAAAAAAAAACTTAAGCTACAATAAATAAAATATCTGAAGTAGTGATGATGAAATGAAATGGAGCAGGAGAAGAAATTGTTCCGTACATGCCGCCTCAGCCACCGCTGGGCATCCACCGCTACGTCTTCGTTCTGTTCCAGCAGGAGAAGAGAATAGAAGGAATGAGTCCGTTGGCCAGCCGCGCCAATTTCAACACTCGGTTGTTCGCTTCACAACTTGAGCTTGGCCTCCCCGTCGCCGCCGTCTACTTCAATTGCCAGCGAGAGCCCAACAACCGCCGCCGCTAGCTCTATATATATTTATGTTTTTTTCTATAAATTATTAATTATATCCATATTCTCATCATAATAATGTATTTAGGGCTTTGTTTGAGAACTTTTTTTTATTATTATTATTATTTTCTAACGAATCTTTTTAGTAAAAAATGTTTTTTGGTATTATATTAATATTATTAATTAATTACTGTGACTATTTTACTTCAAAAAATATTGACTGAACTTCCCAGAAAAAAAGGTCCAGATGGTCCTCTTTGATTATGGAGTGCAGTGATCCAGTCCAGTTAGGATATCAAGAATTAAAGGCTTGAAAATTAGATTAATTTTCATTAAGATGCACAGTTAGATACTCAAGCATTAAATCATGACCGTCCGAACTGGATGAATAACCACAGTTTCCAACTTACAAGGAACAAAAATCTATATTAAGAAGAGAGAATGTGAGTGAATCCGCTGCTCATGGAAGATAAGATTATTTCTTACTCACTGCTTATCAATGATAGTCTTAGGGGTGTCAATTATTGACACGACCCAACAACCCAACTCAAAAAATTCGGGTTAGAGTCAACCCGATTAACAAACGTGTCGGATTCAAATATCAAAATTTTAACCCGTTTAAAAAATGGGTCGGTCCAAATCAATCCGATAACCCAAAATTGACCTGTGATTGACTCGGCTACCAACTCGTCTCATGTAGTCGCATCCACGTTGGCACTGCGCTGGCTGCACTAGAGCCGCATCACCTCCACTAGCCGACTCGCTACGAACCGCACAGCCACACCACACTAGAAAAGTGGTTGCCCTCTCGCCGGTCCTGCCCTCGCGAGGCTCGCATTGAACCGCTAACGTGGATCAACATTGCAGCACCGGTCTCACCCTAGCCCAGTAGCCCTCGCGTCAAAACTCAGACACGTAGCCGTAGTGCCGCAGCGGCCTCCCGTTAGGCATGCCGCAAGCTCTCGCAGACGTGCAGCTCTCGCCCTTGCTCAAACCGCACTCGAATCCCGATCTCTAGATCTAACTTCCTGGGTTCGCGGGTCAGATCTTGTCAAACCCAGTAACCCATGCGGGTCGGGTCCAAATTGGAAATCTTCACCCGTTTAACTAAACGGGTCAAGTTCAGGTCAACCCATTCACATCCGGGAAAACTCATGTTGGACCCGAACCCAACCTGTTGACCTGAATTGACACCCCTACGTACTCCAACAAAAAAAAAATGTGATTCTGAAATAACAAGAAATGGTATTTACACAATTGTCGTAGATTACCAGTTTTACAGTTTCAAACAAAATCCAATCGTGAAGATTATATCAAAACAATGAAAAAAAGTTACCATAGTTATTTACAGAGTATGATCTAATAGAATCAGGGTTTAATGATGCAAATCACATCATGCCTGTAGAAACTCATCCTTCTACAAATTCAGAACCACCCTCCACTTTGCACGGCTGGCCACTCTAACAATCTCTAAGATACCTGGTCAATTACAAATATATCAACGCAAGAAGAAGATGAAAAATTGCAAAGATATAAACGAAAAATTTATATGCAGCAAACAGCAGCCTTTTCAATGACACAAATCAACTGCATATGATGCCATTACACTGTTTAAATGGAACTTTTTTTTATTTTTTATTTTATTTTTTATGTTTAAATGGAACATAGTGAGTAATACATAAGCAAATTAAGGCTTCATTTGGGATGACTTTCTTATTGTTTCTTAAAGTTACTTTCCAGTAAAAAATTCAAAATTTTGTACCAAAAAGTTACTTTAAGAAGCAGAAAGAAAGCTATCCCAAACGAAGCCTAAGAGTGGAGGAGATGCTGCAGTAAAATAGACTGATTCCACAAATGACAACTGAATTTCTTCAGTTTCCAATAGGAATGAGAGAAGGCAAAATTTCATTGATGATTATGAACCCTCAACCATTACATAGGCTCATGATCCTGCTTTCCAACTTCTCATAGATTTACCGACTCCCCTTCAATCTTTTAAATGGTGGCGATGAGAAAAGCTTTCTTACAGAAACAATAGGATCATCGGCCTGATAAAGAAGAACCAGCTAAAATAAGAATCTCATGTAAAGATGTAAAGCATCACTGAAAGTAACAAAGTTGAGATTTGTTTGAGTCTGCCGCAGCTATTTGTGAAAGTAAGTATAAATCACAAGTGGAAGACAAGTTTTTGAAAATTAGTGGGGGTATCATAAGTTTTTTCATTTAAAAAAAAAAATCAAAGTTTTTTCAATACCAAATCTGTTAAAAAAAAAAATTCTGATCACAGAAATTGATAAAAATCAGTAAATAAATTGAATCTAAAGGGAATTGTAATAGTTTTGTGGAAAGCAAAGCTATCAAAAAAAAAAACTCTAAATTGTATTAAGATGTATAATGTTGGTGGGTTGAAATTTATAGAAAGATTTAAATACATAAGCCTTTCCCCCTTTTTCCCCTCACTCTAACTTGCCTCAAGAAAGAGTGGAAAACGAGGGAATCATCCCTCCCTCTTCAGCAATGATGAAGGGTGCTTGTGGGCGTGCACGAGTTGTGAATGCTATTATTTCAAGCAAATTATACCCCAAAGAAATCACAAGCAAGAAATGCAAAACTACCTCGTCAAGCAAATCGGAAGCAGCTTCTGTTTGTTCCGGCTGTTGGAATGAATCCTTTTCTAGATCATCTAAAGCTGAGAGTGTTGCTTTCCACCCTGGCAAGTTTTTGCCTTCATCAGAAATCCAAGGGCAGAAAGGCCGGTGCTGCTTTATGGGATCAAAATCGATGGCTTGTGCCTGCTTCACATTTCCTACGGTAGAATCAATCCATAAGAGAATTAATATTCCAAAAATAATAGAATCGATTCATATCAATAATGTGCACGAAAGAAGATGAAGTACAATCAACCTTTTTATCCTAGAAAAGACCACATTTCATAGGACAATCGAAATAAGTCATATAAGACTATGAAGGTGTTGAAACAGTCAATCTTTCATGCTCGCAGCTCACCCAACAATTGCTTCCCCATTGCTCCCATTAACAAGATCCAATGACATCCCTCGCACGCTTATGTTTAGGTATTGCAATCTTCACTAATGCAATCCTTGCATTGAACTACTTCCCACTCCAAAACCCTCGACCACTTCCATTCCAAAAACATTTTTTTTTTTCATTTTGCCATTGATACCAAGCCTCCTAATCTCCTCTCCGGTGTCCTCACCTAAGGAGGATTTACAAACTTATTGCTAGGACTTCTCCAACCTTTGTTTCCTTCTGTTTCAAGAAGCATCGATGATGTTGGTGACCTCCGCAACCACCAATAATTATCTCAATTTTTTTTATCACTCAAGTTTTGATGTCAGATTTTCCCAAAAAAAAGTTTTGATGCCAGCATCTATCAAGGACATAAGCATTATTTCACGCATTACGAAGATTGTATTTGTGGATATCAATATTATCCTTTTAGTTTTGCTCAACTTTACTCATACAACGATGAATATGATTCATGTGTTATGATGAAAAGTCTTGGGATCCATAATAGTAAAGCATATGATGTGTTCTAGTTTGCAGTAAATTCAATAAAAAATGCACTCTTAAATTACATATAATCCACCACACAAACTACAAAAGTTCCTGACTCCTATACAATAACTGTGCCACAATAATTGTTTATCATTCTCTTTCAGGTGATAGTCCTTATAAAGATGTTCATGATGGCATTTCTCCTAATGATGATGAATTTCACTTTGAAGACACTGTTGACACTTATAGTACCTAAGGATGATTCTAAAATATCATATAAAATATAATCTTTGTTTAATGAAACGTTTAAGGCTGAGAATGTTATTCAGTGAGAGACAATATCTCCTACAAATTCAATTCAAGATCATGCTCCACTTAATTTACCATTAAGGCCACATCTTACTACTTTGGATGATTATAACTTGCTTTAGTTATATCGATCCAGAGATTGAATTTGTATTGTCAATACTATTGTCATCATCAACTCCATCGTTGGTCCACATTACTAAAACCTTAAAGGTATCAAATGTCTGGAGTAGTCAATGCCTAAACCTCTTAACATCAATCTATTTTGTGGAATTCTGTCTACTGATGCTCCTTCTATTACATGGTCTCTTCTTCCGTTAGATGATCCAATGCGATTACTTACTTCATGGTCTCCGACAAATTCTTTAGTAGAAGAGTTATTTGATGGTCGGGTGAATTGATGATGGATAACTCATTCATTTTTAGCCATAAAGACCAAATTTTCATTAAGTCAATTGGAAGGAGTCAAAACAAGAAATTAAGAAGTTGAACCAGACCAATTTATAATGCCATTTTATGTCCAATTTCTTCTTTTTTTTAATGAATTTCTCTCTTTTTATTTATTTATTTTATTAGGTCCAATTCTCTTCTCTTGGACAGTTTAAAGTTTGAATTTAAATTATTAAGATAAAATTTAACTTGATTTTAAAAAGAGTTAGATCATAAATTTAATATTTATCTTATCTTTCTAATCCTATTTCTACAAAAAGGAATAAATGATGAACATTTCAATTATTTTTATTGATTGAATTAATGAAATTATTTGTGGTCAATTTATTACTTCCTAGAGCCAAATTTTTAGCTAGATCACTCCAAAGTCCAAACAGTGTAAACATTTTGTACTTTCCCCTCTCGATAAAAAAAAAAAACCTTCAACCTTTAAACAAATATATTCATGAGTTCATTGCCGCGTTCAAAAGGATTCAAGACAAGACTTTCTATTGATATTAATGCAATTATTCCCCTTCGACTCTCACCATGAGGCAGATTTCTTACAAAGATTTTTCATTCATCTCTTTTGCCTCAGGATGAAGTTCCAACACATGGTTCCCCATTTGTTTATTCTTCTTTTTGGGAGATTTCTCGTGTGTTAAATTTCACTCGCTCATCAATAAAATAGACCATCTTTAGTTTTTTATAGCAATTCAACTCTCAGATTATAATTAGTTCCTACAAAACTTTTAGTAGTTAACAAATATCATGGCAAAGCTATCTAATGGACTGTGCCATGTTTTATGTTATTTTATCTTTAATTTTCTTTTAGTTAGTTGTAAGTGGTTAAGATATCAATTAAAGTTAGAAAATTTTTAATATTTTATCTTTTTTTTAACAAGAGTTTTGATATATAAATAAGGGACATGCTTATAAATAATACCTAAATCCAAGCTAGTCAGATGTTGGCTACTAAAGCATTTTGATTCTTGGGTGAGTAAGGATTTTAGGCCCATGATGGGTGAGGAGCCGCATCTCCTTCTTTGCATTAAGGATTCAACACTTGAGGATTTGATGACATGTTGCCTTTTAGGATTCAGCGTGACCAGTTTGACGAATTGTTCTGTTTTTTTTCTGTTTGTTTCTCTTTCACTCTAATTTCACCTTCATCTATCCCTAATAAACCCAGTCAACCAGCATTCTACTGCTTGCATTGCATCACAGAATGTATTAACCACTGTTAATTTATTAAAATTAAGGAAATTTATCACATTTTACAAGAATATCATTCCCCAAAAGATGGCTCAGCCATGATCTTTAGTGTTCATGCTTGATCAGCATGTCTAACACAGTCACATGTCAACCTAGAAATTACAGAGCAAGCTAGTCTTTGGAGAACCATAATGAAGGCATTTTCAATGCAAAGATAACGACTTAAAAATACAATTGGTATTCATTCAAGAGTCACAACAAGCAAGATGCTCATTCACCAAAAAAATCATATTATTCTTAGTATAATATGTACTAAAGAAAATTCTTACCTAATACATGATCAACATCTTCCTCCCGAGTAATGGAAACAGATCCTTTCTTTGCAAATTCTATTGAATCTTGTTTGCCTACACTTGTTCCGTCAGTTGTTTGGAAACAAAGACCCTTATCACCTGCTTTAGAGCAGGTGGATGAATTCATTTTAATAATTGAAGAAAATGCAGGAACTGAAGGATCACAATGATCATTTTCTGGTGTATCACCACAGTTAGATTCATCTAATCTTGAAACAAAACTGGTATCAATTGGCTTTGACACAGAAACAATCTGATTGGCTACAGCATCCCTGACAATTACATCAGTACATGGGGTGTTATAAGGGGTTTCTTTAGAAGTAAGTTCACTCCCCACTTCATGTGCAAGACCATTGCCCATATCATCATGATTTCCTTCCAAATGCAGCTGGGAATTAGAATTTTCAATTTCACTTCTTTTTCGCTTCAAGGATCCAACAGCTTGTGATCCAGCATCATGATGGCCATTAAATCCCTTTTCTTGGCAAGCAATGGCTTCCTTCCCTGATGAACTTTGATGATTTCTTAAATAAGAATTATATGACAATTCAGCTCTTATATGCCTACTGACAGCAGGAAGAGATATTTTTGGTCGAAAATGTTGTTTGGTTGGTGGAGGCCCGCCTGCAATTGTTAGATGTAAGCCAAATGGTTTTTCCATAATAGAATTGTGATCTCCTCTGCCACAATTCTCAACTCTTGGGACTTCTACATCGTGAGCTAAATCTGCAGTTCCAGTAGCTAGCGCACTTGGAGGACTACTATCTATAACTACCTTGAAGAATTCCAAAGGACGAGGTATTGCCTTGAAAAACCACAATCCCACACAAGCACCACAAAACTTACAATCTAAGACAGTAGATGATTGATCATATAAGAATTCACCAAGCGGAGTGTAACTGTCCTTCCTCTCTCCAACGTCATTGTGACTGTTTGATAAGCAGTGTGTGATTATTTTGTGTTGCTTCACAGGGTATCTCTTCTGAAGACACAAGTGAAGTG
This sequence comes from Dendrobium huoshanense, assembly GCA_016618105.1. Classification (NCBI taxonomy): domain Eukaryota; kingdom Viridiplantae; phylum Streptophyta; class Magnoliopsida; order Asparagales; family Orchidaceae; genus Dendrobium; species Dendrobium huoshanense. The sequence goes on along the minus strand of CM028359.1, from coordinate 12,714,467 downwards.
GTAGTTTTGGCAGATGTACCAGACTTGTCCTCAAATTCAATAGTATATGGAAGCAAGCGAGCTTCCCATCCGCATAAGCTTATTATTTTCAGTGCCTGCAAATTGTTAATTAACATTATTTCAGCAAGAGCTCTATAGGGCGCCATCTCACCACATTATTTTAACAAATACAAAAGCGTATATAGGAGAAATAAGAACAGCTAAACCGGTGAATCCGAAATGAAAAATTAACTATTTCAGAGCAATACAAAAACTGTGCATGCATAGATCCATGGAACTGTAAACGGAAGGCCTAGCCATGCCTTAAGTCATCTTAGTTTGAACACATAATCTCAGGGTAATAATGTGATGCCATAATGGACCATCCAAGAAAATGGCTATTTGTTGCACCGACCGTGGTCAGGAGGAAGAGTACCGCAGAAGCTGTGGATGTGTGCATTCACAGACTGCAAAACATGCCTTTAGTGGTTTCCTTACTTGGAACACATGACCTCTGGACTTTGATTCCATCAGTAGTCAGTCCTAAAATGCCTGATTTAGGTTGGATCATCCTGTAGCTATTGTGTTTACTTATTGTGAGGTCATCTATGTCATTTTACATGTTTTGTATGGACTAATCATGAACTATACCCTGAGAGGTTTGAGGTTTGCTAACCCCACATAGTGGGATAAAGGTTTGATACTGTTGTTGTCCTAAGAGGGCTTGGTAGAGCCTTCATTGTTAGGAAAATTGTTTTAAGTTTTATATGGCAGCATTATGAAGAGCAAATATGATGAACTACAAACAATCACAAAAGATGTCAAGGACATGCAGAAAAAAATATCAAGATTTGCATGATGCAATAAATATTTATCTAAGTCGCAGGAGAGGAGAGAATCAACTGATAGAAAACAGCAACCAAAAACAGAGAAATTATACTAGGCAAGGATGCGCCGTGATGTAAAGGACTGGATAGCAAGATGTGATGTGTGCCAGAAGTATAAGTACTTAGCCATGACACCAACATGGTTACTACAGCCTCTAGCTCTACTGAAGAGGGCGTGGAAGGAGGTAAAGATGGATTTCATCGAGGGGTTGCCATGTTAGGAGGGATTTTCGGTGATACTGGTAATAGTGGATCGTCTAAGTAAATACACACACTTCATCCTTCTGAAGCACCCCTACACCGAGGTCTCTATGGCTGTTGCTTTCATACGAGAGGTGATGCACTTGCATGGATTCCCAAAATCCATTGTGTTAAATAGAGACTAGGTATTCCTTAGCCACTTCTTAAAGGAGTTGTTTTGTTTACAGGGGACAATCCTGAGGAGAAGTACAACATACCATCCCAAGAAAAATGGCCAGACAAAAATAGTCAACAAAAACGTAGAGACCTATTTGAGATGCTTTATATTAAATACGCTTAAGAGTTGGGCAAAGTGGATTGCTTACAAAACCTTGTACCATTCGACAACACAGACACCCCTTTTAAGATTCTCTATGGGAGAGATCCACCTCATTTGATTTATTATGGACATAGCATTATAGCGGTATCCAATGTAATCAGTACTTAGAGGAAAGGGGCATGATATTATCTAAGCTCAAGGGACACCTGTTGAGAGCCCATCAAATCATGTAAAGGAATGTTGATGAGGACGCGAGAGAAGTGCACTTCGAGCAAGGAGATACATTTCACTTAAAACTGAGACGCTACAGGCAGAAGATATTAGCCAGAAGGAGGAATGATAAATTAGACCAACGATACTTTGGGTCTTATGAGATTTTGGAACTCATTGGAGCAGTGGCCTATCAATTAAGGCTACCACCATCATCAGTATTGCATCAAGTATTTCATGTCTCATAGCTGAGGAAGGCGATAAGGAGAGCACACACCATCTTCACTACCCCTGACTTTGATAGAAGACATGAAGGTCATTTTGAAACCCTTAGAAGTTGCGGGTATGTGTGGAGAAGAGATAGGGGAACAAGAGGTGCTAATCAAGTGGAAAGATTTGCCGGAGCACGATGCTACATGGGAGCCATACGAGACGATCAGGAGACAATTCACATCCTATCACCTTGAGAATAAGGTGATGCGTCTTTTGGGGGCGAGTATTGTTACGACGTCATCCTCTACGGGCAGAAGGCATCCGCACAATTCAGAAGAATTGAGCCCAGTAGAAAACCTGGGCGGGAACAGGGAGGGGATTTTTGCCCCTCTTGTGGGGCCCAGGAGAGTTTTAATTCAATATGGAAGGAGGAGAAATAGAATAAGAGATATTTTGGAAGATTTTTATTAAAATTAGAAGAGAATTAGTTAGGAAAAAGATTCCAAATTGAATTCAAATTAGAGGGAATCATTTGGGGAAAGTAGGCTGATTTTGGAGGGAATTATGGGAGCCTATCTAAGACAAATTATATTGTATTTTAATTTATGCAAGTTATTTTTTGTTGTAGCTTTTCTCTTGGAGAATTTCCTAATAGCATCTCGAGTTTCTAGGAGAGCCGATCTACCTCTCAAATGGTAGATCAATTGCACATTTCATTATTGTTGAAGTATTACTCAAAATGAGCCCCTATCTTCAAATTCCCACCATTTTCTACTTGTTACCTTTACTTCCAAAACGCATCACCCTCTTCCTCTCTCCTTCCAATACCCTCCAGCTCTTAGTCCTAAGAGAAGCCAAAAATCATCAATCTCCACTACATCTCTACAATTTCCTATATAAAAGGTTAGCCAAAGTAGAATTCAAAAACTTGCAAAATACCATGGTTAGCCACACCAATCAAAGAATTAGATGAAGACCAACTACAGGTACTGTTACTCTCTTTTGATAATAAACAATGAATCATCTCATTCTTATAGTTGGAATTTAGATTTCAAAAGTACAGAACAGCAAGCAAAAGATGGCGGAAAAAACCAATGGAAAGGACTGAATGCAAGAAAATATAATTAGGGTTTTATTGATCAATTAACAGTTATTTCTTTTTCTTGATCATCTCATCATCAATTTGAGAAGGTTATTGTGTTTGATGTCATAGAAGAACTCTAGATTTTTGCATGCCATTTCAAGAATGTCTAGGTTACATACAAATCATACCACTTCCACAATATTTCAATTCATCATTCGAGAATCAAATTAATATCATCATAAGATCAAATTGTAGTGTTGAGTTAATTTTGAATTTATAAAAAAATGATTTTGACCACTTGTATATCAAGTTCATCTTTAGTCCTTTGCTTTGTACTCCCAAACAAATTAAAACTGAATGAATTAAATTAATATCATCATAAGATCAAATTGTAGTGTTGAGTTAATTTTGAATTTACAGAAAATGATTTTGACCGCTTGCATATCGAGTTCATCTTTAATCCTTTTGCCTTACACACCCTAACAAATTAGAACCTACTAACAAGTTAAAATTGATTTAGATATAAAATCACCTCTTTAAACATCTATAAATTTAAGAAGAGGAGAGAAGTTGGTGCTTATGAGCATGAGAACTAAAAGTTTGTTGTGGGTGGGAAATGGCGGCATTTTACATCAATCCCGAAGGTGGCCCACTGCTGTTTAATTGGAAACAGAAAAAAAGGAAGGTTGAGAAATCAAAATAAAATGAGAGATAAGAAAAAGAGTAGAAGGGAAAAAAAAAAACTTTAGGTAACCAAAATTATTATCTCGATGTGACACAGGTATGATGGTGCTTAAATATTATGATGATTCCACATATATGTGATAAAGTACATTTTGAGAAGCTTTGAAGTAGATAATTACCCATATTAGTAAAATATTCTTTATTATCATCTCGTGTGAGAGATTTTAGGATTCTCTTTGGACAATATTGGGCGTGCTAGGGTTTGCGGAAGAATATTTTCTTGTATCCTTTTTATTTGTAAATCTAAGTGGTTTTTGGATGGTGGATCAAACCCTCTCCATATCTCATAAACATCGACTTCTTGTTATCAAACCACATAAATCCTATTATCTTCTTATGATGATTGATTTTTTATTTTTATTTTTGTAAGTTCGTTGCATTCTCTCTTAGCATGTTCTTCAGCATAAAAAATATGAGTTTTCTTACTAACAATTGGTATTAATGTCTAGTGCCAGATATAATGGCCATATAATACCAGATCAAAAGATTTGATAGCTCAAAAAATTTTGATCTTTGGAGCGCAAAGATGCAAGATGTGTTGATCTAACAGGAATTTGTGAAAGCTCTCTTGGGGAATTTGAATATGCTTGAAACTATGATTTCCAACCTTCTAAAGTTCATATGTTAATCATGACGATTGTTGAACTTGAGCGACAAAAACATAACTCATAATTTGTATTTTAAATACTTTCTGGTGTCCCTTTGAATAAAATAGACCTTGTCCATAGATCACATGAATAAATTCTAAGAAGACAGCAGATGATGGAAATGACCAATAATCATGTAGTCTGAACTATACAAAGGATACCCATCCTGGATGGTTTAACAGCTTCTCATGTCACATATAGAAATGAAAATGAACGGGAATTGCCTTAAGAAGTCCTGCCTGAGATCAATTATAAATTGTTATTGAGTTATCACGCATGTAAGGAAAAATAATTGCAAAGTGCAAAACCATTTTGGGCAAATATAATATCCAATCATTTTTTAAGCATGCAAACCTGGTAGTAACCATAGCAATCACCATCTTCAGTTGCATCATGTAAATCATTGCTTCTACAATCATCAATAAGCCTAATTCCATTGCCCAAGATGATTGATGGATGAAATGGTTCGGATAAAAAACGATCAAACTGGGGATTGTTCATGCTATCAAGAGTAAATGAAGAAATAGCAGGAAGTGTTGTTAGCCGTAAAATAGCATGATAACGTTCTTTGAATCCCTCTACCAATACTTGAGGAGGTGAAGAAGGAAAAGATGCCAATGATTCATCGCATGCATTATCAATCCATGGACACAGAAGCTTATGTCCATTATCCAGTTTTAAGCTAAATACTGCAGCAGCATGTTCAACTGCAAAAATAGAAACACCTTAAAATTAGAACAGCGTCAAAGTTATAGACTAAGTAGCCGCATAATCAGTAGCAATGTCTAGAGCAGAACCCTATTTGTAAGATAATAACCTAGATTACTAAATGCACAAATTATATATATCCTTACTTAAAAGTTCATATTCAACTATGAACATCATAGTTTTATTGTCAAAATAGTATAAAGAAGATATAGAAAAGCATCTCCAATAAGGCCCTAAGAGGCTCACTTTTAAGAACAGTTTTGCACATGTCCTATTGATTACACAGTGTAAGTGTTTATCCACATTGAGTTTGTATCTAGTTCTAAGCTCTTCAATTATGATGTCAAAAAACAAAACAAAGAAAACAGAAGATTGTCTCACCTTGCTGAAGAGTCCATGAAGCTGGAGAAGAAAAGAGAAGTCGTGCTCCACATGCCTCACAGACTATGATATCCATTTCAGCGTTGATCCAACCTCTCCTTGCACAGTTTAAAGGACTAATTACCTGAAAAAAAAATCAATCTCTAAGAAACGGATAACAAAACGGGAGAAACACTAACCAAAGAAAACAAACTAAAAACGACACACAACACATGCAGGCTTAAGGAAAATCGCTAGACCAGGAAGATGTAATCCAGGGACACAAACTTGACAATTTTTATATGATATTTCAATAAAGGCACAGCCAAGGCATCGCACAAAACAGCATTAAAGAAATCCAATATGATTGATTGTATCTTTTCATGAATCCTAAATGCATGTAAAGATGAAAAAGGATAACATATGAAGGTTATCCTTGAGGTAAGTAAATTAATTTGACTCATATACCCATGTGTTAAATAGAAGACGGGAAGGCACAGCAAGCCAAAATAGCACCTAAAGGTATATCATGCGACATGGGTTTCTAGAAAAGACTGTTTAGAATAGGAGAATTCCATCTCAAGATTTGGGATGTTCAGGATTGACAATCATTTGTTCGGCCCGATTACCTCGATGTGCATGCTACACATTTCCATTTGGAGATTTTCGATGGTTGTAAGAGGTGTTCGATCTAGGCTTCAAAGAAAGATTATTCTTGTTTTGTGCACTCGCAATGGCTAGAATTTTTAAGAATTAACAGCTCCCGGTGAATGCAAGAAGAATAGGATTTTATGTGTAAAGTAATGTCATGGTGTAAGATTTTTGGTTTCACTCCTTCGTGAGTGGGTGTACTTGAGAATTAAGAAAGGGTCGTCCGTGAATGACTTTTTTTTATATGTCACAATTTTGACTTCTATTTGTTGTTAGTAAATCAGATCCTCTCTATTATCATGTAGATGTAGACTTAGTTTAAGTCAAACCATCAATACCTTGATATCTCTTTGATTATACTTTCTAATTCTCATTTGTATTTGCTATGTGGAACATCAATCATGATCACGGTGATGCTTCTATTGGAGCCCTCATTACAAAAAACTAATACTAGAGTGCAATTCTATGATCAATGGCCATGAAGTTTTGAGATGAAGAAGTTTAATGGGTCAAAAAATTGGGCTTTTGGAGAACCAAGATAAATGAAACTCTTGCGTAATGGTATTGTAAAAACAGTCATGACGCATTCAAAGAGGACAACGATAAGTATTTAAGATGAAAAGACAAAGATGGATGAAAACGTACTGACTTGTGCTGAGAAAAAATTATCTTGATAAATTTCTTCAAAATATTTATAGCTCAAGCTAGAGTTATTGTTCATAAACAAAAGCCTCTCCAACAAATTCTTTAAAAAGTAGATATAGTATTTGTAGTGCATGAAAAAATGTATGCACTCAAGTCATATCTAAATCAATTTAGTTCAATTATCCAACATTTGAAAAATATTAATAAGATTATGCATTGTAAGGATCAGGCTTTATCATTTTTATGCAACTCCCTTCCATAAACGTATTTAGGACATGTTGTATAGAAGGAACATTATAAGCTTAGAAGCTATGAATAACTCAACGATATCAAAAAGAATAATCTTCAAGCTCCGAGATATTGGCAAAGAAAATCAAGATGAATGGGGGTATGTAAGCAGATAGACTAATAGAGAAAGTGATGAGGACATCAGAGATCAACGTCTACGATCTGGAGTTTTTTTTATGTATTTTATGTACTAGTTTATTTTATATTTCTATTTTTCCTATTTTACCCCTAGGGGTGGTCATGTGGTGTTGTAGTCTGAAGGGCATTTTAGTCATTGTTTCTTTTCTTTTCATGAGGCCTATTTTATAAGCTAGTTCTCTTGTATTTGGGAATGATGAATATGAATAAAAATTTTAGCTTTCATGTTCTTGATCTCTTTGTGAGTTCTTGAGAGGAGAAACCTAGGAGAGGGTCATGCATCACCGGTCAGCCACTGGTTGATTCTGGGACTCACAGTTAGTACTTGTAGTACTCTTCCTTTCCCCTACATCCGACCACCTCTTCTTCCCCAAACACCCGCCAGCCACTTCAAGTCCCCAAGCATCCAGTCAACCTCAACAAGATCCCTTCCACTTAACACACACCCCTTCCTCCTTAGCCAAACGCCACCCAAACCCCAAACCCTAACCGCTGGTCTTCCCCTCCCATGGATCCAAAATTGATTATCTTGCCTCTTTCCAAAAGTGGAGCATGAAGATTAGGATGGAGATCCAACTCAAAATATGATTTCAAATCCAAATTATAAATTCTTTCCTAAATTGGCATAATTCATATTAGAAAAGTGCTCAATTCGTGGATCTAAGTTACCTAGCCCAAGCTCTTGGTCGCCGGCTTGAAGCCTCCACCCACCAGCCCCTTGCTCCACCACCTAAAGTCGTCGGCCATCCTTCTCCCCCACAATAGCCTCCGGCCACATAATTCCCTCCAAACTTTTGAATGTGAATCCACCATAAATGCTTTCTTAATTTAGCCCCACTAATTTAAGACAAGAATTAAATTTAAATTCAAATTCAAAATATTTGAATGTCAAAACTCTTCTTAAATTCTCCTCCTTTAGTTTAGGAAAACCCCCCAATTAACTTAAATCTGTAATTAATTTCAGATTTAAGTATTCAATCCCCTTAATGGCTTGGGTCCACCTCCTTAATGCCTAACCCCTCTCTCTCTCCTCTCTCCTTGGTCGGCCCCTTCCCCCTCCTCTCTCTAATTAATTAGGTTTCATAAATTAAGAATCTAATTAATTCAATCTCATCCCCACTTTTCTTCCTAATTCCCACTCGTTTCAAATTCAAATTTCAAGAAAATTACTATATAATTACTCACTATATCTGAGATTATTTTCAGATTTAACTATTTACCCTTCTTCCCCTTTGCTTGGTCGAACCTACCCGATCCTTTTCCCCTCTAACTCTCTACTTTCTCTCTTAGACAATCATGCATGTCTGACCTGGATTTTGATCATGAGTTCGTAAAGGATTCTCTGGACCGGACCGACATTCTCTGATCTCCATTCTTCAATTTCAATTTGGACGTCGACGACTCCGTGAAAAGCTACATTGAACGCATCATCTTCACGCTGGCCCTGTCAATTGAGGAACACCTCCCAACTGAATCGTGGATGATCGTGGGATGTCAACCAATCCATCAGTCGTCTACCTTCAGTGAACTCTTTCCCTCACTCATTATTTTCCTCGTTACTTTCAATTGTGGAATTTAATTGATTCACTGAGATCGTGTTAGTCCTCCGCTAAAGCCTAGTAAATTATAGAGTTGTATGAGGGATCCTTCATAGTATTAATCTCATTATTAGTCTAGGAATTTCTTGCTGAAACTTTCCATGCATGCAATGTTAGACTAATTGATTTTTTTACGGTCTAAACTCCTACACATGTGATTTAGCCTAAGCTTATGTCGCCGCTCTTTGTGTTTTATGTTGTGGTTCGAAATCACTATAAAGATATAATTATTGTGCTCTAAATATTAACCGTGCAAATTCCTTAATCTAATCATCCTTGCATGTTTGGTTTCACATCAAAAAGGGTCCATCTCTAGAAGCAAGCTATTAGCAAAAAAACTTATTTTATTGCAGAAGCAAGGATGCACATCAAGAGAGATTACATGACACTAAAGGAGTAGCATGCATATTATAACCATCAAGAAGACTTGATAACAAATCCAAATAAAATTTATATACATTTTAGCAATGTTCTTCATATAAATGCAAGTTAGATGCACAGTGATCAAGGGTGCTTGACTCAACATACTATTTCATATGTGGCATTATAGATCATTATTTTCTAATTATAAATCATGCAATAGGTGTGCATAGAACTAGAAGTCTTGGCAATGATTGTAATAGGACAATTGTTAGCATGAGATACATACTTGATACAATGAATCTTATATCTTTAGGTGCTCTGAGTGATGCAAGGTGGAGATGTTAAGATCCTCTAGGTAAGCCAAGATAATTTGGTTGTCGTGAGAGCACAAGAGTCATAAGATTGTATAATGCAAGGTGCAATTTCAGGAGTTGTTGTAGTTATTTCTTCAACTACATTGAAGCATCACATTTTAGAGATGTTGAAGAGTCAACTGACAAAATGCAGAAAATTGAGAACCTTCTTTTTTGTGAGTGTATACTGCAAAATTGAGAACCTTTTGATGATTGCACTTACTTTGCACATCATGATTTTGACTTGTGTTTGTTATTAGTGGATTAGATCATCTATCTGCTTATGTGGATGTAGACTTGGATAAAGTCAAATAACATAAATCTTGATGTCTCTAGTATTTTCCCTTTCTCATTTGTGATTATTTTATGGCACACCAATCTCAATTTAAGTGACACTTCAGCTTAGTGTCTTTTGGCACCATCCTTACAGCCAAAAAAAACCCTAAACCACTAGGTAACTTTAACCAGCATTAATTGTTCAACCATTTAAATTGACTTAGCCTAGAGCTTGAACGCTTCAGGAGATAAACTCCAACCACCTATACAACCCATGGAATATAGGATTAACCATTAAACTTCTTACCAACCAAACAATTTTAGCATAACAGAAGTTAACATAACTAGATAAACATATATGTGGGATTATGTTAACACCAAACTATCTTAACAACAAACCAAAGAATTTAAGTTCAGCTTCTTAAATTCCACCCTTCATGAAGTGGTAAAAGTTCGTCACAAATCTCGCAAATACACCTCAAGCATGATAGAAATTTATTAAAGCCCCCTCGAATTACTAGGGATATGGAGCAAAATATACACTAATTCATACTCCCAACCTTAAATGTCATGAATCGAAACACCTCCAAAGAAGCAATGCCAGCCTAGCAACCCCAAATCACGTATTCGAGTGCAAGACAGGGGATCATAAAATAGACAAAAAAAATGCCTTCACGGAATCAAAGCCCCTATAAAAATTCAGAAATATATTAGAAGCGAACCAACCTTAGGTTTCCCGAACCAAGTCATGGCCTTGAAAGTCGTCAACCTACTGAAAAGATCCCTCCGATCCCATGGCCGGCAGGGAGCCGTCTTCTCCACCGGTCCCCGCAGCGCCAGAGCCCGCGCTACCGCACGCTCGCTCGCAATCACATCACTACCTCTATGCGAACTTTCATAGTAAAGAAAGACAAGAAACAAAAAAATCAGTGTGACAAGCATCGAGAACATCTAACTCAATGAAAGATTCAAGAGAACGTATTGACCTAAGAGTGGAGAGCCTCGGCCTTGGTGCGTAATAGAGCTTGTCCATGATCTTCTTTAACCTACTCTCGCAGTCCTGCGCCATTATATTTCTAGCCGAAACTAGGTGAAAGGAGCAAGTATTTTATCAAAGCGTAAGGAATTCACCGCCGTGGTTTCACCAGCTCAACAACACCGCCGTCGTCATGGAAGCTCGATTGCTTCCCGGAGGAGTGAGGCCGCTTTCGCGTGCCAAAAAGAAGGTCGACCTACGCGCCTTTCTTGTTACGCCAGTTTATATCACTTTTAATTTTGGGGATTTACATACGTACCACATTTTATTTCAACTTATTTATATATCTAATATCTAAAATATTAATATTATATAATTATTACTCATATAATAAATTTGAGTGCATGAAATAAAATATTTAAGTTTATAGAATAATATGAATGATAAAAATGAATTGTATGAGTGATATATTTGATATTAAAGTTGTATATGAATGATAGACATGTAATATTAATATGAATTATAAGATATTGAATTATAGAGGCACTATTAAAATAGATGTGAATTTCTTGTGATTCATTTCCTTTCAAATGAAATAAACATAGCATCAAATAGGAAGTAATATATATTTCTAATGGTTTTAAAGCCATTGCTTAGCTCTAAAATATAATCAAACACTTGCTTGATATTTGGCCACATCAAGAAGATTGAAACATGAGGAATAAGTGAGGGGAATTCTCAAAAATATGAAAAGCAAAGAGAGCAATCAAAGTTAATCAAGAAATTTCTTCTAATCAGAGCATTAGCAATTTTCAAAACGCCGCCTAAAGGATAATTCTTGTGCAAAATATTCATATATCAAGAAATAGTGGATATAAGAACTACAAAAAAGTTCTTAAAAAATAGGTTTGGCCTAAGTCTTCAATAAAACCTGCTCATAACAAAAATCAAGAATATTTATAGAAGAAATAAGTTGTCTTAAAACCAACGACCAAGAATTAAGGCTTCGTTTGGAACGGTTTTTTTATTGCTTTTTAAAACGGAGTTTTAGTACAAAAATAAAAAAATTTGTATTAAAACTCTGTTTTAGAAAGCATTAAAAAAGCCGTCCCAAATGAAACCTAAAGATGCACCATAAGCCATTAACCAAAATGTCAAAAATATTGGCATAAGAACAAATATCAACAAAGTTAAAGAAGTCACAATTTTCATTATAGAGCTCCTGCTACCAGTATGGATTTTGAAGGTGATTCATTAGAAAGAAATTGCCAAATTGAGTAGCAGTTATAAGCAGAAATGATATTAGGAAGAGTAGGAAGCCTAAGACCCCCAAATTACAAAGGCCTACAAGTATTTTTTCAAGAAATGAGATATAATTTCCTCTTGTTTATATCACCATTAAAAAGAAATATGGCTCAGATTTTGTTAAGAAATTTATACCAAGTTTTTGGTATAATAACTTCACGAATCTATCTAAGATATTGTAATCTTCTAGCCAGAGATAAAGATTTTGCTTTTCAACCTTCCAAGAGAGAAGAAGCTTTGTTCTTCAAAGTTTGAATCTAATATAAGAAATCTTCTAGTGACAATAGGGATGCCAAGATATGTTAATAAAAGTGAGTCTTATTAGCCAAAGTGTGATGCAAGTCGTTAGAGACTTAGGTAATTAAAGCTAATTACGTTAAATTTTCATTTATAATTGATAAAATGTGTAATTATAAATTTTAAGATGTGTATTGGGGCTTAATTAAGCCAATGTTTGGATTAGAGAAGTGAAAATCAAAAGTTTTAAAACTCATAGTTGGCGCCCCCGGCTTTGAGCTCTCCAATTTTTGAACAAAAAAAAAAAAGTTTTGTGTGAGCTCAGGGTGTCGGGTCTCATGTGAGCATATTCTGGGAGCATCTAGAAGATTTTCTAGTTGCGCTATGGTGCTACAAAAATGAGCGCCGTGATACTAGGTCAAAATAATATAAATATACTATTTAAAATATCTAGAACCTTTTTGCATGCACCATTCCACTCAACCTTGTCGGGGAAGAAGAGGATAGGATAATAAAGAGAAAGTGAGAGAGAGTTTGAAGGCCAAAGTTCAGGATTTGTCCGTCGAGCCAATTCAGGGAATTGTAAAGCTCGAGGTAGACTCCTAAACCTCTATCTTTGATTTCAATTTTAGTAAGTCTATAAGAAGATATGAATAAATATATATATTTTTTGGATTTTATGAAGTTTCCATCAAATGATTTTTAATATATTATTGCGTCTTTATTGTGGATATTTTGTCAATACAAATTTGAGTTTTTAATAGTTTGTTTTTCCACACGATTTTTTTGAATATACTATTTAATCGAGACTTTTCTGACAAATGTAGTAGTTTTATAAAGGTCATGAAATGTTCTTGTGAGCATTCCTCTAAAGTTTGAAATTGAAAAGGGAAAACTCAATGAATAGTCTATTTCACAAGTACTATGACATTTTACTGAACAATTCTTACATCATCTGAATATTGAATTAAATGCTTAATCTATTTACTATTGCATTGCATTGCATTTTTTGGAGAAGTTTTGAACTGAAAGGTGGAAAAGTCCACTCTTTGTTATGTTATAAGTGTCCTAAAGGTACTTTTCTGACCCATCTATATGATGCAGATACAAGAGAGAGATTTAGCCCCACTTATTAAAAGTAGGTGTATGAGATTAAGTACACTAGAACACTATTTTCGTCCCATATGTAAGAAAAATTTAAGATGTGAGGTTATAATTAGGCATTGGGACATGCGTATTATGATCATTGCATTCACTCTTCCCTTCTCTAAGATGTTATAAATAGAGGCTATTGGGACTTTCCTCTGAACTTGCCCACCTCTATCTGTGGTGTCTTCTCTGCAGTTCCTATATCTGGTGTTGACCAGAATCCGGTAAGGTTGCCTAACAGAAGCAAATCAACTTTCAAATTCTTTTTATTATCTCAATTTAAAGGCAGAGTCAGTCTTTTACACTATTGTAAATGCCTTCAAACACAAAATCTCTAGCTGGAAGAATTTCCAAGAAATCAATACTATTTTTGACGGGCTGCCTCCCGCAACGGGTTAAGGATGAAACACAGTTCTCCCCTCTTTTGGTCTCTCCACACTCCTGGATGGTCATTCTCTGATTTATTGCGAATTATTAGGTCCGGTCACCAGACCTAAAAATAGGTCCAGACATCCAATTAAAACTTATCACATAGATTGCTTTTTAATTGCACTTTGACTGCGCTTTACCTGCGCTTTTGACGCACTTGACTTAAAATTTTGCAGACACGTGTACATTCCACATATCAATATTTTATTGGTGTATGGACCTATCTCTACGTCCAATGATCGGACCTAATAATTTTCCGATTTATTGGCAACCGGATGAGCAATTATTGGGTTTTTGGCTTGGTCATTCCGCAAGACTTGTTGCTAAACAAGGAGATTTTTGGCTTTCTTAGTCCAGTATTGAAGCTTCATTCAATTTTATGTTTTACTCTCCAAAAGCAGTTCAGAAAGTGATAAGTAGAGGGCATTAGAAACATTTGTCGAGCCTTAGAGCTTATCTAGCCAAAAAAAAAAAACATCTAAACCAAATAAAATAGTTGAAAGCACCATCTAACAAAAATCCCATAAAATATTTAAAGGAAATCATCCCACTAATTAATAACTTTTACACGTCCAAGATCTTCCAGGTCTTCCAACACAAATAGAAATAGTACTTAGCTAGCACTCACTGGGTAGCAAATAGTTCACTCAGCCTTTTGTTTGCGAAACCTCAAGAGGTAGTAAAATATGGAGACAAGCCACTGCCAAAAACGCAAAGGCCAACTCCGTTTGGGCTTTGGTTCAGGTCTTGGTCCGAAAATCCCTTTGTAAAGTTCCTTCTGTTTCTGATAGACTGCTTTTTCATGTTCTGCGATCAGTCTAAGTTCCCTTGCAATAGCCTTGTCTTGGGGAGCAATTTTCTTAGCCTTTTCGAAGTCCTCTCGAGCAGCATCAGTTTGACCAAGTACTGCTCTAGCTTTCCCTCGCCTGAATAATGCTTTCACGTTATTTTCATCTTCTGTCAGCACCTGGAAGTTCAATAATGCGGGTTGTCATTATAAAAAATAAGGATTTTATGAAGCAGATTTACTCCAAGATGAGATTAATATTAAAGCAACAATTATTTATCTGGAAGAGTAGTAACGATACTGAGAAGTTAGCAAATAAATGCAGCACAAGGTATATGACCAATATCTATGATGCACATACACAAACACGATGACACGGATATGAGACTGCACAAACACAGGATATGACAAATATTGAAAATATAGGACACGGATACGGCCTGTATACGATATTATAATTTTTATATTTTAAAAATAGTGTATAAAAATTAAGTATAATTTAAAAAATAATTTAGAAATAATAAATCATTTAATTAGAATTTGTGATTAAAATGATTAATATTAGGATGCTGAGAGTCGGAAGTTGGTGCCATTTACCAGTCATCGAGAAAGGAGATGACAATGCTGTCGAGAGTCGGACATTGATGTTATGCAGTAAATATTGGGCATCAATGTTAAGAGGACATTTATCGTCGATGTTCAGAAAACACGCGTGTCAACGACATGCATGTCCAATTTGTATCTAATATTTTTTAATCGGACACATTTTCGGTGTGTCCGACGCATGTCGGAGGAGTGTCGGACACTGCACGCCTCTTTCAGGAAAAGTATCGGTGCATCATAGACCACCGAGTGATTCACAAAACAACCTTTACATCAACTCTACATAAACCAAGGAAAAACTAAACCTACTTAGGACATAAGGGTTGAACAGGATTATTAAGATTATGGAATATGTAGCAAAATTACAGGTTGATAGTTTTTTTTAACTCGAGCACTGGTTTATGTAAAAACTACCTCGGTGCAGAATTCTTCCAAATGAAATTAAAAAAAAAAAAAAAACAAAGTAGAACCCTTTCCGTAAGCTTCTCTCAATTGATCCAACTAATTTTAGTGATCAAATAGCAGATGTTCTGCCTAGCTTGTTCAAAATCAAGCATCCTTACCAAAATTAAGAAGGAAAATTCCTCCAAAATAGAGCAGGGCAAGTGCATCAGTCGCGATTAACAAAGACCATATGTTGCAGCAGTTGCCTCCTTCAAGACTGATCTGAAATATCCTCTTTATTGACCTCTAATATAATGTCTCTCACATCCAAATTCCATCACCTTACCTTTCTGAAATATATTTTTAATGGTCGTTATATACTTTTATCATGAAATATTAAAAACAAAAAATATATTAAACAAAGATAAGGTGATGGAATTTGAAAGCGAGAAATTGTTAATATTTCAAGATAAGTCAGTAGGGAGGCAAATTGAAATACTTTAGTCAAATATGGGATAAGACTGTTAATCTCAATAAGAGTATACAAAATTTAGAAAAATGTAGGATATCATACATTAATAGAAAGACTTGATAGTGAAGTGATGCAAAACAAAGAGTTACCAAGGTAAAGAAATATGCTTCTAAGAGATGGCAAAAGTTAAATACAACTAAGGCCTATTAGCTCTTATAAGGAAGCTAGAGATTTTAAAAAAAAAATAGTGGGTAAAGCAAAAGTTACAGTTTTTTATAATTTACATAAAAAAATTGGTATTAAGGAGATATAAAATGAGACACATAGAATAACAAAGGTAAATAAGAGATTTAAGGATTTTGATCATGTTAGATCCATTAAAAATGAAAATAAGAGTTTGGTCAGATATAACATATAAAGGCAAGATCAAAATATAATCTGAGAACTTACTAAATGAGAGTTGTAGGTAAGAAATTGTTTTTAAAGAACAAAATGAGATATATTAAGTTGATCCAAAAAGGAAAGTGGAATTAAGCTTGAAAAGGATGCATAAATATAGACTTTAGATCCATGTGTAATATCAATTGGGATTTAGAGAGTCATTAATGATATTACAGTGATTTGGTTAATAAATAGTTTCAATAAAATTTAAAACTAAGATGACGTTGAATAATTAAATAAGCATTTTGATGCAAAAATTTAAGAACAATTGAGATGTCTAAGATCATGCAAACTAAAAAAAAAAGAAAAAAAAAAAAAAAGATATACAATAAAGCTATGAGAGGAAGTGAAAAAATATAGGCCTGGAAAAACTAAATAAATTTAACATAACTAATTTAATTTCAAGCCAGAATATCTATTAAATAAGGCATTTAGGTGTTAAATTAATTGATGGAGAGTGTATATAACTTGAATACATATTCATATAATTTTATTAATCTTGAGAAGCATACGACACCGGAGCTAAGCTGATTTATCCGATTAAACTTCAGTCTAGTTTTATTTCTTTTGGTAGCGTATATGGCTACATAGAATTAGCGTTCTCTTGTTTTGAGTGTAGCCAATTATGAGTTACATTTGTCTATAAATAGGTAGCATTTGCTTGTAAGAGATAGATTGAGATGAATAATATTTGAGTAGTTTTTATACTGCTTTTGGGTTTCTGTATCCTGGAGGATTTCAGGTGGTGATCCCTCTCCTCCGAGAAGTTCTTGGAGTTATCCGGCGACCGCCACCGGATCCTCGACGTGGATTCGTCGAGACCCCTCCGGTCCGGTGTCATTTGGTATCAGAGCTGGCAAGTTGCTGGCGTTCTTGTCCGTAGTCGTGTTGCCTCCGCCACCGGCGTCATTTGGTGGCGACCCATCTTTGGTGGCGAATCGGCATCGGAAGAGGAATCGATTCAGAGGCGAATTAGCCTCATTTGGTGTTCAGTGGCGAAGCCGAAGCGGTGGCTGCAGTTCTTCATCTGCAGTGCAGACATCCACGTTTTATTTATTCTTGGGTGCAGACCTCAAGACATCAACCTCAAGATTTTTAATTACCGGTTTTCTTCTGCTATACCTTCTCCAAGCAATCTAAACAGCAAGGTCTTCCTTCCTGAAGGCTGCTGTCCACGTTCTTGTTCTCCAAACAACTTGCTGCGGCCACAATATCAGCTGCAGTCCTCTTCTTTAGGTTCTTGAAGTATATAGAAAGCAATCTGCATAGCCCGCAGGTACCAACTAGGTTGTTCAACTACTGTCCATTTTCTTCCAAGTCATCAGAACTGTTCCGTTCTTTACTGTCTTAAATAAGTTCTTGAAGAATAGCACAAGATGCCTTCTAGATGGATGTTGCAAGGATCACGACAAGACGCAGAAATAGAAGATCTTCAACAAAAAATTATTCGACTCAAACGACGATTGTCAATGATTAAACGAAGATCCTTACGAGCCGATGACAATGACGAGGGCATTGCAGATAATCAGATCTCTTCGACCCCACCCTCGATCGAGTTCAGCTTCGAAGAAATTGAAGATTCGTTGCTGAAATCGCCATCTTGGCCTATCTTTGATGAACCCGTGTATGACGTATACGATGATGACTTGTTCTTTGAATTTCTTGATGTTGATACGCCTGTGAATAATGATGATAAGAGCAAGCCAATTCAAGAGGTTATTGAAGAAAAGAATAATGGTGGAGACGATTGCACAGGAAGTGTTAATGCCATGATTCCTGCATTTGAATGTGTTCGTGTTGGCTGTGATGTTACTGGACTCAAGGAAGGAAACAATATTCTTCCTATCTTCACAGGCGAATGCAAGGAATGTGTGCATTGTAAATCAGAAAAGAATAATATGTGTGATTTGTTGCAGATTAATACTGATGGAAGTATAATGTTAAGTGATGGAAGATCAAGATTTTCAGCAAAAGGAACTTCCAACCACCACTTCCTCGGAACTTCTACATCCCGTGAATACACTGTAGTTCACAATGGCTATCTTGCCAAGCTTGATCCATCTACTCCTCTGGACAAAGTTTGTATTCTCAGTTGTGGTATTTTCACAAGGTTGGGGGCAACGCTCAACGATGCCAAGCAAAAAATAAGATCCACTGTAACCATTTTTTGTATAAATAAGTTTCTGAATTTCAAGGATTATGATAAGCCAATTCCATATGCTTATGCTGCTATTGAGAAATTAAAGATTGGTAGGAAAATTGACAGCGGGTGGACATATCCTGATCAGTTTAGCCAACCAAATCCACCTCCTTATGGTGGCATGGCCAACCGGACATTTTCCTATGAGCCTGAAGTTCCTCCTACCCCGGTAGTATGACACCGGAGCTGAGCTGATTTATCCGATTAAACTTCAGTCTAGTTTTATTTCTTTTGGTAGCGTATATGGCTACATAGAATTAGCGTTCTCTTGTTTTGAGTGTAGCCAATTATGAGTTACATTTGTCTATAAATAGGTAGCATTTGCTTGTAAGAGATAGATTGAGATGAATAATATTTGAGTAGTTTTTATACTGCTTTTGGGTTTCTGTATCCTGGAGGATTTCAGGTGGTGATCCCTCCCCCAAGGAGTTCTTGGTCCCGTCACCGGATCCTCGACGTGGATTCGTCGAGACCCCTACCTGGCCGGTGTCAATACGATCCAGTACTATCATAATTGATTTAGTGAGCATGAATTTTTTTTTTTAATCTTGAGTTCAAGGAAACCTCGGCCAGATTCAAATGCAGCTTTTCCTCCATCTCCTCCTCACCTCCCTTCTCAGTTTCCTTGTCATCACATACGGTGAGAACCTGAAGAGTTTGGTCCTTGCACCGATGCCCTAGCGTATACTTCTCATCGCACTTGAAGCACAACCCTTTAGCCATCTTCTCCTACATCTCTTTCTCTATCAGCCGCTTGAAATTTCCTCCATTCCCTCGTACTGTCTTCTCCCTAGTGGCCTCCCGACTTACTCCTGTTGCTTGACCTTTAGGTGCTAGATGGGTGATCTTCATCCTGTGAGTGCTCCCTATGATGTTACTCCTGGCTCCCCTCTCCAGATTTTTCTGATTTTAAACTAACTATGCCAACTTTATGACCTCCCCCAAGTCACGAGGCATCAGAACTTTCACTGCTGCTTGGATCTCTACCTTCAACCCCTTCATGAAGTTCCCCTTCAATACAATATCCGATAATTGCTCCACCCTACTGGTCAGGTGCTCAAAACGCTCCCGGTAGTCTGCTACTGATCCCTCATCTGTCAGAGCAAAGAACTGCTCATAGAAATCTCCTACCCGATCGGTTTGGAAATATTTTATTATGCATTCCTTAAATTCCCTCCAGTTCCTGATAGGTCTCCTCTGGTCTCTCCATTGATACCATGATAGAGCCTTCCCTTCAAAGCACAAGTCTGCCGATGTCAGCTTCTCCTCCTCCTTCAGCCCATTGACGGCGAAGTACCTCTCCACCTTGTAAATCAAATATGAGCATCTTAAGCTTCCTCACCTTCTGATCTCCACCATTCCCCCTTATTCTTCCATAGCTTCCCCTCTCCTAAGTGCTCGGCCCTCCCCACGTCTCCGGTCTTCCCTTGCCTTGCCATAGCCCAAACTCCCTTCGAATTCCCCCCTTCTTTCTTCAAAATCAGCACCTCGACGGATATAGTATCCCTCCTGGCATTCCCCATATCCAACTCCTCTTTCTTCCCTCTGCACAGACTCTAGATGGATAAAAGATTCTTCTTTCTCTTTCCATGATTTCCACCTCATCTTCCTCCCAACGAATTTCAGAATTTGTGCTTTTCCCTTCCACCCCTTTTGCCATGGAAGCTGCCAATTGGTTATGGATTTCCAACATTTTCTTAATCATATCCCGGAGATCGGCTACTTGTCCTTCCATGGAGAAAATCCTTTCCTCCACCGTTTTCTTGATTTGATTCATCTCCTCTTCAAGTCTCTCTTCCAAAGCATCCACCTTCTTGGCCGACATCACTATCCGGAGTTTGTAGATTCACAAAATTTGAATTTGGGTCTCCAAAAACAAAACTTCCCTCTTTTTCGAACGAAAAACAGATTAAAGGACTACTTATGCCTCTCATTAAAAAGCTTACATTTGTCCAACCAAAGCAACATCTCTCTAGCTTTCCATGAGCCATCACTGATGGCTCAACTTTTTAAAACGTCAACCCATTAATAAAAATTGCTAAAAGTAAAACATGAAGATATACTAATTTCAGCCAAGACAATCAACTTTTTGGTTAAAAGTAAAATGAAGTATACTATTTCAGATCAACTAAAACCGATTACAATTCAAAGAACAACTAAAGGTACCATCACTTGGAGGCCTAAGAATTTGAATTATTAACATGGATAACCTTTTTATTGAATCAGGTGCTAATTAGCGCTAGCAGTATTTTTTTTCCAGCATATTGATCTCTTATAACCTTTCCATACATTCAAAGTTTTGTACTTGCTTAAGAGACGTGAGAGTGTACAAAGTTACAAGCAAGATCGTTAACTTAAAACTATGTGAATCAACTTTAGGTTGCCTTTTGCAATAAATACAAACCAATCTAAAACTGTTCCAAAACAGAAATGTCCTTAATGTTTCCTTAAACAAAAAGACTAACTGAAGTAATTCTTAAAAATAGAATACTATCAAGGTCCACAAAAAAAAAAACTTTCAATCATTCTATTTAGTTAACCTTCAGTAGCATTTCCAATTACCTAAAAACTCCCATTCTAGGAGAAATACTATCCCTAAAAGCCTAAATCCGAATCCCAAGCTAATAATGTTAGAAAAAGGCATACGTGACTAATTGAAATTCTATATGCATACGTACAATGCTACATTGGCCAATGGCTTCTTCATATCGTGTCAACTTAATCAAGCAAGCAGCCATATTGAGATGGCAAGGGTTTTTCACCGCCAAAGCCATGTCCCTGAATTTTCCAAACAACTGGAACATGAAGTCATCCCCCATATATGCTATAGCCTAACATCAAAAGAAGCTCAATCATTAATTGTAAAAAAAGTTATAGTTGAAACCAACCAACAGGCAAAAATAAACTAGAGGATTCTAAGTTCTTACCATTTCATACTGTTGCATCGCCTCTTCCAACTTTTCTTCCTTGAATAAAGCATTGCCATCCATCTTTCTCCTATCAGCTGCTCCAATCCTTTCTTCAACTGTCATGTCACTTCTAGCTTTGCCCTAATCATCAAAATCAATCGAAATTATGCTTAGATATTTTAAGTCCAAGTTCATCGAAATGCACATGACAATGTATATAGCAGGAGAGATCGACAGGCAACTCTCAGTCAAAAAGTAGGGACCTACTTCTTTAACTTCATCAAACCCAATAAGCTCAACTTCATACAGCAGGTCTGCTAACGGAGGCACATTTGGGAAAGAAAAGCTTCCTTCTTCCCCATAACCTAGTTCCCAGCCAACACGCAACAAAGCACGTTCCCCACTCCTCATACTTGCAGCTCCAATACCTAATCCTGCCATTTGCTTTTTCTCTGCATAATCAAGAAGTGAGAAAGCTTAAGTAATAGTACCAATAGTTTTTTCTAACAAATGAGAAAAGAACGAAGCAATAGTACAATAGCATTTCTCAAATTACTGTACTTGCACCTTGATGCAATCAAAAATTTGGGAGAGGGACCCAAATTTTTTATCACAAAAAAATAAACTCTTCCTATAACTTAAAAGAGACTAAAATTTAACATAGGATAAGGCGACGACACTTGCACAAAACAAAATACAACTTTAATATTATAAAAGGACTTACAAACAAAAACTCTTACAAACGACACTTACAATTTGGACGCTTACAAACTTTGACACAAACAAAATGACACCCTAAACTTGCTTACTTTGAGAAGAAGGATACAATGGAATGGTTACTATGGAGAGAAGAAAGAGATTAGAAGCCAAGAAGAAGGGTGGAAAGAGCCCGTAGGATTTCCATAGAAGAAGAAGAAGAAATGGAACAAAGCTCTCAAGCTTTTTCCAAAAAAACCTTTCAGGTTTTGTCTCCAAAAATCACATCATAAACTCTCTTTTTAAAACAGCCACAAACAACATTATTTATAGGCACAAAAAGGGCAACCAAACAGCCCAAATTTTGGGAATATGGAAGGTTAAAAGACACCTAGAAGAAGGCTAAAAGACACAAAAAACTGCAGTAGAAAACTGCACATAAAACAGTAAAAAAAAACTCTTGGAATTCCTCCCCAATCAGCCACCAAACAGCCCCAAGAAAGCTTTTCAAATTCTGTCCAAAACTGTCTAAAATAGCCCCAAAAAGACTCTTCAAATCCACCCATAAATGGGTATTAAAAGGCTAATAATTCCTGCACAAAAAACCCAATCGGCACAGCCATGGAATCAGCCAGGAACAAAGCCAAAAGCCACGGTTTCAGCACAGGAAACCAGGAGGCGCATTGTAGTTCCTACAGGGAATTCAAGTCACGGTGCCATAGCAGAAAAGCATGCAGCCATCCGAAGAGGTAGCAAAATTCCGAAGAGCAGTAGACCGTGGAAGAGAAATCCATAGAAGAAAAACTGCAGCAGTTTCAAAAATATGAAAGAACAAATTCCACTCATCTAATCTAGCTCCCAAACATTAATTTTATAACTAAACATCAGCTCATAATGAGCTACACTTCTACTAGATATTAATGAGCTTGCACCAACTAAAAATTCAACAACTAAAGCTCCAACCGAAAATAGCCAAGGCTCATATGAAATTGTGTTGACCCCCCCCCCCCCCCCTTTTGCCTACATCAAACTCCCCTACTTGAAGAACTCATCTCCCGATGAGTTGGCTTTTGTTTTCTTTTGAGAAGGAGAAGATGGTGTATTAAGTTCTTGAATTTTTTCTTCATACCTTTTTAAAATTTCTTCTCGTTCTTGCATAAACTGATCTTGTAAGAGTTGTTTCTTCTTCATATACCTTTCTGTACACAAATGCATCCATGACTGTAGTTTGTATAGCTCGTATTCCAAGGGATTTGTTGATTCTGACGGAATCCATCTGTTCATCGAACCTTGATCTTCAGAATCTTCTTGTTTGCTTTCTTCTGTTTTTTTGTCTTTTTTTCATTTTTTTTTTTTTTACAGACTCAAAAAAAGAAAAGGAATCAAAGAAAGACTCAAAAGACTCAACCTAAAAACTTAAGACAAGACTCACAAGACTCACAACTTGACTTGACTTGACAAATGATTTGACAAACAAAACTTTGATAAACTACTACTTGACGACTAAAACAAATTTGACAACTTAAAATTTGACGACCAAATCCTAGGACTTCCTAAACTTGCTCTGATACCAAATTGATGCAATCAAAAATTTGGGAGAGGGACCCAAATTTTTTATCACAAAAAATAAACTCTTTCTACGAACAAAATAAAGACATAAAAATACTCAAAAGTCACTTTTTATATCATATAAAGAAAAGACTTACAAACTTGACTTTCAACATAAGATGACATTACAACCCTTGACTCTTACAAACAACTCAAACAAAATGACGACAAAAACAAATTTGACAACCTAAAATTTGACGACCAAATCCTAGGACTTCCTAAACTTGCTCTGATACCAAATTGATGCAATCAAAAATTTGGGAGAGGGACCCAAATTTTTTATCACAAAAAAATAAACTCTTCCTATAACTTAAAAGAGACTAAAATTTAACATAGGATAAGGCGACGACACTTGCACAAAACAAAATACAACTTTAATATTATAAAAGGACTTACAAACAAAAACTCTTACAAACGACACTTACAATTTGGACGCTTACAAACTTTGACACAAACAAAATGACACCCTAAACTTGCTTACTTTGAGAAGAAGGATACAATGGAATGGTTACTATGGAGAGAAGAAAGAGATTAGAAGCCAAGAAGAAGGGTGGAAAGAGCCCGCAGGATTTCCATAGAAGAAGAAGAAGAAATGGAACAAAGCTCTCAAGCTTTTTCCAAAAAAACCTTTCAGGTTTTGTCTCCAAAAATCACATCATAAACTCTCTTTTTAAAACAGCCACAAACAACATTATTTATAGGCACAAAAAGGGCAACCAAACAACCCAAATATTAGGGAATATGGAAGGTTAAAAGACACCTAGAAGAAGGCTAAAAGACACAAAAAATTGCAGTAGAAAACTGCACAGAAAACAGTAAAAAAAACTCTTGGAATTCCTCCCCAATCAGCCACCAAACAGCCCCAAGAAAGCTTTTCAAATTCTGTCCAAAACTGTCTAAAATAGCCCCAAAAAGACTCTTCAAATCCACCCATAAATGAGTATTAAAAGGCTAATAATTCCTGCACATAAAACCCAATCGGCACAGCCATGGAATCAGCCAGGAACAAAGCCAAAAGCCACGGTTTCAGCACAGGAAACCAGGAGGCGCATTGTAGTTCCTACAGGGAATTCAAGTAACGGTGCCATAGCACAAAAGCATGCAGCCATCCGAAGAGGTAGCCAAATTCCGAAGAGCAGTAGACCGTGGAAGAGAAATCCAGAGAAGAAAAACTGCAGCAGTTTCAAAAATATGAAAGAACAAATTCCACTCATCTAATCTAGCTCCCAAACATTAATTTTATAACTAAACATCAGCTCATAATGAGCTACACTTCTACTAGATATTAATGAGCTTGCACCAACTAAAAATTCAACAACTAAAGCTCCAACCGAAAATAGCCAAGGCTCACATGAAATTGTGTTGACCCCCCCCCCCCTTTTGCCTACATCACACCTCTTAATAAAGATTGCAAACAAAATGAACAAAACTGCTAAAATTTTCAGGTGTCAATATGGAGAAAAGAAAATTGCTTCTTGGACATAGAGAGGTGTTGTCATTCAGGTCTTATTGCTTTAACTTGTTTGCCTTTAACATGCCTTCTTCCATATTAAAAGGATAATGAATTATGAACAATAAAATAAAAAGACGACAGAATATTTTCAAGTTCCCATGAAATTTTGAAAACAACGGCAAGTCTCCCTGTGGAATGTTGCCAAAGTGCAGTTAAAAGTAGATTAACAAGAGTTTTTACTTCAGATGTTTTCAATTTTCTGGAGCTTCTTTTTCGAGAAAGTTGATAAAAGAATAAGGGAGAGAACAAGATCACCCAGAGAGAATATTATTAGTTAGGGTAAAAAGGAAACTGAATTACAATATGAGCAGAGACATATTGCTGGTGATTTCTTCTAGAGGGATGGTTGACAGTCGATATAGAAGTGGTAATTAAAACCCACGAGCACCTGAATGAGAAGCTGTTAAAGGGCACGCCAGAAGTTCAGATGAGGACATATAAGGCCACAGTGTCAAGCACACCTCCCAAAAATTGATTAAGTGGTGGATTGTGATAAATCTAGTGTTGGACAAAAGAGCATGATTATATCAAAAATATACTAGATAGTAGCAAAGAGTATATATTCCCTTAAAACATTTATAGAAAAATAAGAAATTCTATTACATTTGTTTAAAATAAACTTTTAGTAAGATTTTTTAACTTGGAACCTGAACAAAAGAAATAATTATTAATTCGCCAAGTGCCCAAAACAATTTAATGTTATGGTCGTCATCTTATACTCTTCAAATGAATTCAACATGATTATATTAAATTAAATTTATAAGCAATATAAATACATATTTTTAATGCACCATTTCACTCGAGCAAGCCTTCGGACATCCATCACTTCGAGTGCTCCCAGCGCTTTTAAAAATATTGGAGAAAGAGAAAAAAAAAAAAGGACAATATTAAATTGCTTTTTGTCAGATTACAATTTATGAATATTAGGGCAATGATGGAGAGAATAATCATTGCAAATCAGGATCCCACTTCGCATTCATTTAAGCAATAAAAGCATTACATAGAAGATACAGACATACCTTTTCCTATGATAAGTTCAATTGGTCTCTGCTCCTGCCATGTATCTTCAAATTTGTGCAACGTTTTCTCCACCCATGCCCTATAGTGCACTGCCACATCACAAAACTCTACTCCAATGTAACAGACAATATGAGATAAAAACTGCCGACTATACTAAAAGCCATACAAATATATTCTCAGTAATCTTATGATAGTGTGAAATATTTTTTTTTTGGATAGAGCCAAACCAATGAAAAAAAGTGCTTTAGAGTAGAATGGAACTGATCTTCTGTAAACAGTACTGTGAGAATTTATTCTCTAGGCGATTCAGCATAACAAGATTTTCTTATTAATTGCCAAAAAAAAAAATGGAAATTATAAAAAGCCAATTATATAGCACTTACAGAAGCAAGTGGCAAACTTTGTTGGTGTTTGTCCACGACCTTCTTTTATGATCTGTTTAGTCACTTTCTCATGAAGGATCTCCTTCTCAGAGTCAATCTTGGGTGGACCTGAGTCATCCTGGGAGGGTTCAGCGTGTGCAAATGCTGTACTTTCTGTAGTAATGTCATCTATTTCATCAGGTTCTACAAAAGAGAGTGAATCTCAATATCAATATTAGTGGGGCCAGTCTGCTCATCACATGTAGTACCATCTCATGTAAATCGCCTCAAGTAAAATATGAAGTAATTCCTGTTTTAAAGGCCAATAAAAGCAAAGTGATTTCTTTTAAGGTTGTATTAAGAAGTATGCAAATGAGATTTAACTAAAAAGTAAATTAGTTTAGACTTGTTATGTGATTTACTTCTAATAATGCTATTACATTAACAATTACTTTTTAAAGAGATCTGAAATATACCAATTGAAACTAAACTTTTGAAAAAATAGGCATAGACCTAAGATATATGGTTGAAATTATGACCACATCAGTCACTTGTATAACTATCATTGAGCTCTATTAAATCTTAAATCTAGTTTAAGATTCACAATGAAAATCATTAGACAAGCTTGAGGAAGAATCTGAAGCTCTATTCATGTTTAAGTCAATAAAAAAACTTGAGCATGGCAATACAAGACTTGTTAAGTCTTAAGTGCATCTTGGTATGGCACCATTAGGAATACCATTTATTGTTGGGATTGCAAAAATCAATGTTTATAAAACAGAAATTTTGACAACAATTTTGAATCTCAAAAGCATTTCATATAATTAACCGACTACTTCCAAAAGTTATTATGAAGATTGAATGGGCTTCAAATTATACAAATTTGTAGCTGAAATGATTACCTCATTGCGACAATTCTAATGACACAAAAAAGTATAATTTAGAATGCATTTGGATCATTAAATGACTGAGTCAAAAGCGAATTTAACTAGTTTGTTCAAAGGGAGGTTGGCAGCACATCCACCCTCAAACAATCTCCATGGTCTTGTACGGTGCGCAACCTAGGCAAAGGCAGTTTCCCACCACCGCTCTAGCGTACTAGGTGGCAGCAATGGCCCCTGGCTTCCTCTCTCCACAGGAAACAAAATCTTAGACTCACATTGCTTAAGAAATTGTTGGATTTATGCGATTTGTCACTTTAATTTAGATTTCTTGAGATTCCCACAACCTCTATATGCCCCAATTCATAAATATTTTACAGAGTTGTATTGATTTAATGAAGATAATCATGTAAAAAAAAAAAAAACTGGCTTGTTGTCATTGTTTTACAGCAATCTCAAATTTGATCCCAACGACTTCTAGGAATTATTTCAGTCAAATGACCATCAAAATTTCTATCCATCAATTATTTTGGACTCATGGCATCAAATGTTTCAAAACAATACATGTTGCAAGTAGATTAGAGATATCTCTAGCAGTGGTCACCATTGAACCGCCATCAACAGCTTGAGATTGGGCAGGTTCATCGGGCCAGGTGATAGCCAATATCATTCAATCGCTTTCCAAATCAACTTATGTTAGTTGTCTTTTGTTTTCCCCCAGCGCTCTCTCTAATTTTGTGGTTCTGCCAGTGGCTATAGTTAATATTAGATATTGCTAATAGTGTTGATAGTGCACTTTGACAGTGTTGAGCGGATGCTACACTTGAAAACCAATAGTTTAATACATTACTACAAATTGATAGTGCTAATACAACTTCTAAAAGTTAATTCCAAAGCAAATATAGCAGCAAGACTCTTTGTTGCATCACCCCATAAATCAATTCTTAGTTTAAAAACATTAAGAAAAAACACCAGATTTTGTTCGGGCCACATGAAAGAGCATATTTAAAACTTCAAATTGCAACGCGTAAGTATACGAAATCTAAGGTTATAAATCGAGAAAATACTGAAAAGGATCTACATGTACGACAGACATCAATGCGCCATGATGCGAGTGGGATGAAAAAACGATCGATATCTTCCTGCAAAAAAAAAAGAAGATGCGGATCGCCAAATTTGGAACATTTATATTGCAATAGGTCTCTTATGCCCACCCATATACTATAATTCCCTCCGTTTGACCCCATTGATAGAATCGATACAAGTTCACACACTAGAAAGCTTGTAGGGAGTGAAAACAAGGTAAAGAGGAGTTAGGAAGGTGAAGACTCACCGATGCCGCGGCCTACAGTGGGCGGAGTAGTGTCAGTGGTTCCAGCATCTTCTTCTTCTAGCGGCTGCGGAGGTGGCGATATTGGCGTTTCCATTTCCGGTGGCGGTGCTCTCTGCAACCTTCAATGGAAGGATTCACGGCTAATGGAAGCTAAGAAAGAGCATTCCTCTGATCAATAGCAAGCATAAGCTTTAAACACGAGAGTGAATAATATAGGATCAAAGATAAAATATAAAATAATAAAAAGGATCAAAGATATACTGCATTCATGCGAAGAGCGGAGAAAATTGAGGGAACGGAGGTTTCTAGGGATGCGAGCAACAGAAGATATCAGGAGCTAGAGTTGACCTATACGCCGTGCCTCTTCTCGAAGTTTCTTTGTTCACGAGTGATCAAGATCAATGCCAATTTAGGGGCTGTTTTGTCTAAAAAATGAAAATGATATAAAAAAATGCAGCATAAAGGATACAGTAAGAAAAAAAATATTTTAGAATTATTTAAATTAGTGTAAAATAAATTCAAATAAATAATTTTTTTATTTAATTTGAAGTAAAATTGATACTTCATCTCAAAATTATCTTAATCGGACACGAATCTCGATGCAAAATCAAATTGGAAACTTCCAAAATTAATTTCGGGAGCATATGAACTCCGATTTCAGCGAGCTTACAGTCAAACTGAGCGTCTCAGAAATACGAACCCAACGACACCAAGATCAACCCAATTCGAGCCCAAATGAGTCTGAATCATGGGTTCAAAGCGCTGTTGTAAGGTTCAAACCGCAATTTGAGTTACCAAACGGTCTCCGATTTTGACGAGCTTATACTCGAATCGAACGGATCGACAAGACAAATCCAACGAGCCCAAGATCATTAAATTCCAACATCATTAAGGCTTTCAAATGACCAACGAACGGTGCATGATCAAAGGATTTGATATCGGCCGTCCATTCAAACCACTCCCAATTCGCCCCTAATCTCATGCCTATTTACGGGCTATGCCACTCCAGAAAAACTATAAATAGAGCCCTCATTCTACACCAAAGGGGGGAGAGGGAAGAGAGAGAAGAAGAAGAGGAGAAAGGGGAAAAGGAGATTTCTCACCTCCTCGACCACCGCCGGAGCTCTTCCTGCCGCCTGAAGACGGCGGAACTCTGCCGGATTTTCAGGAAACGCAGGAATTCTACACAACTTCCACGTGATGCTGAAATCCTTCCCAATTAACAACAGAGTTCCCTCTTGACGCCGAAACTCCGTCCAAGTGAAGCCGGAGTTCTCCTCTGCCACCAAAGACATCGGACTTCTACCCGACGTCGAACCTTCACTCTTCGCCAAGTTTCTACCCGATGCCGGGCTTCTACCGGTTATCGGACTTCGTTGGACGTCTATGCAAAGATGCATTTCTTTCCATTGCTGGACTTCTACCTGACGCTGTCCTACTGATCTTCGTCGTCAGACTACAGTCCTTCCGACCTCCGTCGCCAGCCGACTACGGTCCTCCTGACTTACGTCGCCCGCCGACTACAATCTTTCCGACATCCGTCGCTCGTTGACTACGGTCCTCCTGACTTATGTCTCCCGCCGACTACAGTCCTCCGTCGCCAGCTGACTATGGTCCTCCTGACCTACGTCGCCCGCCGACTGCAGTCCTTCTAACAAAGTGAACATGTCAATAGTGATCCTTTGTATTTACATCATATTATGTACTCCATAAGATGTACATCAAGCTAAGGCCTTCTCCCAGGGAAGGGCCTCATTTGTAATCGACTGCAATACTAGTGGATTCATTCAAACTGGGCTAGGCCCCGTGGTTTTTCCCCCTTTTACAGGGGTTTTCCACGTAAAAATCTTGGTGTCTCATAAATGCTAGACCCTCTCTCTTATCTGATTGCGTGCCGGATTTTCGTACAATTCTAAGACGATAAAATTTATATTTCTCTACCACCGCGAATACTCCTGGACGCAACAAAAATGAATATAATATAAAGTTTAAAAATGATAGTCAATAATGGGTGATGACAGTGGTGGAGGGTGTTCGCAATGGTGATGACATGCTGCGGTGTTGTTCAGTGGCCAAAGAGTGACGGTGGTGACCGGTGGTAGTGGTGGTTGGCGGGCGGTAGTAGTGGTGGTTGGTGGCCAGTAGCAAAGGTGGCTGGCGGCCAGTGGCAGTGGTGGCCGGAGGTTTGCAGCGGCGGTCGTCGGTGGGTGCGGTGGTTGCTTGAGGAGGGTGGAGGTGATTGGTGGCGGCCAAACGAGCTTACTTGCGGTGTAAAACGTTCTCGCTCAAAACAGTGCGAATTTAGTTTACCTTAAAAATGAACTAGAATAATTTACACTACATTTATTTTACTTTGAATTCATTTTTCATTCAACTAAATATCAAAATTATTAAAACCCCCATATTTGAAATACTTTACACCCTAAAACATTCCAATCAATGAAATTACAAATACACCAACGGGTAACTCTTCCCATGATTTTGTCAACCTTTTTTTTTTTTTTTTTTGAAAAATTAGGGTCAAATTATAATTTCATTAATTATATGAAGGCAAAAATTGAAGACATGAGTCGAACCTTGCATGTATGTATCAAGTACCTGCATTGATAAAACAATATAATAGAGAAAAGAAGAGAACTAAACAGGGAAGAAGAATGTTAGAGCAACAAGCAGACTTTTGTATATCTCATCTTATACTGTCTATAGTGAAATGTATACACATATATCTCTCAGCCTTTGTTGACCTCATTTTTGTATGAGGTCACTAAGGCCCTTCCAAACTTCAAATTAATTCTAGATCCTAGGATCCACTCTAGAACTTAGGATTCTTTCATAGAGCCAGACCTTAGAGCCTACTCTAGAGCCTAGGATTCCCTTAAATCCTAGATCTTAGAACTCCTCTAGATCTTAGGACCACTCCAACTTCAAATCAATCCCCATCCTTGATCAACCTCAACCTCAAATCAATTCCTACATTTGATCAATTCCAACTTCAATTTGATTCCTACCTTTGATCAATTTAAACCTCAAACTTCATTCAACTAAAATTCAAATTAATTCAAGTTTCAAAACATATCCAAACCTTGATCCAATCAATTTGACAATCCAACCTTCAACTTAGACTTTGATCCAAGCTTCAATGTAGCCTTGAACCCATCCATTCATTAACAATCACCACATGATTGTAAATGATTTGGATACTCCAATACTAATCATTCAAACTTGAAATCCCATCCAAACCCAGAACTCATAGGCTAAAGACTTAGGTCCTAATGCCCTTTCTAGGTGATTTTTCCATCACCTCGAAACCCAGTCTTTTGACCTCTAATTCAGGGTCTATCAATTTCATATTGATGTGACATGACTCTAGAGGTAACCCTCCAAATTTGAGCTCATTTGGAGGATTCTAACCCTTGAAACTTAATATAACTCCAAATATTGCAAAACCTTTGAATATTTACAATCCATGCCACTAGGCCTTTCACCTAGTGGAATTTGACTTTGGATCCCCCTCCAAATCATTTGATCCTTCTTAATACCTTGATATTAACTTATTAAGCAATGATCTACATCTTTTTAGATTCAATTTGACCCATAATTGACTTGAGAC
Organism: Dendrobium huoshanense; assembly: GCA_016618105.1. Taxonomy (NCBI): domain Eukaryota; kingdom Viridiplantae; phylum Streptophyta; class Magnoliopsida; order Asparagales; family Orchidaceae; genus Dendrobium; species Dendrobium huoshanense. The sequence continues at coordinate 12,681,888 of CM028359.1, read as the reverse complement.
CAAAATGACTAAAATGCCCTTAAAAGAGGATTTTTGGACTTTTGGCCTAAACCCAATTTGATTTGACTTATCAACCTTTGAAATCTTCTTCAAATATCATTCCAATGGATCCTAAATGACTTTAGGAACACATTGAACCCAAACTTACTCTTTGGTTTGACTTGGTTGACCAAGTCAACCATGATTGACCAAATCAACCCTTTAACCCAACACTTGTTAATTTTAATCATTCAAGTGATTTTGAATCAATTCAACTCATCAATATTGGTTAATTATACACTCTTGACTTCAAATTCCTTGGCATGATGTCTTGTAGCACTCTTGACCTCCCTCATGCACATCCTAGTCACCATTGACTAGTCAACAAGTCAATGGGTCAAAAATAACCCTTGAAATGAGACCATAGCTTGGCCACCTCATCATCCCATAAAGCAAACCCTTTCTCCAAGCCAAAATCTCCTTTTGGCTAATGGGAATATGCTTTTTCCTTCCCTAATTGATCATTAAACAAGCTCTATTAACCAAGACAAGCATTGGTTCATCCAAATGGGGGAAAAGGTGTGGTCCCTCTTCACATGGACCAAGAGATGTCACTCTCAACCACCAACTCTATTCCATAGCTTTGGGCAGCATAGGAGACACTTGGCACTCATCCAAAACCTCCCCAAATCAAATCTCAACCATCCAATCCAAAAGCCAAAGGAAAAGTGAGGGAAAACTTGACCTAAAGGTGGCCTCTTCATCTTTCCCTTTGATATGATCAAAATCTCCAAACTCCAGCAGCCCTCAACCTTCTAAGAGCTCCTCTCATACACTCCAACACATTCCAAGGCCTTCCCAAGCTTTTCCCAACCACTTCCAAGCCTCAAATCACTATTTTAGTGAAGAGAGAGCATTCTAGAGAGAGAAAGAGGACTTTCCAATATACCTTTCGATCCAGCGAGATCCAGCTTTTGGCGTCTTCAGGACAGTTGTAGAGGATTGCTGCAGCTTTCCAACAAGCCAAAAATCTCAAACATCCGACGGTTGGATCGTAAGTTATGCGCATTTTAATTTTAAATTTCAATTTGAAACTGTAGCGATTTTACAATGAATGGAGCCTCCAAACTCCAGGCATTGTAAGATCATATTGCCCTCTATCTACAGTTCAAATTTCGTGCCATTTTGTCAAGTATTTTGAAAGATATGAGCGTTTAAAGATTTCTATTCAAAATGAACTAGAGCAGATCTGGACCGTCCGATCGACGATCAGACGGCTCAGATCTGGGTATACCGTGCGGCTTCCTCCATGTTTGAATGTGGGTCATCCCGTGGTATGGGAGGGTGACGTGGCGTCACGCCACGCCGCCACGTCACCGTCAGCTGATTTGACCCAAATTTGAATAAAAAATGCTTGAAATGCTCCAAATCTTCCAAAATTCACAGAAAATCGAGCTATCCACCAAATAGGGCGTTCTTGGGCTTGTTGGAAAGATAATCTAATGTAGTATTTATTAAAATTAAAATTATTTTGATTTGATTTCTGTATTGTGAGATATTTGAGTTTATGTGAATTTCATATATTGCTATTTTCTCACAATCCAGTGATCAAATGAAGCCCAAATTTTGGTGGATGATTATTGAGTATCTTAGGCATGTTTAATAATTTTTTTAGATTTATATGCTCAATAGATTTCTGTGATATGAATTTTTAAGGTAAATGGTCTATTTTGGACCCTAAACTTTGAAAATTCATAACTCCTTAGGGTTTTAGTATTTTGCTGTGATATTTCCGTGGTATGCTTAAATTTATGTCAGGGTTAGACACACTAAGTTTCATGCCTATATAAATATTAGAGACACCTAGGAAAAATAATTAAGGAAATGTCTAGAAAACTTAGAAAATTCATAGGGGATCGTAAACACACCCAATAGGGGTGAAACTTGAACATAGTAAACTTAGTGACATCATATACCTTAGGTTCAAATTTTACTCAATTTGGAGGTCATTAGGTTAGAAAATTGAGCATGTCAAATTTCAGCCCCTTTAAGGACTTAAAAAATTCAATAAATCATTATAAACTTATATTAATTCCAAAAAATACCCATAATACTTATAATTAACCATATTTCAACTCTTAATCATTGAAAATTGAAATTACATTAATTTGACATTAAAATCCACATTAATTTAATTTTAATCAAAATCAATGTTTAATCAATTTTAATTAATTAAAAATTATTAAAAATCCCAAAAAATCTTTAAACACTTGCTGATCTCTCCTTAGATCATTTCTGATCTTTGGAGTTGATTTCAAGAAGTTTGGGACTGATTTAGGATCAAATCACTAAAATGACCCTTAATTGAAACAATTTAATAATTTCAATAAATATCCAAACTTCCAAAATTCATAACTAATTGTAGAAAATTCCAAATCAATCAAACTCAGTGGCTAATGACTCTAATTAAAATATAGTATTTTCTAAAAATGTCAAACCCCCAAAATCTGGTCAAAGTCGAAAAGTCAACAAATTGGTCAAACCGTAGTTAAAACTAGTTCAAAACTTCAAACCTTTGTAATAAAATGTAGAAAAATCCGATTTCAACGTACTTACTGTCTAACTGATCGTAGTAAGGTCTAGTATTTTAATAAAATATAAACATTCCAGAATTTGAGCTTAATCAAAAAGTCAACTTTTAACCCCTTAATTAAATCATTAAAATATTCTAAATGTTCATAAAACTCATAATCATTGTAAAACTCAGAAAATGTTAGCTTAATGTTTAAAACATTCAACAAACTTCTTAAAACACAACAACCATCCTAAAGATGAAGTTTATTGGCTGGACTACTCCGGGCTGCGGGGCTAAGTGTCCTAAGGAGGCTGGTTCCTCGAGCCTGGTGGCACAACGCCACGAATGGATTCCAAGGGATGTTAAATCTTAAAAATAGATTAATTATTAATTGTCTAACCTTTTAAAATCTCTAATTCAATTACATTAATTTGGTTTATCGGCTGGACTACTCCGGGCTGCGGGGCTAAGTGTCCTAAGGAGGCTGGTTCCTCGAGCCTGGTGGCACAACGCCACGAATCAATTAATGGCAAACTTAAATTAATCAAGCTTTTAAAATCAGTAACTAACTCCCTTTAATATCAATCCACTCTTTTAATTCTAACCAACTTAAATAACTTAATCAACCCCGATTGCTACTGGGTAACCCAGGCCTACGAGGCTATTAGCTTAGCCCCAAGGAAGGTGAAATAAACTTCGCGGCCTCGGTGTGAAACAAAGGTAGTAATCAATTAACCTTTAAAATATGTCTAATTAAAATTCTTAATTCATTAATACTTAAATTTTAATCTAAATTCCCTCCTAAGCCTTAACAAATCCACACTTTTAGACAACTTCAATTAATAACCCACTTTAGGATCTACCCCAGCCACACGACCTTTCTCACACACTTTAGATGATGTGCTAGGACAACCAACTCTAGATCTAGGTTAGGCCGGTGTTTACTTTACTGCTGTGTGCCGGGTTTTTCGTAGTTTTCACTGCATGTTGTGGATGAAATTGCTTTGCTGTGTCTGCTTACTTTTTCTGTACTCTGTGGATGGATTGATGTGTTTGGCGACTAGATTACCCTTAGGTTAGGTACGATCTGGATGTTGACACAGTTTTCTGCAGGTGGCCACGCTCATGCAGGGCAATATAAAAAGGGGGCAAATTAAAAAAAAATGCATAAATATTATAAACTCGTTGCACAGGTGCTTCAGCTGCTAAAGCCCCCAAATAAAAAGAGCGTGGCCAGTGTGTTTACTTTCTTTTCTACTCATATACAACTGCTTGGGAATAACTGCCTTTTTTTTATATATATTAATTGCTTAGGATAACCCTGCAGGTGAGTCTAGATTTTTATTTTGATATCAATGTAATTTGTGCAAGTGTCAAGTGTTGTGAAAGTTTATTTTGAGTTGGGATACATAGATCCAAAGCTTGGATTCCAAAGAGGAAAGGATACCCCTTTGGGGAACACTCCTTCTCCATTTGGAAATCCAAATTTGGATCATACCTCTTCCTTACCCAAAGAGGAAAGAGTGGCCTTCCCCTTAGAAGGAAGTGCCCTCTTATCCATTTGGGTAATCTGCTACGAAGATTCCAAGAAGATTGAAGAGAAGGAGTCCAAAGAAGAATGAAATTGAAGATTTGAAGATTTGAAGACTGAGAGTATCCCACTCAAAATAACTTGCGTCATTACTAGGTTTAGAATCCGGGTTGTTGTCAGTGGTGCCCGGCCACTTTACTTTCTGTAATATTCTGGTTTGTAATAAGTAGGGCAACTTTGCCTATGGACATTTATTAATTAGTTAAATATTTGATGTAATGATTTGATTGCCTTTAGGATTACTTGTTTTTACTAGTTTTTTGGCGATTGCATGCCGCTCTTTGTTTTTGCCTGGATACGCGAGGCTCGTGAGGGTGTGAACTTTTTATACTCATAATCTTAAAAGTCTAAAATTTTAGTGAGTCTAAATAACATAGAAAGATAACGAATCTAGGGAATTAGCCGGGGATCGACCCCGGGGTCGCATGCATATTTCTGCATTACTCTTTCCTTGCTTTAGACCCTTCCCCGCCTGCGGGTAGAGTCCGGATAGTCTGACCTATGAGGACGAGGTGCCGGACCTGGGGAAGTCCAGTCTTCTAAAAAATTATTTTATAAGCCTGTTTTTAAAATTTCAAGCATATTTGATTTGAGGTTGTTAACCAGCATGCATTGCATTAGATACAAATTAAAGAGTCAAAATTTTAATTTCATAGTCCTTAGCATTTTAGCACCCAACATAAGTCAAAGGGGCCAATTAGGAAAATCTCTAGATGTCGGCTCCGCCTCCCCAAAACTTTAATTATAACGTCCCTACCACTCTTTCATAAAAGACCGGATTCATCTATTTTAAATCGATTAGGTGGTTAGCTGGCTCCCCAATCCAGGCCGGGGTAAGTCCAGACCTTGCACTGCATTAGTTAGGGTCGGACGACTGTGGTCCAGTGTCCAAAATAGATTTAGGTTTCGGGGCAGATCTTTGATTATAAGACCCCAAACTTCGGGAATCTAATCCCAAATTTCTAATAAAATGCTCAACTCTAATTAAATATCATTTCAGTCCAAAACATAAAGCCCAACACTTAGATTAAGTTGAGACACTTCCGGATGGTTCTGGAATCTCAAAGTGTCTCCTACCTCTCATTCTTTAACTCCGTTAATAACTGCTCAATTTTGATCCTTTCCCTTTTGATTTTCTAATAATTCTATTCATACTTTGATATCACTCCTAGAAATTCTAAACAAAATTCTGCCATTATTTCAATCGAGAGTTTTTGTAGGAGATTTTATCTCCTACGATGTAATTAACTACGAGGGCTTGTGCTCGTAGGAGATTTAGAACCACACACACCTGATTTTAAAAATTGATTTTTCAAAATTCAATTGGATTTCTTTGGGAGAATTTAAAATACTAGTGACCATTATTATCATATTTAAAGAATTATCATTGAACGATATTTTCTTCCTTCGGAGAGATATATCTTTCTTTGATAAGGCTTTGGATGTGAACCTAACGATCACACTTCTTGAATATTGTAGCTGGATATTCAATTGAACCTCATTTTGACCCCTCGGGGTCATATGAATTTCTTTTTAGCATCCGCTCACAATATTCAAGATGGATTTCACAATTCTAAGTCTGAACACCGTTATGAAAGTTTATTTTCGTCCTCCGGGGTGATATACTCTTTCTAACGAGTCGATTCGACCTTAGAATTAGAACTCAACCTTAATTTTAAAATCCCCAAAGAAAACTAATATTTTTCAAAACATATTTTAAAAATTCCACCAACAAAGAATGGCACGCCCGGTGGGACAAATCTCTCTCTCCATCTTTAATAATGGCAAAATTTTGTTTCATCGGTAGTCTTAACTACCTTTCTTCCGTTGGTCCCTCTACCCATTTCTTTCTTGGGTGAGTGTGGCCAACATCTAAAAGAAAATACCTTTCAAATAGAGAGGCGAGTGATGAAATCTTTGTCTAAACCGGGCTTTGACATTTTGCCTCCAAGTTAATTTGTAGAGCAAAGGAGTTAAGCCAGGTTCCTTGAATATTCTCAATCAATTTTGTAAACTCTATTATTTAGTGAAAACTCAACATATTGAGGTTCAAGATTTAGAGAAAATTAATCATGCTTAAAATTCAAATTTTAATTCAAAATTGACTAACTTAAATCACTTTTCCTTAATTCCAGGATACTTAAATACTCAAATGGCTGGAAAACTCATCTTCTCCCTGGATAGAAACTTGACAATAGAAGAAATTACCTCTGGCAACTTGATCCAGTTTGGGATAGAATTTCAAAACTTTAAGTTATGAGTCAACGGGGAAGAAATGATTGATCTCTCTGCTGGAATACAAAGGGATGTCCCCTTAGTCGAGATTACTTTAGGGTCAGGAGTTGACTCCCCCATCTCCATGATGGAGGTCGTTGTCGCCCCTTCGACCACTGTGCCCTCTACTCAGGAGGATAAGAACCAAGAACCATTAACAATGGAAGGATTACCATCTCAATATGAGATTGGATCAAGTTCTAACACCCCTATTGCCAGTAAAAGTAAGCGGAAGAAATACCTTAAAAGGGTTAAGAAGAAGGTTGCTAAGGCCAAAAAGACTGCTAAGGTAGAAGCCTTGAAACAAGTTAAATTTGAGGCCAATCGAGAATTTGTTGCTCCTTACACCTACCCCCTCCATGGTGGAAATGTTTTCCACCCTACTCCTGTTACTCAAAGGAGAGAGGTTGTGAAAATGAGAGCACGATCTCCGATACACCTTCTTGACTACTATACAGAGAGAATCAATCAAGAAAGAGCTAAGCAATCACCTGTAATAAATCATAGGCCCCTAGTTGAAGGTTATGACCCATCCACTCTATTAGATGAAGTTTGGTCACGTTACTACACGTGCCCTACTATATCATCTGTAGAGGAGGAGGTGCAGAAACCACCCGGGGTGCCACTCTCATAATTGCTAGGTCACTAGTAATTAGGAAGGGGAATAATGATGGATTTAAGATCTTATCAGATAGTGACACCATTTGAATTTAACTTTTAAAAGGGGTCCTATCGCGATAGATCCTTAGATTGAGATGATGCAGCACTAGTTAGGGGTAGTGCAGACCCCACAACAATCTCTTTCTTTTAAGAGATTGTGGAAGTATAATTTATATTGATAAGATCTTGCCACCTGGACTTGCTATTTTGAAGGAAATCATATTATTTCTCAAGTGTAATGGGTCCAAATTTTTAAGATGGTTGATCCATCTTTTTAATGAAACTTGACCTCTACTTTAAATCAAAAATAGGAGAGAGTAGTGATTGACCCCACTGGATCTTTAAAGGCCCCTCCTTCCCACCGCTTTTGCGGGTTGATTTTATTTTTGAATTAAAATTTGTATCAAACTTAAGTTGGTTTTTGAAATGAAAATCTTCTTAGTCTTCTCGCGGTTTTGTATCTTATAGGCTTCTCTTGCATGTTCTAAATCTATTCAATGATTTTCTAAGTCAAGTTAATATTTTCTTATCAAAAGATCGGGTCCAATTTGGGGATTATTCTTCCTTGGATAAGAGAATGAATTTCCTTCTCTTATACTTGTGATATAATCCTGGATTAAAAAAAAAAAAAAAAAAGAGAGCAATTATTTTAAGGTTTTAAAGAAAGTGAAGCCTCTTGTTAAAAAAAATTCAAAGGATGCACAAAGTGCATTAAAAAAATTCAAAATCAAAAGAAGCGCAAAGTGCGCCAAAGAAATAAAAAGATGTGCAAAGCACGTCACAAAAAAAAGTGAAATAGGCTTCCTTCTTTTTAAATCCTTCAATTTTAAAGGTCCCGATCACCCTTAATAGCTTGACTTTGTAAAATTTTGAATCTAGATTTATTGTCGTGCTTAGACAGTTTATTAGATAGGAAAATTCTATGCAAGAGAATTGAAAAGATTAAATTTCTCGATCCAACTTAAATCCTTTTGAAATTAATTTTAATTCAAACTTTCTACAAGGGAGAACTTAGTTCAGTTTCTATGAAATTTGATCCGGGTCAACAAAATCCAAAACCCTTTGCTCTTTTTGGGTCAATTGGGGTCACTCTACTTCTTACTATACTTTTGAATTTGTTCCCACTTGTCATTTTGACAGGGTCCAAATGATTAAGAGGAAATTTTCAATAAAAAGAATGAATCTTCTATTCTCGATAAGAATTCAAATCCCATTCTCAAGAGATATATGTGAATCTTTAAACATAGGCATCGTTTCTTTTAAGATCCACTATGTAAAATAACACTCTATGCTGGGTCCAAGGTTGTTCTCAAATAGAGGTGTGTTTTACATCGCACAAAATTGACTTTCAAAATTGAGTCACAACTAAGTAGAATGCCTGACTCCAATTGGAGGATCTTAAAGGCCTTGAAGAAAGTTGTTTTGAACTCAATAAAATTTGAAATTACATAAGTCACGTATGATTCAAGCTCGTTATAAATTGTGTTACCTCAGGACTTTCCAAGTAGGAGACTTGGTTATAGTCCTTTGGAGACCAATTTTATTCCACCATAAGATTAATGAAAGCTTTGAATCAATGTTGATTGGATCGTCCACCTTAGAGATGATCTATAAGGGAGGTTCATGACAATTGATTAATTTTGAAGATGCCACCGGATGATTCATTTCATTTGGGTGGTTCTTTAAGAAGTATCATGCATGATGAGGATCAAATTAAACATCAAATTCACCCCTTAAAATTCATAGAAATCAAATCAAGTTAAAAATCATCAATCAATTATTTTCAATTCTCTTTTCCTCAAGGTTAGGTCCTTCCTTCCCTTAGGATTAGGCCCGCTAGTGGTGGAGTATGCCATCCGTGGCACCACCCTAGCATTTGCCTGGGGATTAGTGGTGGAGTACGCCCTCCGTGGCACCATCCTAATTCCCATTTCGCTAGTGATGGAGTACGCCCTTCGTGGCACCATCCTAGTTTGCCAGTTGAGGTCCTCTGTGTGGAGCAAGTTTCCTCCCCACATGACCATTCGCTAGTGATGGAGTACGCCCTTTGTGGCACCATCCTAGTTTTCCAGTTGAGGTCCTCTGTGTGGAGCAAGTTTCCTCCCCACATGACCATTCGCTAGTGGTGGAGTACGCCCTCCGTGGCACCACCCTAGCATTTGACCCGGGGATTAGTGGTGGAGTACGCCCTTCGTGGCACCATCCTGATTCCCATTCGCTAGTGGTGGAGTACGCCCTTCGTGGCACCATCCTAGTTTGCCAGTTGAGGTCCTCTGTGTGGAGCAAGTTTCCTCCCCACATGACCATTCGCTAGTGATGGAGTACGCCCTTCGTGGCACCATCCTAGTTTGCCAGTTGAGGTCCTCTGTGTGGAGCAAGTTTCCTCCCCACATGACCATTCGCTAGTGGTGGAGTACGCCCTCCGTGGCACCACCCTAGCATTTGACCCGGGGATTAGTGGTGGAGTACGCCCTTCGTGGCACCATCCTGATTCCCATTCTCTAGTGGTGGAGTACGCCCTTCGTGGCACCATCCTAGTTTGCCAGTTGAGGTCTTCTGTGTGGAGCAAGTTTCCTCCCCACATGACCATTCGCTAGTGATGGAGTACGCCCTTCGTGGCACCATCCTAGTTTGCCAGTTGAGGTCCTCTGTGTGGAGCAAGTTTCCTCCCCACATGACCATTCGCTAGTGGTGGCTCCGTGGCACCACCCTAGCATTTGACCCGGGGATTAGTGGTGGAGTACGCCCTTCGTGGCACCATCCTGATTCCCATTCGCTAGTGGTGGAGTACGCCCTTCGTGGCACCATCCTAGTTTGCCAGTTGAGGTCCTCTGTATTGAGCAAGTTTCCTCCCCACATGACCATTCGCTAGTGATGGAGTACGCCCTTCGTGGCACCATCCTAGTTTGCCAGTTGAGGTCCTCTGTGTGGAGCAAGTTTCCTCCCCACATGACCATTCGCTAGTGATGGAGTACGCCCTTCGTGGCACCATCCTAGTTTGCCAGTTGAGGTCCTCTGTGTGGAGCAAGTTTCCTCCCCACATGACCATTCGCTAGTGATGGAGTACGCCCTTTGTGGCACCATCCTAGTTTGCCAGTTGAGGTCCTCTGTGTGGAGCAAGTTTCCTCCCCACATGACCATTCGCTAGTGGTGGAGTACGCCATTCGTGGCACCACCCTAGTTTGCCAGTTGATCCATCTACTAGGAGTAAGTCTTCTATCAGCATCCTGTAGACCTAAGGTTGGGTGATGCCCTTCCTTAGACCCAAAGCTAGGTTTTCCCTACTTTGGTTTCCAGTTAATCTGCCTATTAGGAGTAAGTCTTCTATCAGCATCCTATAGGCCTAAGGTTGGGTGATGCCCTTCCTTAGACCCAAGGCTAGGTATTCCCTACCTTGGTTTCCAGTTGATCCGTCTACTAGGAGTAAGTCTTCTATCAGCATCCTGTAGACCTAAGGTTGGGTGATGCCCTTCCTTAGACCCAAAGCTAGGTATTCCCTACTTTGGTTTCCAGTTAATCTGCCTATTAGGAGTAAGTCTTCTATCAGCATCCTATAGGCCTAAGGTTGGGTGATGCCCTTCCTTAGACCCAAGGCTAGGTAATCCCTACCTTGGTTTCCAGTTGATCCGTCTACTAGGAGTAAGTCTTCTATCAGCATCCTGTAGACCTAAGGTTGGGTGATGCCCTTCCTTAGACCCAAAGCTAGGTTTTCCCTACTTTGGTTTCCAGTTAATCTGCCTATTAGGAGTAAGTCTTCTATCAGCATCCTATAGGCCTAAGGTTGGGTGATGCCCTTCCTTAGACCCAAGGCTAGGTATTCCCTACCTTGGTTTCCAGTTGATCCGTCTACTAGGAGTAAGTCTTCTATCAGCATCCTATAGACCTAAGGTTGGGTGATGCCCTTCCTTAGACCCAAAGCTAGGTATTCCCTACTTTGGTTTCCAGTTAATCTGCCTATTAGGAGTAAGTCTTCTATCAGCATCCTATAGGCCTAAGGTTGGGTGATGCCCTTCCTTAGACCCAAGGCTAGGTATTCCCTACCTTGGTTTCCAGTTGATCCGTCTACTAGGAGTAAGTCTTCTATCAGCATCCTGTAGACCTAAGGTTGGGTGATGCCCTTCCTCAGACCCAAAGCTAGGTATTCCCTACTTTGGTTTCCAGTTAATCTGCCTATTTGGAGTAAGTCTTCTATCAGCATCCTATAGGCCTAAGGTTGGGTGATGCCCTTCCTTAGACCCGAGGTTAGGTATTACCTACCTTGGTTTCTCCAGTCCTCTCTTCAGAATAGGTGTAAGCTTTTCACTAGTTTCCAATGGACTTAAGGTTGGGTGATGCCCTTCCTTTAAACTCTTTAAGATCCTACTCCTATTCGGTCAACGCCAATGTGTGCAGCAGAAGTTCCTTCTACCACACACATTGGGGGTCCATTTGTTGACCTCATTTTTGTATGAGGTCACTAAGGCCCTTCCAAACTTCAAATTAATTCTAGATCCTAGGATCCACTCTAGAACTTAGGATTCTTTCATAGAGCCAGACCTTAGAGCCTACTCTAGAGCCTAGGATTCCCTTAAATCCTAGATCTTAGAACTCCTCTAGATCTTAGGACCACTCCAACTTCAAATCAATCCCCATCCTTGATCAACCTCAACCTCAAATCAATTCCTACATTTGATCAATTCCAACTTCAATTTGATTCCTACCTTTGATCAATTTAAACCTCAAACTTCATTCAACTAAAATTCAAATTAATTCAAGTTTCAAAACATATCCAAACCTTGATCCAATCAATTTGACAATCCAACCTTCAACTTAGACTTTGATCCAAGCTTCAATGTAGCCTTGAACCCATCCATTCATTAACAATCACCACATGATTGTAAATGATTTGGATACTCCAATACTAATCATTCAAACTTGAAATCCAATCCAAACCCAGAACTCATAGGCTAAAGACTTAGGTCCTAAAGCCCTTTCTAGGTGATTTTTCCATCACCTCGAAACCCAGTCTTTTGACCTCTAATTCAGGGTCTATCAATTTCATATTGATGTGACATGACTCTAGAGGTAACCCTCCAAATTTGAGCTCATTTGGAGGATTCTAACCCTTGAAACTTAATATAACTCCAAATATTGCAAAACCTTTGAATATTTACAATCCATGCCACTAGGCCTTTCACCTAGTGGAATTTGACTTTGGATCCCCCTCCAAATCATTTGATCCTTCTTAATACCTTGATATTAACTTATTAAGCAATGATCTACATCTTTTTAGATTCAATTTGACCCATAATTGACTTGAGACCAAAATGACCAAAATGCCCTTAAAAGAGGATTTTTGGACTTTTGGCCTAAACCCAATTTGATTTGACTTATCAACCTTTGAAATCTTCTTCAAATATCATTCCAATGGATCCTAAATGACTTTAGGAACACATTGAACCCAAACTTACTCTTTGGTTTGACTTGGTTGACCAAGTCAACCATGATTGACCAAATCAACCCTTTAACCCAACACTTGTTAATTTTAATCATTCAAGTGATTTTGAATCAATTCAACTCATCAATATTGGTTAATTATACACTCTTGACTTCAAATTCCTTGGCATGATGTCTTGTAGCACTCTTGACCTCCCTCATGCACATCCTAGTCACCATTGACTAGTCAACAAGTCAATGGGTCAAAAATAACCCTTGAAATGAGACCATAGCTTGGCCACCTCATCATCCCATAAAGCAAACCCTTTCTCCAAGCCAAAATCTCCTTTTGGCTAATGGGAATATGCTTTTTCCCTCCCTAATTGATCATTAAACAAGCTCTATTAACCAAGACAAGCATTGGTTCATCCAAATGGGGGAAAAGGTGTGGTCCCTCTTCACATGGACCAAGAGATGTCACTCTCAACCACCAACCCTATTCCATAGCTTTGGGCAGCATAGGAGACACTTGGCACTCATCCAAAACCTCCCCAAATCAAATCTCAACCATCCAATCCAAAAGCCAAAGGAAAAGTGAGGGAAAACTTGACCTAAAGGTGGCCTCTTCATCTTTCCCTTTGATATGATCAAAATCTCCAAACTCCAGCAGCCCTCAACCTTCCAAGAGCTCCTCTCATACACTCCAACACATTCCAAGGCCTTCCCAAGCTTTTCCCAACCACTTCCAAGCCTCAAATCACTATTTTAGTGAAGAGAGAGCATTCTAGAGAGAGAAAGAGGACTTTCCAATATACCTTTCGATCCAGCGAGATCCAGCTTTTGGCGTCTTCAGGACAGTTGTAGAGGATTGCTGCAGCTTTCCAACAAGCCAAAAATCTCAAACATCCGACGGTTGGATCGTAAGTTATGCGCATTTTAATTTTAAATTTCAATTTGAAACTGTAGCGATTTTACAATGAATGGAGCCTCCAAACTCCAGGCATTGTAAGATCATATTGCCCTCTATCTACAGTTCAAATTTCGTGCCATTTCGTCAAGTATTTTGAAAGATATGAGCGTTTAAAGATTTCTATTCAAAATGAACTAGAGCAGATCTGGACCGTCCGATCGACGATCAGACGGCTCAGATCTGGGTATACCGTGCGGCTTCCTCCATGTTTGAATGTGGGTCATCCCGTGGTATGGGAGGGTGACGTGGCGTCACGCCACGCCGCCACGTCACCGTCAGCTGATTTGACCCAAATTTGAATAAAAAATGCTTGAAATGCTCCAAATCTTCCAAAATTCACAGAAAATCGAGCTATCCACCAAATAGGGCGTTCTTGGGCTTGTTGGAAAGATAATCTAATGTAGTATTTATTAAAATTAAAATTATTTTGATTTGATTTCTGTATTGTGAGATATTTGAGTTTATGTGAATTTCATATATTGCTATTTTCTCACAATCCAGTGATCAAATGAAGCCCAAATTTTGGTGGATGATTATTGAGTATCTTAGGCATGTTTAATAATTTTTCTAGATTTATATGCTCAATAGATTTCTGTGATATGAATTTTTAAGGTAAATGGTCTATTTTGGACCCTAAACTTTGAAAATTCATAACTCCTTAGGGTTTTAGTATTTTGCTGTGATATTTCCGTGGTATGCTTAAATTTATGTCAGGGTTAGACACACTAAGTTTCATGCCTATATAAATATTAGAGACACCTAGGAAAAATAATTAAGGAAATGTCTAGAAAACTTAGAAAATTCATAGGGGATCGTAAACACACCCAATAGGGGTGAAACTTGAACATAGTAAACTTAGTGACATCATATACCTTAGGTTCAAATTTTACTCAATTTGGAGGTCATTAGGTTAGAAAATTGAGCATGTCAAATTTCAGCCCCTTTAAGGACTTAAAAAATTCAATAAATCATTATAAACTTATATTAATTCCAAAAAATACCCATAATACTTATAATTAACCATATTTCAACTCTTAATCATTGAAAATTGAAATTACATTAATTTGACATTAAAATCCACATTAATTTAATTTTAATCAAAATCAATGTTTAATCAATTTTAATTAATTAAAAATTATTAAAAATCCCAAAAAATCTTTAAACACTTGCTGATCTCTCCTTAGATCATTTCTGATCTTTGGAGTTGATTTCAAGAAGTTTGGGACTGATTTAGGATCAAATCACTAAAATGACCCTTAATTGAAACAATTTAATAATTTCAATAAATATCCAAACTTCCAAAATTCATAACTAATTGTAGAAAATTCCAAATCAATCAAACTCAGTGGCTAATGACTCTAATTAAAATATAGTATTTTCTAAAAATGTCAAACCCCCAAAATCTGGTCAAAGTCGAAAAGTCAACAAATTGGTCAAACCGTAGTTAAAACTAGTTCAAAACTTCAAACCTTTGTAATAAAATGTAGAAAAATCCGATTTCAACGTACTTACTGTCTAACTGATCGTAGTAAGGTCTAGTATTTTAATAAAATATAAACATTCCAGAATTTGAGCTTAATCAAAAAGTCAACTTTTAACCCCTTAATTAAATCATTAAAATATTCTAAATGTTCATAAAACTCATAATCATTGTAAAACTCAGAAAATGTTAGCTTAATGTTTAAAACATTCAACAAACTTCTTAAAACACAACAACCATCCTAAAGATGAAGTTTATTGGCTGGACTACTCCGGGCTGCGGGGCTAAGTGTCCTAAGGAGGCTGGTTCCTCGAGCCTGGTGGCACAACGCCACGAATGGATTCCAAGGGATGTTAAATCTTAAAAATAGATTAATTATTAATTGTCTAACCTTTTAAAATCTCTAATTCAATTACATTAATTTGGTTTATCGGCTGGACTACTCCGGGCTGCGGGGCTAAGTGTCCTAAGGAGGCTGGTTCCTCGAGCCTGGTGGCACAACGCCACGAATCAATTAATGGCAAACTTAAATTAATCAAGCTTTTAAAATCAGTAACTAACTCCCTTTAATATCAATCCACTCTTTTAATTCTAACCAACTTAAATAACTTAATCAACCCCGATTGCTACTGGGTAACCCAGGCCTACGAGGCTATTAGCTTAGCCCCAAGGAAGGTGAAATAAACTTCGCGGCCTCGGTGTGAAACAAAGGTAGTAATCAATTAACCTTTAAAATATGTCTAATTAAAATTCTTAATTCATTAATACTTAAATTTTAATCTAAATTCCCTCCTAAGCCTTAACAAATCCACACTTTTAGACAACTTCAATTAATAACCCACTTTAGGATCTACCCCAGCCACACGACCTTTCTCACACACTTTAGATGATGTGCTAGGACAACCAACTCTAGATCTAGGTTAGGCCGGTGTTTACTTTACTGCTGTGTGCCGGGTTTTTCGTAGTTTTCACTGCATGTTGTGGATGAAATTGCTTTGCTGTATCTGCTTACTTTTTCTGTACTCTGTGGATGGATTGATGTGTTTGGCGACTAGATTACCCTTAGGTTAGGTACGATCTGGATGTTGACACAGTTTTCTGCAGATGGCCACGCTCATGCAGGGCAATATAAAAAGGGGGCAAATTAAAAAAAAATGCATAAATATTATAAACTCGTTGCACAGGTGCTTCAGCTGCTAAAGCCCCCAAATAAAAAGAGCGTGGCCAGTGTGTTTACTTTCTTTTCTACTCATATACAACTGCTTGGGAATAACTGCCTTTTTTTTATATATATTAATTGCTTAGGATAACCCTGCAGGTGAGTCTAGATTTTTATTTTGATATCAATGTAATTTGTGCAAGTGTCAAGTGTTGTGAAAGTTTATTTTGAGTTGGGATACATAGATCCAAAGCTTGGATTCCAAAGAGGAAAGGATACCCCTTTGGGGAACACTCCTTCTCCATTTGGAAATCCAAATTTGGATCATACCTCTTCCTTACCCAAAGAGGAAAGAGTGGCCTTCCCCTTAGAAGGAAGTGCCCTCTTATCCATTTGGGTAATCTTCTACGAAGATTCCAAGAAGATTGAAGAGAAGGAGTCCAAAGAAGAATGAAATTGAAGATTTGAAGATTTGAAGACTGAGAGTATCCCACTCAAAATAACTTGCGTCATTACTAGGTTTAGAATCCGGGTTGTTGTCAGTGGTGCCCGGCCACTTTACTTTCTGTAATATTCTGGTTTGTAATAAGTAGGGCAACTTTGCCTATGGACATTTATTAATTAGTTAAATATTTGATGTAATGATTTGATTGCCTTTAGGATTACTTGTTTTTACTAGTTTTTTGGCGATTGCATGCCGCTCTTTGTTTTTGCCTGGATACGCGAGGCTCGTGAGGGTGTGAACTTTTTATACTCATAATCTTAAAAGTCTAAAATTTTAGTGAGTCTAAATAACATAGAAAGATAACGAATCTAGGGAATTAGCCGGGGATCGACCCCGGGGTCGCATGCATATTTCTGCATTACTCTTTCCTTGCTTTAGACCCTTCCCCGCCTGCGGGTAGAGTCCGGATAGTCTGACCTATGAGGACGAGGTGCCGGACCTGGGGAAGTCCAGTCTTCTAAAAAATTATTTTATAAGCCTGTTTTTAAAATTTCAAGCATATTTGATTTGAGGTTGTTAACCAGCATGCATTGCATTAGATACAAATTAAAGAGTCAAAATTTTAATTTCATAGTCCTTAGCATTTTAGCACCCAACATAAGTCAAAGGGGCCAATTAGGAAAATCTCTAGATGTCGGCTCCGCCTCCCCAAAACTTTAATTATAACGTCCCTACCACTCTTTCATAAAAGACCGGATTCATCTATTTTAAATCGATTAGGTGGTTAGCTGGCTCCCCAATCCAGGCCGGGGTAAGTCCAGACCTTGCACTGCATTAGTTAGGGTCGGACGACTGTGGTCCAGTGTCCAAAATAGATTTAGGTTTCGGGGCAGATCTTTGATTATAAGACCCCAAACTTCGGGAATCTAATCCCAAATTTCTAATAAAATGCTCAACTCTAATTAAATATCATTTCAGTCCAAAACATAAAGCCCAACACTTAGATTAAGTTGAGACACTTCCGGATGGTTCTGGAATCTCAAAGTGTCTCCTACCTCTCATTCTTTAACTCCGTTAATAACTGCTCAATTTTGATCCTTTCCCTTTTGATTTTCTAATAATTCTATTCATACTTTGATATCACTCCTAGAAATTCTAAACAAAATTCTGCCATTATTTCAATCGAGAGTTTTTGTAGGAGATTTTATCTCCTACGATGTAATTAACTACGAGGGCTTGTGCTCGTAGGAGATTTAGAACCACACACACCTGATTTTAAAAATTGATTTTTCAAAATTCAATTGGATTTCTTTGGGAGAATTTAAAATACTAGTGACCATTATTATCATATTTAAAGAATTATCATTGAACGATATTTTCTTCCTTCGGAGAGATATATCTTTCTTTGATAAGGCTTTGGATGTGAACCTAACGATCACACTTCTTGAATATTGTAGCTGGATATTCAATTGAACCTCATTTTGACCCCTCGGGGTCATATGAATTTCTTTTTAGCATCCGCTCACAATATTCAAGATGGATTTCACAATTCTAAGTCTGAACACCGTTATGAAAGTTTATTTTCGTCCTCCGGGGTGATATACTCTTTCTAACGAGTCGATTCGACCTTAGAATTAGAACTCAACCTTAATTTTAAAATCCCCAAAGAAAACTAATATTTTTCAAAACATATTTTAAAAATTCCACCAACAGCCTTGCTGCTACTACAACAACAGTTCGTTATGGAGCAAAGGCCATGATTTTCTCAGGCACAACATTTTGACGGTAATGATGAATTGATTCTGAAAATGCATGTGACATTGTACATGTGTGGTGGAGATGCAAGCCGGCTGATTACATATTTCCATAGCTTATCATATAACTATATAAGTCATGTCAGTTATCACCTCCCCTCAAGTTAACAATGTGTTCTTGAATTGTTAGCTTGCATCATAGTAATTGGAACCTGTTGACAGCAAGAGATTTCGTAAAAATGTCTGCAGGTTGGTACTCGGAGGCAATGTGATGCATAGTGATATTTTTCAGTTTGATGCAATCACGAATTAAAAAAAAAAATCAACTTCAATGTGTTTGGTTCGGTCTAGGGGTGTAAGTGAGCCCATGCACATGCCATTTAGTATTGTAATGGGAAGAAGTATATATGGCTGTTCCTTATGGTTAAGCCAAAGCTTTAAACCAGCATTTAGGATTGCTTGTGAAGCCCCCAAAACCAGGGTTAGGTAGGCCACCAGGTGATAAAGAGGGATTCTTTTTGGAGTTTTAGCTCAAATTGACTCCATTTGACCATTTCAGAGGATTTTTTAAATTTTGTTTATTGTTTATCTAGTCAAATGGTCAAGACCAACTGAGGTCGACATAGAGGAGGGCTTCAAATTTCGGTGGAATGAAATTCAAGGATTTTAAAATAATTTTTTTAGTAATGTTTATGAAAACTTGAATGCATGTGTATGGTTTGAGTAATTTAGATGAGTAGTTAACTCACAATGAATTAATTCATATTGAATTTGAGTTCACTCGAAGCATGGAATAGAGTGCACTTGAGTGGTTTGGATTTTTAATTGAATTTGGATTGAATTAATTTTGGATTTGAGTTGAGTTGGATTTAGTTAACCTCATATGAAGATGAGGTGAACTGGGTTGTTATAAGGTTATACTTAATTGTGACGTTTCTTAATAAGATTTCAATCATTGCATCAAAATGAGCCTCAATGTTTAAGAGTTTAACTTCTTTTTACTTAAAAGGTTTCAAAATCTCTATCACTCAAGTAACTAAAATCTTCATTAGTATCTTTATCCCAAAATCATTCACCAGATAGATGAGATTCTAAAGGCAGCCCATATAAGTTTAAGTCATGACTCTCTCTCCACATAACACTGTCACTTATAGGGTTTAAGAGGTGGCTCCCATGGCGTAACACTTTATCTTGTATGACACTTAGTTCCTATTTTTCGGCTGGTTTATTGCTCTAATACTATTTGTAATAGCCCAAACTCTTAACTATCGAGATATTGTCCATTTTGCCTAAGGGCCTCACAGCTTTGCTCTGTTGGTGTAAATCCGAAGAGGTAACACATCTTAAGATTTCCGCGGGATAAGCATGCTTAACTGCGTTGTTTCTTAATGAATTTTTTTACCATTACCAAAATTTGCCTCAATGTTTAAGAGTTTAGCTTCTTTTTATTTAAGAGGTTTCACAAATTATTATCAATATTTTAATTCGAAATTGGTACTTGTGATGGATTTGTAAAAAATATATATTGAGGTAGTTGTGCTTACCATATGGCGTCATTAACATTTCAGGAGAAGGAAAGAGTTAAGTAGAGTAGAGAAAGAGAATGATAGGGTATTCTAGTTCAAGACAGTTAAGGTACTCTTTTGTAATTCGATATTGATTCTATTGATGTATAAATCTCATGTTCACTATATTATTGTATTTAATTTTTGTGAATTGAAAAAGAAATGATGTTATCGTCAAGCTCGACCACGCAACTGAACTCGTCTAGTACTTATTTGACACTCTGAACTCACCCAAAGACGTACCACTAGAGCTCTACAACCTATTGCACTCTGTCAACCATCTTGAAGATAACACTTATCTAGGATAGCATGTGTATTATTATATCTTTTTTTCTTCTTTTTTGTGATGTGGCCTTTGTTGTAGTCCTTAGAATCCTCTAAATAAGAGGTGATGAAGAGCATTCGACATCTTTTAAATCTTACGATACTCGAATCTTTTAATGCTAATTAAGATTCTAAGCTTTAATTACAATTTTTGTTTAGCATTTTGTCATTCTCTCCATTTTCATATTGGTCCCAAGTCGCTTGCTCATAAGTTAGCCTGATAGTAAGGTAGGGTATCATTCACGGATAAATTTGAATCTAACATCATGTATTGCAACTCTAAACCTCCATTAGCTATAACTTGTGATCAACTTCATTGCTTTCATTAAAACCATTAATCAACATTCCACACCACAATTTAGGACATTAATCCCCCCCCCACCCAAAAAAAAAGAAAGAAAAACTCATGTTCCATTCTACTAGGTTTAAAAAGAAATTCAAGTCAATTGACTTTTAATTTTATATTCAATTATTGAAATTATTCATATGTTAAAATCTCAATATAATTATTTTCAAGGAGATTTTTTGCTTTTATTTTTGGATAACAATGACTCATCAGTGCAAGCAAAACAATTTTTTCATGCTTAATTATTCCTTTAAATGATGCATAATTAATTCATTAATTACTCTATCAATAATTAATGATATCCTAGATTAACTAATCACACAATTAATTAGTGAGTGGTTAAACCAAATTAGACTAATGGGCCTGCTAGTTTATTTAATCCCTTTATACTGAATAATTGAGACATGAAATAAAAATGAGCACTTATATTATTTAGGTTTCTTTTTATTTTTAAAGTAAAATTTTAGTTCTGTTTTAAGAAGAATTAAGAAAGCCATTTCAAAGAAGCCTTAATCACTTAATTAATGTTTAAATCTGATATATCAAACTCAAATCTACAAATTTTTTCTTAATTAAACCATATAATTACTCTAATTATTTCTTAAACATCCACATTGGAATTACTATAAATAGAATATAATTAAGGGATAGTGAATCGTAAAACTAATGATTAGCCTTCCGCCTGATCGAGAAATGCGCGAGAACAAAGTAACGATCGGCTTCTCGTATTTCCCTCGTCTCCTTTCGTTTTCAACTCCTGTGGTTCTTCTTTTCGTTCTCCTAACCACCATGAAAGGGCTTCCCCGAAGGGCGGCGATTCTTCATATTATACTCGCACAAGAAACGGTGTCCCAGCTTCACATTCTCCTCAAAGGTCATTGGAAAAATGAATGGTCGGACTCCCTCGGATTTTTCATGAACCTCCGACAAAATGTTTGCTGGAGAGCAAGAGGGGAATGGATTTCCTGTGGTCGGAGATCCGGCTCGCAGGGTTTTGACTGGGGAGAGCAGCAGCATACGTGGGTGTGAAGGCAGCGGCGAGGATGAGGAGGGGAGGTTTTTCGACAGCGAAGGGTTTCCTGACGGGTTCGGAAGGGCTGAGAAAAATGCGCTTGTTGAGAGGATCGATGAGCTTGAGAAGGAGGTGAGTTTCATAAAATAGAAAAAAAAAAAAAATCTTGCCACGCCTCAGGGTTGCCGCCTGCATATTAAAAGCTTTGGTGTTCGTCATGTTTGCATGTATAATTAATTAAAATTATCATTCATTGAATGATCTTTAATTTGATTTCGTAGTCAATTTTTAATAATAGTCGTAGCAAAGAAGAGCGAATCTCTTTCAACTTATATTATATTTATCTTACAATAAATTTTAAACTTTTTAATTTACAATGATAAGATTTTGATTATAATATTCTAACACGAAGGGGCTTGGTAAATCCGCCCATGTATAAAGGGAGGCCTTGGAGAAATGTTTGTCTTTTTTGATTGGGACGTAGAGGTCACGGCTTTAGTTATATAGAATTTTAACCATTATGTAATAGAGGGATAAGACATCTTATATGAACCTTTATCCTAGCACTGCATTAAGAGGAGCTTCATGAATAAGGTATGCCTTTTTTTATAATAAATAAGATTTAATTATTATTATTATTATTTGAGTATAAATAAAAAATATCAAATGATGTCAAGCATAATTGTATTTCTAAGCATCTTTTTTTTTTCACTCTTTTATTGTTTAATTGTGATTTTATTTTGTATAAAGATCAACTTGGTACTAATGAATAGGGGTGTCAATTTTTGACACGACACGAAACACGACCCGAACCCGACCCGGAAAAATCCGGGTTCGGGTCAACCCAAACCCGAAACGGGTCGGGTTCGGGTTCATGAAATCAACCCGTTTTAAAAATCGGGTCGGGTTCGGGTTGACCCGCCAACCCGAAATGACCCGAAAGTGACACGAAAAATCATTTTTGACACGAAAACCCGAAGTTGACCCGATTTTGACCCGAAAACCCGAGATTGACCCGATTTTTGACCCGAAAATTAGCATTTTTGGGTCAATCTCGGGTCATTCGTGTCGGGTCGGGTTGACCCGGACCCGAATCGGGTCGGGTTCGGGTCCAGAAACCTGACCCGTTTTTTAAAACGGGTCGGGTTCGGGTTGACCCGAACAGTGCCGGGTCTGTTCCGGGTTCGACCCGAACCCGACCCGTTGACCCGAATTGACACCCCTACTAATGAAACTAAACCTTCATAACTATGTAAGGCTCCTTTTTCAAGCTTGACAACTGTTCAATCAATAAACATATGGATAACATCCTTGGAGAGCCTAGACAAGGAATATTTTTATAATTTAATGTTTAAGTTGGGTATCCAAATGTAGAATGCTTGCTTTTCTTCATGTCAACTCTTTATTTTCCAATTTTAAATTAAAAAAGAAAAAGAAAAGAAAAGTACATTTACATATCTCAAGAGTTCGGCTCAAAATCAAGTCGGGTGGGCCCAACTCAGGAGAATGTGAGGAACTAAGACAACGAGCTTGCCAGGCTCATGATGAATTCACCAAGCTCATAATGAACTTGCAAGGCTTGTGATCTTGATCAAGCATACATTGCCCAAGGCTATATTAGGCTTGCTCGCCTAAGTGAGAAGCTAGCTACTCATGCACGCTATACTCAACTTGCTAATGATTTCACCTAACAAGTTAGAGACTTTATCTAGCAACTTCGACCATGAAGATGGAGATTTCGGTTAAATGATTGTTCACATGTATTTTTAATACTTTTCTTGTTTTATATTTTTGGGCTACACACCTCATGTATCCAGATTTATTTTGTTATTCTTATGCAGTCTTTCATACAACATCAAAATCCTCACCTAAATCTATAAATGCAGGGTTTTAATGAGATATGAGGACATAAGGACTTTTATGCTCGTCTCTATAATTTTGGCTATCTTAGTGAAATTTAAGAATTTCTCTCCCTAAACTCTTTTTTCTCTATATATTTTCTTTTTATCTCTTCTCTCGATTTTCTCAAAATATTTTTTTGTTTTGTGTATGTTGAGGTTATTGTTAGTTTGATTCCGGCATTTTGCATTTACATATTTGGATTCTATAGTATACTCCTGGCCAAATATAGTGAACTTTATAGCAACTCTTAACCTTAATCTACAAACCAAAGATGTAACATTTCATTTTTCATGCTTGATTATGACCTTTTGCATGTCATAGTCGTGGAGTAAATCAACTTAAAGTTAACATGATAGCATCAATTTGCATGAGATTGATATGATCAACCCAATCAAATCAAGTAACTTTCACCTCCTAGATTTGAATTTTATTAAATACTCTAACTTTGGTTCAAAGCTCTTGAAAAATAACCACAGTGCGTGAATAAATTAGCTTGGCCCACTAAGATTGAAGTATTCTATTCTAGACTATTGCAAGCTCCTTAGAACAACGAGTTTGCCCAGTATGTATAGGTCA
Source organism: Dendrobium huoshanense (assembly GCA_016618105.1). Taxonomy (NCBI): domain Eukaryota; kingdom Viridiplantae; phylum Streptophyta; class Magnoliopsida; order Asparagales; family Orchidaceae; genus Dendrobium; species Dendrobium huoshanense. The sequence continues at coordinate 12,657,861 of CM028359.1, read as the reverse complement.
ATCATATAAAACCAAGTCACCCCATTTATCTATTGGAATCTTCAATATCACCACTTTGATCAGGTCATTATCGCCATATCAATTCATTGTCAAATCATCAGTCAAACATTTTACCCAAAATGTTGTTTGTGCTTTACACATAGCAAATATCAAGTTTCATTTATCTGCCATTATTATAAGTTTGTCTCATAAAATTGTCATTAGTAGAAGCTTGTCGTATATGTTAGTGATCATTTGAGCATTATCTCATTCAATTGATTCATACAATCCTATTTGGCATTTTCCCATGCATCCGATCACGTGGTCACCAAACTACTACTCCTGACGTGTAAAAGGGACTTTTGAGCATTTATACTTTGAGCTATCTTGTTGAGATTAAACATTTACATTTAGTCCATACAAACTCACCTTTGCATTGTTCTTTTAATGTAATGTAATATGCCTTGCTTCTTTGTAATGACCGTAAGTTGATGTAATCGAAACATTAAATCTCATGCTTTTTCTAGAATTTCTTTTATTTGTTCTTTGCATGTTTTTACAGTTCTCTCACCTAATTGGCTATAACTTGGTTTGATAAATCTTATTAATTGGGATTTGGACATGTACTATTCCACATGCCATTCATTGAATTTGTATTACATCTTTTTTATGCTCTTTTTGAGAAATGTCTTGTTGAATTCAACACTTCCTGGATTTTAATTTTATCAAATGCTTTAACTCTACTTCAAAACTCATGAAAAAATAACCGCATTGCCTAAACAAAATTAGTTTGGCCCACCAAGATTGAAGTATTTTATTCCAGACTGCCTTTGATTTCTTGAGAACAACTAATTTGCTCGGTTTGTATAGATTGATCATATTAAGACCAAGATACCCTGTTTATCCATGAAAATGCTCGATATGACCACTTTGATTAGGTCATTTCTGCCATATAAATTCTTAGTCAACTCATCAACCGACATATTATCTAAATGCCGTGCATGCTCGATACCTATGGCCAAGATATTGTTCTTGTACTTATGAAATTATGGTTTGCAAAAAGGTGGAGATTTTATCTTGGAGAAACTTAGAAATGGTATAGATGTTTTTAGTTGAGTTTTGGAGTTTGTGCGTGTTTCCAAAGAGATTCGATGTTGAATTAGTAGCAAGAGCGAGACTAGGCCTTAGAAATCCTAATCTTGCTGACTGGACATATGTTCCTGTTTTCTTAAAATTTTCTTATGGAACATAATTGGAAACACTTGAAAGGGTTTTAGGGATGTTTTTAGTTTAGTTTTTGAGTTTATGGAGTTTTTCCATGGGATTTTAGATGTTAAATTAGCAAAAGTAAAATTACTGGTATTAGGGAGATTATTGAAAATCTAATATGAATGACTTCTATTACTTATGAGATTTAGTGATTTTTTCAAAGTAGATGGCTTGATTATTTTTGTTGGTGGGGGAGATGTAGGGGAAGTATTAATTTAGATTAAGAACTATAGAAGAAATATAATAGATAAAAAAAAACCTACCCAAGGGGACCTCTTGGTCACAAAGCCTAAGGAGGAAGAAGTTGCAGAAATGCTTGCAAATTTTTTTCCTTCAAAATTTAACTAATCCTTCATTACATCATTCCATAAACTTTTATATAGCCTTCCTCAATATTTTAAACAAAAAGTTGAAATTAAAAGTGGTTAGAGTGATGGTTCGTTGAATTTAGGTGGTGGTTGGGTTTTTGCTTGGTGATGTGAAGGCTAACCCTTCTTTTATGCAGAGTGGGCTGATTTGGCTTCTTGGATGGCGGGGAATGATTTTTAACCACCCATGGCAGTCCCTAGACGCTATAGTTGAAGTTTACAAGTTATCATGTGGATTCCCACCAAATTGGGAGTCAATTGGAAGTGCCTTGGCTGGTCACTCTCAAGTTGCATGGTCTTGATTTTATCAAAAGTTCTCACTTACTCCATTTGACATTATACTGCACCTTTTTGTATAAAAGACTCATGAAATATTTTTATATATCTTATATGATTTAAATAACAAAGACATAATTCAAATATACTACTAAGCCACTACATATTATAATATAATAATATTACAATGCATGGCATAAATAATTAGACACAAATAAAAATTTAACTACAATAACAACAACAACATCAATCCTTTATCCAACTACATGAGTTTTTCTTCATTGTGTCCTGACACATAAAAATTTAACTATGGTCATTGCATCACTTCTTATCCTATATCATTAAATAAAAGTACATGGAAGTGAGGAATAATGGTAGGAAAGCCACCGCCTGAATAGATCTAGAATTAATCAAGCCATGTTATATTGTACTTTAAAATTCTTCTACCCCAGTCTAACCTGTCCATTTTCAAAATTGGAATTTTGATTTTTTTTGGCTGTGTTCACAATTCGCTCAAATGATGGTTATGGCAGGGTTTCTCCCTTGATGTCTTCTATGGATGGCAAATGTTGTTAGAAAATTTCCTATTTTTGTATGACGTGCTATGTACTTTTTTGCAAAAGAAATAGGAATTCAAACTTCATTTAGTTGACAGAGGACATTTTTCCTCCCTATTTTGGAGATGCTATATTCATTTGCTCATTTATTCTCATTACAATAGAATAATTTCAACGACGCCCATAATTTCCACATTTATTTTTAGTTGTAATTGAGTTTATTCAAATGTACAACTGTTTGCTTATTTTCCATCTAGTTGTTCATTTGTTATGCATCTACGAGTTCAAGATAAAAATACGTTTATTCATTACTAAATTCCTGATTGTTATTTTGTTCAGCTTTATGATTACCAATTTCATATGGGTCTACTACTTATGGAGAAGAAGATGCGAACATCTCAATTTGAAGAGCTCAGGGAAAAATTGACAGAAGCCAGGGAAAACTTGAAACGTGAGCGTGCAGCATTCTCCAGTACTTTATCTGAAAACAAAAAGCAGGAGCTAAGTATTCAGATTGCTTTGGAGACTGAAAAGCAGCATGTTGCTGATGTATGAAACTAGCAGATTACCCTTTTCCTATCCTCTCTCTCTCTCTCTCTCTCTCTCTCTCTCTCTCTCTCTCTCTCTCTCTGTGAATTTGCACCTGAACTATTCATTTTGAAAAGGTCAATTCAGAGTATAATTTTTTTGTCGTTTTCAACATGGTATTGTCTCAAAACTGATATCGTTTAGTTGTATTAAAAATTTCTCATAACCTTTTGTCAAGGGTAACTAGAAAGGCGTTTCACTTGAGGCATTCTTACGCAGTATTTCCTTTTTACCATACTTAGAGATTTACAGTTGATCTTTAAATAGCTTCTTGTGGCTTTCTAATTAAACTCAAATGATCTTCACATAGCTACTTTTAGGTTTCTAATAAGATTCTTTGAAACATTTGTTGCTCAAATTGTCAATAATATGTTGGACGAATTTGCTCTTTGACTAGGGACTCTTCCTTTTGTATTACGTTTTTTCCTTTATAGCTTAGATGCCGCGAAGGAAGAGCAGCTTTGTCTGAAAATATGGGGCTTCTTGCTTTGGAGAAGGATGTTAATTGAGCATAAAAATAAGGCTCATTAGTGATGCAGCCTATAGAATGCCTATATTTGTTCCTCACATGGATGGAAACTGCACCTTATTCATGAAATTCACTTATCATATCTTATTGTATTTTGGTACACTAAAGTTAAACAACTGGAAGCCTCTTGGTATGCAAACTGGGTTTCAACCCTTCATTTCTCCACCTTAGCCCAAAGAAAACTTTAGTATAAGCCAAATACGCCATACATAAACTGTTATATCATTTTTATTCATTCATGACTAACGACGTTGCAGAAATAATGATATTATCTGCTGGAAATGTATAAATGATAATTATGTATGGGATCTCCCTTATAAAAGCGGGTTGTCGGTAATACAAGTAGGAAATGCTTTGAGAAAATTCTGAAGGGAAAGTTTATGCAATGGGAGAATGTTCTATTATACTTATTAGTATATGTAATTTGCGTTTACTGTATTAGTTGAATTAGAGTAGATGAAAAGAGTTTTACCACTATTGCATTTAGCATTAGAATACTTGCTTTATGATGAAAATTACATGCATTACATAAAGTTGCTCAAAATTACCTTTCGTTCTCTAAAAATAATTTTTTTTACAGCTTGAAAGGACTATTTACAAAATGCTAGCTGTAGAGAAATATCTTACTGATCAAAGAGAAACTCTGCAAAGTTGGGAACCAAGCCTGCAGGAGCATGAGTTGGAGCTCAAGGGATCACAGAACTTCCTCGATGAAAGGATGATGAACATAACATATGAGAAAGAGGAATTTAGTGAAATACAGGAGGAAGTTGAAGAGAACCCGAATAGCTTTGTCATAAAGAATAATGCTTCTAGCTACAGGGAAGCTTTTATTAGCGAAAGACATCAAAATTTAGCTAGTAAAATGAAGGTTCTTTATAATCTTTTTTCTTTATTTGTATTGCCATCGTCGATGTTCTTTTCTCTTACTCTACTTTCTTCATTTGTGTTATGTTGATGGCAGGATGCTGCAAGTAAGCAAGAGAAGCTAGAAAAGAAAGAGAGAGATCTACTTACCACTCAAGTAAAGCTTCCTACTAGAGACAATGTAAGATCTTATTTTTTCAGTAATATTGGGTATCTATGTATAGAAAAGAAGTTAGTTGTGTAATAAGAAAATCTTGAACCCCCCTCTTTTCCCATTTTGACGCAGGCTCTGCAATCCGAGAAACTAGTGTTTGACCACGAGTTGGAGGGTGGAAGAAAATCATTAGACTGTGAATTACAGGATAAATTGAACAAATTGGGTATGCAAAATGCTGTTAAGGGAAAAGATGAAAGCCAGGCCATAGAAAATCGCTTGGCTCATAAAATGGAAGTTGAAACTGATGAAGTAAAAATCCAGAAGGACAAGGAAACTCTCAACACATTTTATAATAGACTGCAGAAGTTTAAACAAGAACTTATGAAGAAGAGGGATCTTTTACTTTCTCTATCCGAGCAGTGCAAGGCCTGTATGAACTGTAGTATTATATTTAGTGAAATAGACCTTGGAAGCCTTGAAACTTTTGAAGGAGCTGAACTTGCAGATGATGCCAATGAGAAAAGTAAACTGAACTTGCTTAATGCTGATAAGCTGGGAGGTAGTGCAGAGCAGCAGGAGGTTCTCTGTCATGCAACATCAACATTTGGGATTGATTCATATGATAGAAAAATGCATACCATAAATGAAGGATCTCGTAAAAGGCAGAGAGCATTTGACATTGAATTTAACTTTCCTGGACAAAAGCGCTACAATTTCAGACCTTCAACTATGTCAGTGATTTCTCTCTCTCTCTCTCTCTCTCTCTCTCTCTCTCTCTCTCTCTCTCTCTCTATATATATATATATATATATATATATATATATATATATATATATATATATATATATATATATATATATATATATATATATATATATATATATATATATATATATATAAGCCTAAAACAAACTTCATAATTTAACGGATAACGAGTTAGAATTTTGATACCCTAGTGAAATTTGTCTTGCTCATGGTACTTTATAGTAAAATCACTATTTTGGAATTACCTGAACCAATCCACATTACCTGTATTTCTAGGTTTCAGCTAGCATCAATCTTAATTTTGTTTTTTTTTTTTTTTTTTTGCTTTTTGGCTCTCAACAAACACGCCTCTTTATTTGGCAAAACTTTTGTCATGCAATATTACCTTGGCTGATTTTGTCATCTATTAAGCGCTCCTTTGCTCTTTTTTGAAACATCGCCATGGCAAGTACGATTCAATTCCATCACTAAATGCTTACAAAAATCCTTCAAAGAAGTGTTGTTAAGATCACACTCTTTAGAAGTGATGTGTGCGAAGCGCAGGAAAAGCTTATCACTTTGTTACGCCGGCCCAGGAGGGTCTGGCTGGACCGGTCCAGGAGGGTCTATTCTAGGCGACGGAATAGACCAGGCGGAACTCCTGGTTTGGGCGGAAGCCTTGTGGGCGGAAGCCTTGTGGAGCCCACCATGGGCTCAATGCAAGATTAGGAGGGAAATTATTTGAACTAGGGGCTGTTTAGGTATTTTGAAATATTCCTTTGTCTTTAATTAGGAGTTTTGGAGGGATTTAGATTATCTTGAATTAGAATTATTTTGAGATCTAGGGTTTGGTGTTCTTGGGCTCTTGGCTTTGCCGGAGATCGTTGGAGAGTTTTTCCTTCCTCTCGAATTGAAGGAAAGTTGTATCTTGCAAGTGCTTTTCATCTTCTATTGAAATAAAAGTGTTTGCTTCGTTTCCCTACGAGTTCTACTGCTTTTCTCTCAGATTTTTCTGTTTCCTGCTGTTAAACTGCTGTGGACAGCAGTTTCGCTGTTAGATTTTCACTGGTTGGGATTAGGATTGCTTGCAAACTCAAATATTACCTTGGGGTTACTTGCGAACTCAAGTATTTCCTATCACACTTTCACCCAAAAGCACAAAGAACTAAAGTACATTTTCAGGTGGTGAAACAAAAACTTCATTTCTAAAGAGCAAAGCTTTCAAAAACACCCATTTTAGTTTTACAGGTTGTTTCGATAATATAGTGTAATAGTGACTATTTTCTTAACTTTTATGTTTGAGATAGGAAACACTTGTAGAAATTTAGGAAAAGCTTGGCTAAAATTTGATTTAAGCAATTTCAGAAAACCAACGACAAGAAAATCTAGAATAGAACATGCAAACACATTTTATATTGAAAGTTTTATGAAAGAAAAGACAAGACACAAGTGGATCTTCAATTGGAGAGGGAGATCCAGCTCTCCCAAATCTCTAATTCTCGGCTAGAGCTCAAACACCATAAGACCAATCTAATTTCAACCAAATTCAAGATGCCCTAACCCTTGGAAAACAAACTATTTAATGCGTACAATCCAAAAGGAAATCTCTAAATAATCCCTACATTCAAATTTCCCTCCTAAACTTCTTCTAAAACCTTCCTAATATGCTCTTTTGAATTGGGTGGTTTGATCGGCATGTGCAGGAAGCGAACTTCTTCGTCTATGTTGTCCGTAAGCCGGAGCCCATATGAGCCAGCTGGACCGGTCTAACAATACTCCCCTCCCAAAGAACCATCTTGTTCGCATGGTAAAAAGACGACACACTCCATTCCCTCGTCATCACAAACGGTAAGAATATGAAGAGTTTGGTCCTTACACCTGTGGCCCAACGTATATCTCTCGTCACATATGAAACAGAGCCCCTTCGCCCTTTTCTCCTGTAATTCTGTTTCTGTGAGCTTCTTGAAGTTGTCCCCAGGTCTTCCTCATGTAGACTTTTCCTTCAAAGTCCCTCGAAGAGTATCTGGTGTTGGCTCTTTGGATGTCAATAAGGTGATGGTCATCCTATACGAGCCTCTTGAGCTGCTGCTTCCCGTTCCTCTCTCAATGTGCTTTTGATCCTCCAACTGAGCTTGCTCCATAGCCTCTGTCAAGTCACAAGGCCTCATCACTCTAACCACTGCACGGATCTCTGGTTTCAGTTCCTTCATGAAGTTCCCCTCCAGTATAGTTTCTGGAAGCCGATCCAGTCGACTAGCAAGGTACTCAAATTGCTCACGATACTCCACCATCCCCTCCTGCATCAAAGTGAAGAACTGCTCATAGAAGTCCCGTCCCCTGCTGGTTTGGAAATATTCCAACAAGCAGTCCTTAAACTTTCTCTAGGTCCTCCACTGGTACTATGCTAAAGTCTTTCCTTCCAAGCACATCACAGCTGTCGTAATCTCTCCCCCTCTGTCAACCTGTTAATGATAAAGTATCTTTTCACCTTGTAGATCCACCAATGGGCATCCTGTCCCTTAAAAAAAGCATATTCAGCTTCCTCACCCTCAGATCGCCTCCGTTTCCTTTGTTTTCTTCATACTTTCTCATTCCCCAAGGGGGTGGTTCCCCCCAAGTGTTCTAACCATCCCTTCTACGTTCATACCCAAGTCTTTCATCAAATTCTCACATTCTCCTTTCAAATTCAGCACCCCTTGGACCATAACAAACCCCTCCCTTTTAAATTTAGCCCCCCTTTGGCCATAATTATCCATTTTCCTTTGAAATCCTGCCCCCTTCTCTCATAATCAGAACCCTCTTCATTCTTTCCGTTCCTCCTCATGCCTCTCCCCATACCCTCTACCTGGCTCCTCCCTAAAAATAAGCTCTATGGGAGGTATTCTCTCTTCTCTCTTTCAAGTCTCCACCTCCTGATCTTCCATTTGTCTTATTGGATTAGAGTTTTCCCTTCCTAGGTTGCTGGAGACTTCCCTCGCCTCTTACGACGTCATTTTGGATTGGCACTCGAGAAAACTTCTTCAACATCTCCACAATGCTAGAAAAATTCCTATCCATCTTCTCGTGGATGGCTGAAATTTGACTTTTGACATTTGAAAATTGAGTGTGGAGATCTATATTTTTTGTTTAAAGTTGTCCGATCTTCCCTTCCAACTCTTCAACCTTTCTTCCTGCTATGGGAACTTGGATTTGGACTCCAATAGCAAAGAACAACAAGTTTGGCGCAAATTATAGCCTCAAATCAGCAAAAAAACAACAAGATCGGATATTGTATGCCGCAAAATTCAATGATGAAGCTTCTATTTCAACCCAGGAAATTGTTTTGATACCAATTTGATAGGAAACACTTGTAAAAATTTAGGAAAAGTCTTGGATGAAATCTGATTTTAGCAATTTCAGAAAACCATGAAAAGAAAATAAGGAATAAAACACACGAACACTTTTTTTTTTATTAAAAATATTATGAAAGAAAAAGGCAAGATACAAGTGGATCTTATTGGAGAGGAAGATCTGTCTCTCTCAAATCTCTAACCACCGGCTAGAGCCCAAACACCCTAAGAACAATCTAATTTCAACCAAATTCAAACTGCCCTAACCCTAGGAAAACAAACTATTTAATTCATACAATCCAAAAGGAAATCTATAAACAGTCTGTACATTCAAATTTCCCTCATAAACTAATCCTATGTGGGCTCCGAAAATTCGGCCTCGGCCTCCGCGTCGCTTTTTTTTCTTCGGCGAGGGAGTTTTAACGAACTAAGTTCCGGGGTAAATTTTGGAAGGCAGATGGGTTTGTAGATAAGACACTACCCAGAGATTTCGCCCTCATTTTGTGAGGACTTTATGATCTGAGTTCTGGTTTCCTATAGGCGCAAGCCCCTATAGTTAATTACCCCTCTCGATCACGAGAGAGAACTTTCGATTAAGGCTAGTCGTCAATCAGATACGTATAGAGATACGTGTTATCTGGCATATAGTAGCAGCAATGGTTTGGATATTGGTAGAAATTTGATTTGGATTTGGGCCACCATCGTTCACTTAAAGCGGATGGTGGGGGAATGGATGATGGACCCGATCAAGATCCCATGGTTCCGTCGTCCCGGGCCATCGTGGTCCCTGGTCTACTTAGTCAGAGGAGGTAGTCGACCCAACCTGACAGAAGGATCCTTGTCGGCAGCCATGGGTTGCTTCGTCCAAGGGGACCTTGTAGACCGGGGTTGGATGTTTGTCTAAGGGGACAAATTTGAATCCACCTTAGCTAACAGAGGGCTTTGTGCCCTATCGATCATATCCTATTGATTCATATCTCAAGGATTTGATGTCAGTAAGGAGCGTATTGGCTCTGGCCATAACCGAGATATCGTGGTGCCATTTGGCGGCGAAACCACGCGGTTCAGAGGGCCCCGGGTCGTCATAACCGTTTATCCTGCGGTGGCCATTTAGCGGCAGACCGCCGGTTAGAGGACACGTACCACGTCCTTACTGGCAGGAGATTGTTTGAGAATGGATCATAGTGATATTTTCGACTAGGCATTTCGCTCTTTGTGAGCTAGAGTTTATTTAAATTTGTCCACCCCGGCAGACTGTTGCGGAGGGTGGATGGATTTTGCTTTAAGTAATTGATGGATTTATTTCAAATTTAAATATCTGGGCTTTGGGATTTGTGGAGCTTTAGATTTGGACTTTTGGGAGACATAAAAATGCCTAAAATTAACCCCTCCGGTTGAGATCTTCTTTCAACACGGCCATCATCGGGGTGTAATGTTTGGATTTTGTATAGGTTTGAGGGCATTTTTGAAATATATTGTGGACCCCTCCGGTTGAAATAAGCAATCAACACGGCCATCATCGGGGTGTTTAGGGATCATTTCCATTTGATTGAACCTTGTCGACCCTATCAACTTATCGATAGGGGATCGGGTTTCATAGGCTTTGTGCCTTTTGTTTAGTGAATTCTCTTGATTTTAGGCCTTGAAGGCCTAAAAAGAATGTATTTATCCGCAAGTGGGTACTTATGAATATCCCGATCTCGTCGTAGGCGTCACACCGGGTTCCCATCCCACCACGCTAGAGAAAAGCGTGTATAGGCGGTTTTCCTGTGTGCCACGAACACCGAGAATAGGTTTGGAACCGAGGGCCGCTCGCCTACCTTGTCGTGGGTGTCGCGCCGGTTGCCCCTCCCACCACGCTAGAGAAAAGCGTGCATAGGCAGACCACCGACTCGACACGCATGCCGAGGTAAGAAAGCAAGCCTAGGTTCCAGAAATTATACCTTGGGCGGCCAGCGGATCGGCGGCGGTCGTCAGTGAAGGCTCGGGGACCGAGGCGGGAGAAGGCACGAGGCATATAAGCATTTCATCATCATTATTCTTTATTATAATTTATATTAATTATAATAATAATTAGATAATTATTAATAATAATTAATTAATAATTAATAATTAATTATAATTAATAAACTAATTATAATTATAATTAATCAATGATTAATTATAATTAATAATTAATTAGTAATTACCAATTAATTATAATTAGATAATTAATTGTTATAATAATTAAATAACTATTAAATATAATTAATAGTAATTATAATAAAAATAATAAAGAATAGGATTAGGGATTTACGGCTTAAATCCCGTATTTACTAGATCCCTAATTTCGGTGGATTTATGGGATTTGGCCGTGGAAGCGCGCTTGAGGGAGAAAGTTACCTACAGAACAGCGAGCTCCCGCTCTTGTTTCCGATCCGAGCGGGAAGGGAAAGTCGTTGAATGAGCGAGGTCGGACAGCCTAAGGAGCCGAAGGAGCGGCCCCTGCAATCTCTACACCTCCTGTGAAGTACCGAAGCTGGACAACAACGAGAGAGGGGGAGGCGTCGAAGGAGCCAAAGTCGAACGCCAATGAAGGCGCCGGAGAAGCCGTGCGAAAGGTAGAAAGTTGTCTCACAGCCGCGAGCTCTGTACGTTGCTTCCGATCAAAGCATCGGAATTTCCGATCCTTCCAGGGATATCGTCGAAGGAGCGGAGTCGGGCAGCCAGAGGGATCGAGCGAGCTTCCGAGCTGCTTCCGATCAAATGTTGTAACTTCCGATCCGGCTCGGAGGAGAAGAGCGAGAGAGTAAGCGAGATCGCGAGAGGAGAGGCCGAAGAGAAGAGGCCGAAGGCCTCGTCGCTTTGGGCTTTTAACGACTCGAACGAGTCGTGCGAGCGATCGTGGGGAGAAACGACGTCGAGTCGTGCGAGGAGTGGCGACGACAGGGGCAGTCGTGCGAGGCGCGACGTGGGGCTGCAGGGAGTAGGTAAGATTTGATTTCTTTTTTTTTTTTTGTTTAAATTTTACAGGTCAACATCCTAAAACTTTCCTAATCTGCTCTTTTGAACTGGGAGGTTTGATCAGTATGTGCAGGAGACGGACTTCTCCGCCTTATTATCTGTAAGCCGGTCCCATATGGACCAGTTCGTTTTGTAATCAAGAGGGAACTATTTAGGAAGGTACTTAATCAATGGGGAATTATTTAGAAATTTTTTTAATTATAATTGTGAGGGAATTATTTGAGGTAAGAGATTTAATTTGAATTTAAAATCTAAGAGGGAATTATTTAGGGAAAGGGAGGAGGAATAAAGGGGGGATTGTTTAGGAAAATTTTAATTACAATTGAGAGGGAATTATTTAGGGTAAGAGATTTAATTTGAATTCAAATATGAGAGGAAATTATTTAGATAAAGAGAGCTGATTTGAGAGTGAATTAGATGAGCCTATTAAAGGCTAACAAATAGGGTGATTTCATAGTATGTTTTGGAGTTTGCTGAATTTAATTTATTCTTAAGTTATTTGGGCTCTAGATGACTGCTAGATATTTGGGAGAGTCGTATCTTCCTCTCCAATTATATCTTTCATTTCCCTTTATAGTTCTTTCAATAAAATTTGTTTTGGAGCATTATTCTTCCCAATTTTTTGTGTTTCATTCACTTATTTATGTGAAAAGTGCATCCACTTCCTATCAAAATCTTTTTGCATTTTTGCTTGCACATTGTGCTTTGAAATGCATTAGTACAAAGCAACATTTACTATCCATTGATTAATGCTGCGTGCTTTAGTTTCGTGTTGTATAAACTTGACTAAACTAAATGATCGTGTTAGTTTTCAAATTTCTAAAGAGCATTTGTCTTTGCTAATGTATTATAAAATTGTCTACTTAAGTTGGCTGGGTGACGAGATAATCATCAGGTATAGTTTTTAAAATTTAGTTCCTGTATATCTTGAGTGATAGACCAAGCAAAAGGGTAAGAATCAATGGAAAGACAGCTTTGGTTGGCCAGCTAGCAAACACAAGTTGGTTGGGTTTTAAGGATGGCCAACATAGAAGATCTTTGGCCCATTCCATTAGTTGAAGCGAACTTTGTCTTTGGGAAATGAGATTTTTCATATTTTAGTCCGTTAGTAGGGAAAATTTTGTTCCACATATAATATTGATAAAAAAATTATGATAACCATTAAATAGACTTGTTTACCAAGTGAAAAAATAAGAACCTAGATCAAAGTGAAAGATAAGAAATGGATTCCTTCATTAGTTTGCCGCTGATCCATTAAGTTGCCAAGGAAAATTTGCTCATGTTGATATTTCTCTTTTTGTTAGGTGTTTGCCTCCGGAAATTTGGAAAGTAATTAGGATGATTTTTGTGTTTTGACAACATAAACATTATTGTCTTAGCATGTATGCTCTATTTTTTCATTACATGTTCTCCATTTTATTAGAGAGTTAACCATGCTCTCCATTTTCAAGCCCCTAAATGTGTGATTTAGGCTTCGTTTTGGGACGACTTTCTTACTGCTTCTTAAATCAGCGTTGTAGTACAAAATTTTAAATATTTGTACTAAAAATCCGCTTTAAGAAGCAGTAAGAAAGTTGCCCCAAACGAAATCTTACTGAATATGCACTTTAATTGACAGCCTTGTATGATCAGTTGATTAAGGCTTCGTTTGGGACGGCTTTTTGCTGTTTCTTAAAGCTGGTTTATAATTTAAAATTTTTAATTTTTGTACTAAAATTTACTTTAAGAAACAGTAAAAAAACCGTCCCAAACGAAGCCTAACTATAATAAAAAGCTGCAATGCTATATTAGTGTGTGATAGAGGAATGGGAAAGCAGCATGTACATAGCTGATTGCATCCTTTTCATTGTTCCAGAATGAGAATACTATTCTGATAAAAATATTTACTTTCATTATTTGTTTAATTATCAGATTGAAGGTTTTGATCAGCAAAATGCAGTCTGAACATCTATTCGGGACAGCCAGTGATGAAAAGGGTATTTATTATGAACCAAGCAGTTCAGATTAATGCTTGTTTGTTGGCTCGATCTTAAAGCACAGAGGTATCGAAGTGACAAATGAATACTTCTGAATGCAGATTATTTTATCTCAGAAGAATAGTCTTTGTTTTATTTACTTTATTTAAAAAATATTGAAGATTTTCATCATATACTTGCAAACATTTTCAGTTTTTCGCATTGTTGTCAGCATTACGTTTGAGCTATTCTTCATTTTGAAACTCCTCGTTTGTACAATCATTCAATGTTTGTGTAATTCTCCAAATAGTAGGGGTGGAATTAGCCTCTCATTTGAAAGTGAAAAAAATAGGATTGTGAAATTCATAATTTTATGTATGAAATAGAAAAAAAAATTATAAAATTTGGGTGAAAGCCGTCAAAATAGTTAAAATGATTATTCTTTTAAGAAAACATAATTTTTAGACTGGGCAATTGTCCACACTGAGCTCTTTCTAGTTTCACCCCTGCTAAATGATAGCTTGAAATTATGATTTTCACCAAGTTGACATTACTTTCAAAATTTGGGGCTTGTTTCTATTTGAAAGCTAAACTTACAATAACTTAAATTGAGTAATATGCTTATATAAATGTATATGTGTGTATTTAGCAAAAGATTTAAGCAACAAAGAAAATGCCAAAAGAGAGATCATTCTCCATAATTAGAGTATATTAAAATTATAAATAACACATATTCTGATTATAAATTTATTGATAAGACATCATAATAAGTCTAATATTTTTCCGCAAACTTACGATGCATCTTTAGTAGATATCTTTGGGAGTTTGTCTATTGAAAAGCAAAAGAAACGGAGCTTATGTGACTTAGGCTTTGTTTGGGAAAGAATTCTTACTGCTATTTAAAACAATTTTTCAGTAATTTTTTTTTTCAAAAAAAAAATATACTAAAAAATTATTTTATAAAACAATATGAAAGCTCTTCCAAACGAAATCTTAGTAAGCGTGCTAATAAAATGGATAGAAAAGAAAAAACAAAGAGCAAGCTAAGAGCCATGTTGAAGGTGATGATCAGTGATTTGACAAACAATTTCAAATTTGTTTGTTACTGTCATAAATGAATAAATTGTAAGAAATTTGAATATCATTTATATTATCCCGATAGATAGGACTAGTACGAAAAAAAAAAAAAACACGCCCATATTTGCAAGCAACAACCACCAAATTATCTTAATGGAAATACTCGTCATAGCTCGATGTTTTATGTAATGATCAAAACATATCTTACTATTTAATTCTTAACTCACAGAGATCCAATAAATTAAGTAAATTCATTTGCATGAAAGTGTCTTAAAATATTTTATGATTTCACTACAGAGCTTACGAGAAACATCAAAGTTCATATGCATAACAACAAACTTTCATCATACAATATGTTAGCATTCTTAATATCTAACATCAAAATGGAGAGGGTTGTAAATTCTAAATATGAACATCACTTAGATTTCATTTGGGATTGTTTTTTTTTTATTGTTTTTTAAAATAGATTTTTAATAAAAATTGCTTTTAAAAAGCAATAAAAAAGCCATCCCAAACAAAGCCTTAGACTCAACTATATATGTCATTTTCTCTATTTAAAATAACAGCTAGAATAAATGTTGAGGTTCTTTGGTCATTACAAGATAATGAACTATTTTAGACCAACATTATGAAATATAAGGTCGAAACTCAATCTGAAAGCTACATAAAAATAAAAATAATAATAATAATAAAACCCGAGCGAAACCTGCCATTAGCACAAACATTTGAGGACTTTTTTCTCTTAAAGGCTCACCTAGAAAGTATATGGTCCCCCTTATACAGACATTATAAACATATTAATTATTACCATACCCAACATAACAAGATATTTTCTTAAGCTCACTATATTTTCATCATTGAACATTTAAATATAAATATCATTCGTCTTGAACATGTTAATCAACTATATGCATAACAATATAAATTGGACATACTATCTAATGTTAGATTCTTAAAATTATGTATACGCACGCTTGTACATTTTAAAATTAATACAAGACCATTTAATTATAAATGATATAATTTGATCACCATCTCACTTAAATTTAAATGAATCCACCTTCAATTAAATTCTTCAGATATAAAATTAAATATTATTTCTTTTATAAAAACATTATGCCATTGACATCTTTAAATAATGGTAGAGCAATTAAGGAATATATTGATCATTATAAAAATAATTATCATGATTTATTATCTTTCAATAAGTGATAGCCAAAATTTTAATTAAAAAAAAAAAAAAAAAGCATGTTATGTCATCCCCTCTCTCCACCTTCCATTGAGGTTCTTGTTAGACCAGTCCCTGTTGGACCGATCCAGCCGGCCCCTTGCCAAGGGCCGACCCATGTTTATAGAAGGCAACAAGAGAGAGGGAGAGGGGGATGGGGTCCACTAAGGATTCAAAGTCAAACAAGTTGGAGCCAAAGGAGAGGCGACAAGGGCTAATATGTAATTTGGCAAATTGTTTAATTTTTTGCTATAAGGAGAGGTTAAGGTTAGAGCTATGCTTTGTTTTGTGGTTGATTTCATAGTTCTTATTCTTGGTGTCTTGGGCCCTAGATTCATATAGGGATTAGGAGAGAACAATCTTCCTCTTGAATTGAGGATCAATTGTATATTGTTTTATTCCTTCCGTTGGTTTGCTTTCTACCATAAAAACTATTGTTTTTGCTTGTTTTTCATTAGATTTGTGGAGTTTTCCCGCTGTTTTAGTTAATCACTTAATCTTGTTAGGGTTTACTTGAAATATTCAAGTATTTCCTATCAAATTGGTATCGTAGCAGATTTTGGGACCGTTGTGGGCTATTTATTTGAAATTTCAGCAGTTGTTCTTTGTCCGGAGGAAGGGTTTCTTGCTGATTTTTTTATCAATATTCAGATTTTTGAACATACAAAAATTTCAGATACTGATGGCTGCAAAGAAGATAAATGCGTTGGAGGAACACCTTGAAGGGGTGATGAGCCAAATGAAAATAACGGTAGAAGATGGAATTTCATCCGTAGAAGACAAGGTTTCTTTTGTGGAAGACAGTTTTTGATCTTCATGTGATGGTGAAGAAGCTATTGAAAAATCAAATTCAAATAGCGACATCGGAGACAAAGGGGCCGGTGGGAAGAACTGCGAATTCTGAATTTCGTAGGAGGGAAAACAATGTGGAGATCATGGAGGAGAAAGGGGGAAGGAATGGAGAGATGCATGTATATGGAGACAATGAACTAAGGAGTGTTGGTGGGGAGAGAAAAGAGGAAACTTATGGTAGGAGGGGTGTTGATTTTGAAGAAAGGAGGGAAAGTGAAGAGAGGTTTGAAGATGAGCGTGTAAGGGAAGATCAGGAGTCAAGGGAGAACCAAGCACTTTGGAAAGGGTTATGGAGGAATTCGGGTAAACGATGGAGATCTGAAGGTGAGAAAGCTGAAGATGCCCATTTTAAAAGGGAGGGCGCACACGGGTGGATCTACAAGGTGGAGAGGTGTTTCACCATCAATGGGCTGACGAAGGAAAAGGTGACAGCAACAGGTTTATGTTTGGAGGGGAAGGCGTTGTCCTGATATCAATGGAGGGGTCAGAAGAGACCCATACATAGTTGGAGGGAATTCAAGGAATGCTTATTGGAAATTTTTTGAATTGGCAGGAGAGGAGACTTCCATGAGCATTTCTTTGCACTAGTACATAATAGATCAGTGGTCAACTACCGCGAGAGATTTGAGCACTTGGCCAGTTGAGTGGGGCAACTATCAGAGATGGCATTGGATGGTAACTTCATGAAGGGACTCAAATCCGAGATCAGAGTTGCGATGAGGGTCATGAGGCCTCGTGACTTGGGGAGGCAATGGAGTAGGCACAATTAGTGGAAGATCAAAAGTATCTAGAGAGGTGAGCCAGGAACAACAATTCAGTAGGCTCTTACAGGATGACTACCACTCTTCTAACACACAAGGGTCCTGTAGCAGGCGATCTTCGTGATACCACCAGGGAGAAGCCAGTAGGAGGAGGAAGTGGGGGAAATTTCAAAAGACAGATGGAGAGGGAGATGCAGAAGAAGAGAGCAAAGGGATTATGCTTCAGTTGTGATGAGAAGTATACTACAGGAAATAGATGTAGGGATCAAACTCTTCAGGTTCTCATCGTTTGTGATGACAATGGAACTGAGGAGGGAGGTGAGGGTGAGGTAGATGAATAGATGGATGGCAAGCTGCATCTGGATGTAGTGGAGGTATTCTTCAACTCAGTGGTAGGATTCACCTTAAATGATACCATAAAAGTGAAAGGGGAAATAACATATATGGAGGTGGTAGTGTTGATTGATAGCGAGGTTACCCAAAATTTCATTTCCAGCCAGGTTGTGAACCAATTGGGGATGAAATTGATGGATACAAGGTGCTATGGAGTGATGATGGGCATATGGAAGGTGGAGATGTGACAAGGAATATATAGGGGAGTGATTTTGATCATACAGGGGATACATGTGATGGAGAATTTTCTCTCATTCGAGGTAGGGAGCACTGATGTCATCATGGGGATGAAGTGGGTGCAGACCTTAGAAGACACCAAGGTCAACTAGAAGGCATTGACGATGGAGCTGATGGTGGAAGGGAGAAGAGTAGTGATAAGGAAAGATGGGTGGCTCTCCAAAGCCATGGTGTCACATAAAACCATGGTGAGGAGTATCCAAGAAGTTGGGGAAGGGTACATGGTGGAACTACATAGGCTAGAGGGGATCAAATTGGAGGAAGGAGGGAAAGTCCCTCTTTCAATACGACTATTGATCTAGCAATTTAGTGAGTTTTTTCAGCCACCGTAGGGATTGCCACCACTAAGAACAGGAGCATGCTATCACTTTGAAGGAAGGTGTGTCACCCATCAGTGTCAGACCCTACTACTATCCAAAATTACATAAAATTGAGATTAAGAAGCTAATTAGAGATATGCTAGAAGCAGGGATTATCAAACCCAATGTTAGTCGTTTTTTTTAACTTAGTATTACTGGTTAAAAAGAAAGATGAAAGTTGGAGATTTTTTATGGACTACAGGACGATAAATAAGGAAACTGTGCTAGCCAAATTTCTCATCCTAGTGATCAATGAGCTTTTGGATGAGTTGAGTGGAGCGGTTATTTTCACCAAGATAGATTTGAAGTCCGAATACCATCAGATCAAGATGGAGGATGTGCCTAATACGGCTTTCAAAACTCATGAGGGGTAAAATGAGTTTCGAATGATGTCTTTTGGCATCACTAACGCCCCAACCACTTTCCAATCCCTCACGAACAAGGTCTTCAGACCTCATCTCAGGAGATTTGTGTTCATTAATGATATCCTGGTTTGTAGCAAGTTAGAGGAGAAGCACTAGGAGCACTTAAGGGTTCTAGAAGTGTTACAGGAGCACTAGTTGAAGGCCAATCTGAAGAAATGTTATTTTCCCCATGCTAGCGTGGAGTACATAGGGCATATCATCTCTAAGGAGGGGGTGGAAGCATATCAGGCCAAGATTGAAACTATGTTGACGTGGAAAGTACCAAAGAATCTCAAGGACTTAAGGGGATTCCTATGACTGACATGATACTACAGAAAGTTCGTGAAGGGGTACAACACGATGGTATAGCCACTAACAAGGCAGTTGAAGAAGGATGGTTTTTTTATGTGGGGAAGCAGACACAACAGCTTTTGAGAGCCTAAAGAAGACCATGACTACTGTACCGATCTTGGCCCTACCAGACTTTACTCAAATCTTCATAGTATAGACAGATGCCTCAGGATATGATTTAAGAACAGTACTCATGCAGAACCATCGACCCATCACCTACTTCACCCAAGTCTTGATAGCCAGGGCAAGACTGAAATCAGTTTATGAGAGGGAGTTGATGGCGATTGTGTTAGCTATCCAAAAGTGGCGGTTCTACATGTTGGGTCGACATTTCATCGTCAGGATAGACTAGAGGAGCCTAAAGTACTTGTTGGAGCAAAGGATGGTGACTGAGAAGCACCAGAGATGGTTGTCCAAGTTGCTGGAGTATGATTTTGAAATCTAATACATGCCAAGAGTGAAGAATAAAGAGGCATATGCCTTATCCAGATGTATAGAGGAGATACATGCGATAACAGTGTCGATACCATTGATGTTAGATTGGGAGGCCATAAAGGAGAAGAATTCATGGGATGATGAGTTGAGAAATATCAGGTCTGATTTGTTGGAGGAGAGTAGCCACCCAAGATATTCTCTAAATGGTGAGAGGCTTCTGTACCAAGGGAGAATTTTGATGTCTAAGACATCAGTTCATATTCCACACCTGCTCCAAGAGTTACATTGGAGCACTGTTGGGGGTCATTCAGGAGTGCAAAATACGTATAGGAGGAGACTCACCTAAAAGTTGTATTGGAAGAGGATGTACAATGATGGGAAATAGATGGTAGCCAAATGTAAGACCTATCAGAGAAACAAGTACATGGTCATGTCTCCAACTAAAAACAAGACTTTTCTAAAGCTTTATTAATCAGATTCATAGAGTTAAACTTCAAACTTTTCTGATCCTAATGATATTTGGATGGCTTGATGATTAAATAGATGGCATCATTTTTTTGGTCCTAATGTTGAGTTTCCAAAAGTATTCGATGCTCCCACATTAATAAAGTGATTTAAATATATTTTTTTAAAGTAGTATCTATATTTTAAATTTGGACATGAATTGGATCATAAAAAAGATTTTGAGCTCCTTCTGAGGTCTTGAACACCACAAAACGCTGAGCATTACAATCAAGAACACAAATGCTTTAACAGCCCACAAGCTAAATTCTAGCCAAATGCATACATATCTACGCCTCCAGCAAAAGGAATGTCATGGCTGCTTTGTTCAGAATATCTAACAAGAGCAAAACACAGTTTTATAGCTGAAATCTGACATACCTCTGATGTTAATCACACCGTTTGCACAGAGTTCTTTTCTGCAAGAGAGGAAACCTGGATTTATATGGCCTGCCAATTTCATTGTCACTTTCTTCACTATCTGAAACAATTATCATCCTTATATCCACTGGGTTTTCCTCCACTTCCTCGCAGTTTTCTTTCGGCATTTTCTCATCAACATCTTTAGTACTTCCAGTAGCAATGGATGGCACTTGATTAGGTGCAATGTTCTCTATGTTTTCACTGCTAATCTTTCTAAATGGTGTTGCCGATTGTAGAGATAGCTTACCACTCATTACCCTGAGCTTCTTCCTATTTCCCTCAGTCTCATCAACTGGTTTATCTGAGAGTATCTTCGCAGTTGAAACTTCTGGCTGACGATTCATGGAAAGAGGCAAAGGTTGTTGAGCATCCTGCATTTGCTGAAGATCAGTCATCTGGGCTCAAAATGCTGTCGGGAAAGCTAAAGTACATTTATGCACTAATTATATGATTAAATTCAAGGGCGGATCCAGCCTTAAGGGGCGGGGGTCAAACTTATAAGCAAAAATGTAGAGTTTTTTTCATAAATATCATTACAATCAAAATTTGTTCCGATGGCGCTGCCTCTAGACCCCTATTTGTTCATCGTTGTACGCTTTACAGATATATCAGGGGTCCAAGGGGTAACGCTCCCGGAACAAATTTTGGTTGTAAGGATATTTTTTTATTCTTTTTACTATTCCTCTTTGTATTTTGTTCATCGTTCTCTAACAATAACATCTCTACACAATGTGTTTAATTATGTTGGGGCAATTGCCTAAAGACTATAATATTTCAACACTTATAGGGGGACAATTGCCTAAAAACCCTTGTAATAAAGACTAAAAAATACATGGAGGGAAAAATTACTTAAAGAATCATATAATAAAGATTTTTTTTTTAATATTTTTTTAGGGGCTCCATAGGCTTAAGATGGATCCGCCCATGGTTACATCTAAAAAATTACATCATAGGAAACAGTTCCTTACCATATGCAGATTTGGGAATATGCTGTCATGAATATCCTTTGCTGCATTTAGAGGATTAGCGTATCTCTTAGTCCAATCTCGTGCTTTCTCATCAAAAACTTTTCTATTGTATTTGAACTCCCTACTCTGCAAACACAAACAAGACACATCAATGAAGAAATGAATTTCTTGTAAATCACTTCTTATATCAATTACTAGCATCCAGCTTACAACTTCAGCCATTAATCCATCGTCAGGGTTGGGCTCACTCAGTAACAAGCCAATGCTCATCATTACTGTAGAAATGTTCAATGATGGTTGCCATGCTCCCTGCATTTTCATGGTTTAAAAATAATTAAATATATATGTAATTTCACATGCACAAATAACCCTAAATGCTCTTAATAACAAACAAGGAACCTACTGTGAGGCTTAGTTGGGAATTCAAACCTATCCTTAAAAAAACCTGCTATGAGGCTTACCTTTGGAGGTAAATTGAGAATATCAAGACAGATCCTTCCTCCATTGTCAATGTTAGGATGGTAGATAGGGGTAACAAAAGTTACATTAGGTGGCTGAAAAGGATACCTGTGTTTTTCAGCATGGTGAACATGGTGATTACCGTCTAAAAATATTTAGCGAGAAGACCAGATAGTTAAATAACCTCTCAGGAATTTGAATATTAAGAGAAAAAAGTCCTTCGCAGTAAACCGTTCCTTCTGGTCCTCTTAATCCTATAAATCATCATTTAATGAAGTTAAGTTTTATTGCATAATTGGATGCAACAACAAAGAGTTATGCTAGTCTCTAAAAAAATTTATTCGAAAAATTATTTGGCTTATTCCATAGGTGAACTGATCAAATTCGAAAGTGTCATTCACTTTTGCTTAAGAATTTTTATTATTGCACATAATTAGGCAGGAGTTGGTAGGGTCAATTTGGTTTCAAACTAGATTATCGTTGGAAGCGAAGCAAATCAAATATTAGAATTACAAATAAAAACTAAATCATTAAAATATGAAACCAAATCGAACCAAATCTAATGATTTTGACCCAAAAAAAAAAAAACAACGTTCATATGATTTTTAACTATTCTTGAAACAATATAATACAAGTAGTTATAAATTCTTTACTAACGAATATATATTTAAAAACTATCGAGAGAAGCATCAATAATAGACAAAGTTGACACAAATGATAAATGAAAGGTAATTATTTTATATTTTCTAATGAACTATAACTAATTTGCTTTTCTTTTGAGAAAAACTCAAATCAAAACCAAATCATATATAACAGGTTTAGATAAAATCTTAAATTCCGAACGAACTGAACATAGCCGAATCAATTGATTGTTCCAGTTTAATTTAGTCAGTTTTTTGTAGATCCCTATAATCAAGTGCTTACAAGGCATGAGTTTTTGTTTAGATTTTTTGGGGGACTGGCATTTTTAGCAATAAAATAGCATAAACTATCATGAGACTTGACTTGTAAAAATATCGGAATGCAATATAAGGGAAAGATAAAGAAAATGAAACTTACGGGCTTCAATGCTTGACAAAGACGATAAAGAAGTGTTCCTATCGGAAAGAAGGGGAAAGGAAACGCCTGGAGGGGGGTCGACCACAAGCTGCTTTATCTCCTTTTGCATCCTCAGGTTAAACCGGGCAGCTTGAGCCATTTATCAAGAACTACATAACAATACTTATATAAATCAAGATACTCTGATTATTTTAACAATAATAATTAATTTAATAGTATTCTCCAGAAATTAAAGTGTATAACATGAACATCCTGTTCAGGTAAACCCATATTTATTAACGAATGGAATCCAGAACAAGTTCGTAAAGCTGTGAAGAATTGCTGCTCCAGTGTTGTTCATGCTTTGGGTTTTGTAAATGCTCCAACTCCTTTTAAGTTGCGAAGAATGTAAAAGGGTGGGTATATTATTGAGAATTGAAACAGCACAGTTCGGACAAACCATGCAAGTGATTGATAATGACTGCAGTTGCATAAATGAAGAATAAAAAGAATTCTAATTTTTTTCCAAAGTTCAATTGATAAGGATACCTTTCAGGACAAATTACCAAGGTGCATCATACATGCACATGAAACCCAAATCGCTCACGTACGTGGTGATTGAAGTTTTAGGCCTCGTTGTGATGTAGGACTACAATGTTAAAAGTAATTTGATAAGAGCATGCATGACTTGTTGATTAGAATAATAATGATTAAAACTATTAGCAAATAAAAACGACGAAATAAAACATAAGAGCGGTCACTTCCGTTTAAGCTAAGTTGCACAGTAAGAGCTTTGAATTATCAGAATGACAAAGAAAATCAACGACATGCAAATATAATAGCTTTCAACGAAAATCCCTAATCTAACAATAAGATTAGAAACAAATGAAGTGCACTTAATCCTACATTTACTAAGCTCGGCAGAGTTAGGCGAACACGATCTTCATGAATTAAATCAAATCATAAGAGAGAGGGTTAGACTAAGGAAATACAATAGGAGGAAGAGTGGAAGACCTTCGTCAAGGCTCGGATGTAATCCTCCACTGTACGGCACCAAGTTATTCTTCAATAGCCTCGACCAGGGTGTCCAGAATGCGCTCTATATACTCTTCTATGGTGTGGTCGATGTGCGGGTTGACGTCGAAAAAGGTCGAGTGCAGGATGCAAACAAATACTTGCTCGTCGTAGGCGAGGCCGTAATCAAGATTTGGATCGACCATTCATGAATGCTAGATGACGGTCGTCTCCAAAAATCACTAGCAACCTTTGAAAATCCATTAGAGAGAGAAGTTTCTCTTGAACTTGAGGTGGATATGAGGATGTTGTGGCCGGCCAAGGGAGGAAAGGGAAATATTTGATTTGGTTAGATTTGGGATGAAAGGAAAGATTTCCAAATGCTAATCTAATTAATCCCTATGTTTTTGAGTAATTAAATGAGGGGAAGAGAGGGTGTGGGCGGCGGCATGAGAGAGGTGTGGGTGAGGGATTTATTTCCAAATTCTAATGTTAGGATTTGGAAAGAATTTAAGAGAGGTGGGCTTTGAAAATTTTGGCCAAGAGAGGTGGGAGGGATTTGAATTATTTCCAATGTGGAGAGAGAAGTTTTAGGAAACAATTCCTAATCTCATTCATGATGGGGCCGGCGGCTATAGAGAGGGAATTAGGGCGAAATAAGCAAGGGTTATTACTTTCCTAAAGGGGATTCTCAAATTTGGACATAAGCTTTAATTCCAATCTAATTCAAATTAAATTTGAATTTGATTTTAGAAACTTTCCTAAAATAGGATTCTATTTTAGGAAACGTTTCAAAATTCAAATTTGACTTGAGTTATTGAAATTATAAAACTTCCAAAAGAAGAAATCTAAGATAGGAAAGTAATGATGCAAGGGACTAAAATTTGGAGGCAAGGGGGCAAGGGGAGGTTGGCGGCAAGATGGAGAGGGGAAGGGCTTTGATAGGCCGTGGGGTGTTGGTGAAGCTTGGCGGGCAAGGGAAAGGGGTCTTGGTGAAGGTTGAGGTTTTGGCGTAAGCGTGGCCGGTTGGGATGATGAATGGAAAAAGATAGATAATAAAATCACCAACCCGACTCGTCAAGGTTGGTGGGTGATGCGCAATTCTCACTCTCCTAGGGATCTCACTCCAATCTCTCAAGCTCTCAAGAGAACTCAAACAAAGAGAATAAAAATTTGTAATCAATCATTCATTAGCTAGAAAAGAAGAACAATAGGGCTATAAATAGCCTCGTACAAATACTCACAAAATAAAAGGATGACAATGCCCCTAGGGCTTACATATGACCTCCCTTAATAAAAGGGTACAACGAGAAACTAATAAAGCAAATACAATATGATATCATAAATAAGAAAATACATAAAACAACTCAGAAATACAATGACTCAATCGTGGCCGTAGATTGACGGCCACGTCTCTGATAGACTTTCCACAATCTGATGTCCCCATCATTCTTCCGGGGTGGGAGAAAGCTCGACTCCGTCGAGTAAGCGTCTCTGGTGCTCTCGTAGATCTATGTTGCTCTCGTAGATCTCTGTTGCAGCTCCTCCCGATCCAACCATGTATCCTCTGACTCGGGCTTTCCTTTCCACTTGATCAAGTACCTCCTACAGCTCCTCGCGATCAACCATCTCCAGAATGTGAGTATTGGCTATTAATGACGGAAGATGTGTTGTAGATGCAATAATGACAATCAGCGACAAACAATGGATGTTACAATGTCCCTGCAATCAACCATCATTCAACGTCAAGCAAATATATTAACCCTATGCAAGTAAAGGCAATCAATTTCTGAAGAATGCTAACACCTACAAGTTGTCGTAGAATATCCTTCATATGCATAACCTGCTATCTATAAGCGAGCATAAAAACCTGTGATGAATACAAACATCCACGGCCTGTTGCAGGAAACCTGTTATACATTCAACATGTCGTCTGCAAGTAAAGATGGGAGATATGCAGCGAATGCAAACACCTACGAGCGGTTGTCAAAGACCCGTTGTATATGTATTATGCTACCTGTGAGAGGATGCGAAAGATTTAAATTCAAAGCAACTCGCCTGCAGATCACAACAGGATAGCATAAACAAGAAGATTACAACAAACCCAATGCATTGCTCGCAGACAGAGGCATCAAGCTTGTGATGCATGCAAACATCTGCAAGTAACCGCGGGAGGCTCGTTAATGCACGACAATCTATACATGTATAAAACAACGAGTAGACGACACATGACGTGATGCCACGACACCGAATCTACAACACTCGTACAAGCAGACAAAAGGTGTATATGGGATCCTAGATAGAGCAATGTGCACACCCAAATGCTGATTATTGACGCAGCTGATTAGCACTAAATGTTTCAAAATTCCCTCACATATATACAACCACATGTATACACATAGATATAAAAGTGCACATTGTAAAGATCATTTTTCTCCCAGGTTCGTCCGGGACGAAATTGGATCGTCCGGGACGATCGATACAGGTTGTGCAAAAAAACATGTTTGGCTGAATGGTTCGTCTGGACGAAAAATTTTCAGAGCCCTTTCGTCTGAGGACGATAATTAATTTTTGTCTGGACGAAATTTCCCTGAGCATGGATCGTCCGGGACGAAGTGCGATCGTCCGGGACAATCAGTCTGGATATATATAGAAATGAGATATTTTGAAGAGAGAGAAAAGCCCAGGAGAGAGAAAAACGAAGGAAAAAGAAGGAAAAGTGATTTTTGGGCGATGTCGGTCTGTTTTCGTCCGTTGTGACAGTTGAAGATATTGCTGTACGCAAGGTAAGGCACAATCCGACTTTCTCAATTTTCAGAACCATCGCTGTTGACGGTATGTTCTGTCCGGATTTTGTTTTTGTTAACGAATTTTGTCCGTATTTTCCGACTGGTTTAGTTTTTACCGCGTAACTTTCTGTATATTGTTGCTGTGCCGGGTGTGCACATTTTGAGTATATTTTAGAGATTTTTGTCCGGACTGTTTTGATTTGGCGGATTTTTATTTCACATGTATTTTTCTGTGTGAATATTAAATGCTGTGGCAATAGAATAAATGTTCTGAAATGTTGTTATCTACATTCTGTACGAATTTG
Organism: Dendrobium huoshanense; assembly: GCA_016618105.1. Lineage (NCBI taxonomy): Eukaryota > Viridiplantae > Streptophyta > Magnoliopsida > Asparagales > Orchidaceae > Dendrobium > Dendrobium huoshanense. Next base: position 12,630,646 of record CM028359.1, on the reverse strand, counting down.
GTGTTTTGTGATTTTCAGGAAAAATTGTGTAAATTCTGTATACTGTCGTTGTGCTGCCCGATTTTTGTCTGATTTCTGATTTGTCCGGATTTCGATCGAATTGATAAGCTATCTGTATATGCTATAAAAAGGGAGTTATAAGGGGCCTGGATCCTATGAGATTCAGTTAGTGTCTGGGAAATCTGAAATGAGTTCAATATGAAATCTGATATCTGTTTTATTCCGGATCCGATGAATTCTGTTCTGGTGCTATAAGCACATCTGTTCTGGTGCCGTGAGCACAAAGGGAGTTATAAGGGGCCTGGATCCATGAGATTCAGTCAGTGTCTGGGAAGGGAGGCATAAGGGGCCGGAATCCGTAGAGATTCCGTCAGTGTCAGGGCATTTAGCTATTAATTAAATATCTGATATCTGATTTGATATGATTCTGATTTCCGTATCTGTTCTGTAAGCAAATCTGATTCTGATTTCTGTAAGATATGAATCTGATTATGATCTGTCTGATATGATTCTGTACAATTCTGACATATGATCTGAATTTTTGATTTCTATACGATTCTGATTCTGTTGATCTGATATGTCTGATCTGTTCTGTTTCTGATTTGATACGACTTCTGTTTCCGTACAGTTCTGTTTGATTTGATATGTTCCGTTCTGATCTGTCCGATTTGATATCTGTCCGATTCTGATTCTGATTTCTGTACGGATTTGTCTGATGTGTTGGTTTTGAGATTCTGAGAATTTTGATTGGAGGTTTGTTGCTTTGCTGAGCTGTTGAGCTCACTCTTGCTTTCTGGTGGTTTTCAGGTTCTGGGAAAGGGAAGGAAGTCCAGGAATAGATTTCAGAGTCTGATCAGTTTAGTTATTGTTTTGTACCTTTTGATTTTTGTACAGACATGATCTTTCTGTTCTGTCTTTCTTTCTGTTTAAAAGCCATGTACTGTATTTGTAGATGATTGTTTTGAGGAAAATAAAAGAAAAAGATAAATCTTTTGTTCCGCTGCATTTGATGTTTTTAGTAGCTCTGTGTTTGTCTGTTTTGTTTCAAATGTTTAGAAGATTCAGTTCTGAAGCAAATTCCAAAGCCAGATCCTGGTTAGATATTCTGTCGCGGCCCGGTGCGAACGGGATCCGTCTCGTCTCGGGTCGGGTTGTGACAACTTTAGTGGTATCAGAGCAATGGTTTTGTAAATTTGGATTGTGTACGACAGAGCTATAGGAAGTGATCTGTAGTGAGTCTGTCTGGGGGTAGTTTTGGTTTGTTTGGCTTTTTATTGTGTTGTTTTTGTGATACTTTTCCGGATTTTTCTGGATTTTTCTGTATGGATCAGCCAGACCCAGACATGACAGACGGGCAGAGTTCTAGTCAGGCAGCACCAGTGGGGAGTACAGCCCCAGTGGTCGGTGCTGACACGCTTTCACAGTTTGCTACGCTTGTTGCTCAGATGATGAGCGAGTCTCAGAGCAGAGCTTCTACTGTCAGATCTGATGATATTGATAGACATTTGCAGTTATTTTTGAGGTTGAAATCTCCGAGATTTGAGGGCGCTGTTGAGCCCAGAGCAGCCGAGGAGTGGCTGAGGAGATTGGAGAAGACCTTTGACGGAATGCAGTGTCCGTCAGATAGGAAGGTTCCATTGGCTGTTTTTCTGTTGGACGGAGAGGCTGGGCACTGGTGGGTTGGCCAGCAGGATGCCAGATTTCAGGGCAGACTGAACTCTTTGATTACCTGGGAAGAGTTCACTGAAGTGTTCCGAGATTGGTTCGTTCCCCCTTCTGCACGACAGCAGATGCAGGAGAGTTTTCTGAGACTTGTTCAGGGGAGCAAGACGGTGATGCAGTACGAGGCTGAGTTTACTGCATTAGCCAGGTACGCTCCGCAGCTGGTTAGCACTTCTGCTGAGAGGTGTTACGGATTTCTGAGAGGATTACGAGATACTTTGAGGCAGCCCCTGATACCGTTTCGGAATACTGACTTCTCTGAGCTTGTGGAGCGAGCACGATTGATAGAGAATGACCTGATGGCTACTCAGCAGCGGTGGACTGCGAGTAGGAAGAGATTTGGAGGTGAGGCTTCTGGCAGTGGTTCCTCTGGGAAGAGGAGATTTATTTCTGGCTCAGGATCTGGAGACTCCAGGAGGAGCGGAGGGTCGTCTGGTACTGCTACCAGTACGACGAGTTCTGGATCAATCAGTACGGCACCTGTGTGCCAGAACTGTGGACGACGACACTTTGGCCAGTGCTACAGGATGGCTGGTCTATGCTTCCGATGTGGTCAGCCAGGACATCGGATTGCAGAGTGTCCACAGGCTGGATTTGATCGGCGTTCTGAGTTCCGATCAGAGGGTTCTGTTATACCTGTTAGTTCAGCAGGAAGACCGAGGACTGTTCCTCCTCGCCCTGAGGGATTTGCTGGTAGAGGTGGTAGTTCTAGTTCTGGACCACGGAGACCACCTACGGTTCAGAGGGAGCAGAGTAGTTCGATTGCTTCACCTCCTGCTCCAGTTCAGCCACGAGTTTACAGCCTGAGTCAGCAGGAGGCTCGTGATGCTCCAGATGTTGTGACAGGTACGATTTACATTTCTGATCAGCTCTGTCGTGTTTTGTTTGACTCTGGAGCGAGTCACTCTTTTTTGTCTGAGCGCTGTTTTGAGGTTTTACGTTTGGATTCCATTTTACTTCCGGTTTCTCTTTCCGTGCTTTTGCCGGCTAGAAGTAATTTGATTGCTCGGAAGTTTTGTTTCTGTGAGATTGAGCTTTCTGGCAAGAAGTAGAAATCAAGTTTGATTCTGTTGCCGATTTCTTCATATGATGTGATTCTGGGAATGGATTGGCTGAGTCTGTATGAGGCTCAGATTGACTGTCTGAAGAAGCAAGTGAGTTTGTTTGTGGCTGAAGAGAGAATTGTATTTCAGGGATTACGAGGTGTTCTCTCCAGTCTGGTTTCTGTATTGGAGGTGAGCAGAATGTGGAAGAAGGGATGTCCAGTCTTTTTGGCTTCGGTACGGGATCTGAACCTAGAGGTTGGTTCTGTTTCTGAGATCCCTGTGGTACGGGAGTTTGCTGATATTTTTCCTGAGGAGTTGGTTGGTTTACCTCCGGATAGAGATGTAGAGTTCTCTATCGATGTTTTTCCGAGTACCGCTCTTATATCAAAAGCTCCGTACAGGATGGCACCGAGAGAACTTTCTGAGTTGAAAGTTCAGCTTCAGGAGTTGGTTGACAGAGGTTTTGTCCGTCCTAGTGTTTCGCCCTGGGGAGCACCTGTTTTGTTTGTAAAGAAGAAGGACGGTACACTCCGTATGTGTGTGGATTACAGAGATTTGAACAAGGTCACGATCAAGAACAAGTATCATTTGCCTCGGATTGACGACTTGTTTGATCAGCTTTCCGGATCTTCGGTATTTTCGAAGATTGATTTGAGATCCGGATATTATCAGGTGAAGGTGAAGGAAGCAGATGTGGTGAAGACAGCTTTCAGTACTCGGTACGGGCACTATAAGTTCTTGGTTATGCCTTTTGGGGTAACCAACGCGCCTGCGATTTTCATGGATCTGATGAACCAAGTATTCAGGGAGTATTTGGATCAATTTGTGATCGTCTTCATCGACGATATTCTGGTATATTCTGCATCTGAGGATGATCATGCCAGACATTTGAGTATTGTGTTGAAGACTTTGAGGAGGCATCAGCTATATGCGAAGTTCTCCAAGTGTGAATTCTGGTTGAAGAGCATTTCTTTTCTGGGGCATGTGATTAGCGGAGAAGGCATCTCTGTAGATCCCCAGAAGATTCAGGCAGTTGCTGATTGGCCAAGGCCGACTACGGTATTTGAGGTACGTAGTTTCTTGGGCATGGCCGGGTATTACAGGAAATTTGTGAAAGGATTTTCACAGATTTCGACGCCTCTGACGAGACTGACGCAGAAGTCAGTTCCTTTTGTTTGGACACCGGAGTGTAAGGCGAGTTTTCAGAGATTGAAGGATTGTCTGACTTCAGCTCCAGTACTAGCACTTCCGTCAGGTACGGAAGGATTTCAAGTGTTCAGTGATGCTTCACTGAAAGGACTGGGATGTGTCCTGATGCAGCATGGTCAGGTAATTGCTTATGCATCTAGACAGTTGAAACCACATGAGAAGAATTACCCGACACATGATTTGGAGTTAGCTGCAGTAGTTATTTGCTTTGAAGATTTGGCGTCATTACCTGTATGGCGTCAGATGTGAGATCTTTACTGATCATAAGAGCCTGAAGTACATTTTTACTCAGAAGGATCTGAATCTGAGACAGAGAAGGTGGCTCGAGTTGATCAAGGACTATGATTTGACTATTCAGTACCAGCCTGGGAAGGCGAATGTGATAGTGGACGCTCTGAGCAGGAAGTCTTCTGAATTATCAGGTATTCAGCTTACTTTTGATGATTTCTTGATACGTGATATGGAGCGATTGCAGTTGGAGGTGATTTCCTCCAGTGGTTTGGAGTTGGCTCAGATGAGCATTCAGTCTTCTTTGGAGACAAGGAATCAAGAAGCCCAGAAGTCAGATTCTGATTATTCGAAGTTGATTGCTCAGATTGGATCTGGTAAGACTCCTGAACTTCGAATTTCTGATTCTGTTGCTATTTTCTGTAAGAACAGGTTGTGGGTACATGTGTTTGGAGATTTGAGGCAGAAGATTCTGTACGAATCTCATCATTCAGGCTACACTGTACATCCAGACAGTGGTAAGATGTATGCTGATATGAAACTTTTATTCTGGTGGCCTGGAATGAAGAAAGATGTGGCAGAGTTTGTGTCGCGATGCGAAGCCTGTCAGTTGGTGAAGGCAGAGCATCAGCGACCAGGTGGACTGTTGCAATCGTTGCTTATCCCTGAGTGGAAGTGGGAGGAGGTGACGATGGACTTTGCGATGGGTTTTCCTCGATCTAGGCAAGGACACGACGCTATTTGGGTGATTGTAGATCGATTGACGAAGTCCGCCCATTTTCTTCCGATCAGACAGACGGATTCAGTTGATCGCTTGGCACAGATATATGTGAAGGAGATAGTCAGATTGCACGGTGTGCCTCGAGTGATTGTTTCTGATCGAGATGGACGGTTTACTTCCAGACTTTGGAAAGGCATTCAGCAAGGCTTGGGTACGAAACTGCATTTCAGTACAGCCTTTCATCCTCAGACAGACGGACAGTCTGAGAGGACTATTCAGGTACTGGAAGATCTGTTGAGACTTTGTGTTCTGGACTTTGGCGGAAGCTGGGAGGATTATATTCCGCTGATTGAGTTTGCTTATAACAACAGTTTCCAGTCCAGTATCGGTATGGCACCGTACGAGACTCTGTATGGCAGGAAGTGCCGTACTCCTTTGACTCTGACGGAGGTCGGAGATAGACAGGCTTTGGGGGCCACTTTTGCTGATGAAACTGTTCAGAAGATCAGTTTGATTAAAGAAAGGTTGAAAGCGGCTCAAGACCGTCAGCAGAAGTATTACAATCAGAAGCACAGGTTTGTAGAGTTTCAGGTTGGTGACTTTGTGTATGTCAAGGTCAGCCCGATGAAGGGTGTGAGCAGATTTGGCCAGGTGAGCAAGCTTAATCCGAGGTATGTTGGACCTTTTGAAATCCTGGAAAGGATTGGAAAATCTGCTTACAGATTGTTGCTTTCTGATTCGATGCCTGACGTGCATAACGTGTTTCACATATCCACTTTGAGGAAGTGGGTATCTGATTCTGGGAAGAGGCTGTCAGCTGACGAGGTTGAGATTCAGGAGAATCTGGCGTACAAGGAAGAGCCAGAGTTGATTTTGGCATACGACGTCCGAAAGCTACGAAGTAAACAGATTCCAATGGTTAAAGTCCAGTGAAAGCACCGTTCAGTACGGGAAGCCACTTGGGAGAAGGAGTTTGACATGAGACAGTTGTACCCGTACTTGTTTTGGCTGAGTTTGGATTGGATAATGTCGAGGACGACATTTTGCAGAAGTTGGGGAGATTGTAAAGATCATTTTTCTCCCAGGTTCGTCCGGGACGAAATTGGATTGTCCGAGACGATCGGTACAGGTTGTGCAGAAAAACATGTTTGGCTGAATGGTTCGTCTGGACGAAATTGGGATCGTCTGGACGAAAAATTTTCAGAGCCCTTTCGTCTGAGGACGATAATTAATTTTCGTCTGGACGAAATTTCCCTGACCATGGATCGTCCGGGACGAAGTGCGATCGTCCGGGACGATCAGTCTGGATATATATAGAAATGAGATATTTTGAAGAGAGAGAAAAGCCCAGGAGAGAGAAAAACGAAGGAAAAAGAAGGAAAAGTGATTTTTGGGCGACGTCGGTCTGTTTTCGTCCGTTGTGACAGTTGAAGATATTGCTGTACGCAAGGTAAGGCACAATCCGACTTTCTCAATTTTCAGAACCGTCGCTGTTGACGATATGTTCTGTCCGGATTTTGTTTTTGTTAACGAATTTCGTCCGTATTTTTCGACTGGTTTAGTTTTTACAGCGTAACTTTTTGTATATTGTTGCTGTGCCGGGTGTGCACATTTTGAGTATATTTTGGAGATTTTTGTCCGGACTGTTTTGATTTGGAGGAGTTTTATTTCACATGTATTTTTCTGTGTGAATATTAAATGCTGTGGCAATAGAATAAATATTCTGAAATGTTGTTATCTACATTCTGTACGAATTTGGTGTTTTGTGATTTTCAGGAAAAATTGTGTAAATTCTGTATACTGCCGTTGTGCTGCCCGATTTTTGTCTGATTTCTGATTTGTCCGGATTTCTACTGAATTGATAAGCTATCTGTATATGCTATAAAAAGGGAGTTATAAGGGGCCTGGATCCTATGAGATTCAGTTAGTGTCTGGGAAATCTGAAATGAGTTCAATATGAAATCTGATATCTGTTTTATTCCGGATCCGATGAATTCTGTTCTGGTGCCGTGAGCACAAAGGGAGTTATAAGGGGCCTGGATCCTATGAGATTTAGTCAGTGTATGGGAAGAGAGGCATAAGGGGCCGGAATCCGTAGAGATTCCGTCAGTGTTAGGGCATTTAGCTATTAATTAAATATCTGATATCTGATTTGATATGATTCTGATTTCCGTATCTGTTCTGTAAGCAAATCTGATTCTGATTTCTGTACGATATGAATCTGATTATGATCTGTCTGATATGATTCTGTACAATTCTGACATATTGATGAGGACAACGTCAGCAATTTTGACATGTGGGCCATCGGAGACACCTGAGATCGACGGACACGATCAGGAGTTTTATTTATTTTGTCATGTTATGTAGTACTTTATTTTATTCTGTTATTTTTCCAATTTTACCCTTATGGGTATTTGATTTCTATTGTAGCCCAAGGGGCATTTTAGTCTTTGTTTTTTGTTGACATTTGGAGGCCTATATATATGGCCATTTCTTATGTAATGAGGTAATGAATTATTGAATGAAAATTGAGTTTTTGTTTCTTCTTACTCTTCTTGCATGAGAGCTAGAGAGAGGTGAGAGAGATAGCCCAAGGTGAGGGCGAAAAGCAACACCCACCAGTCATTGGAAGAGTCCGTGGCTCGTGGTTTATCCCCGACATCCCGCTCCGTGTCATCTTCTCCAAAACCCGCCGGCCCAAGCTTCCCCAACCCGCCGGCCACCATTCCTTTCCCCCCACCCCCAATTGCCGCCGGTGAAACTTCCCCCTCCCCAACCTCTTCTTTCTCATCCTCTACAACGGCTAATTTCGAAATTCGAAATTTGAATTTTGAAAACTTTCCAAATTTGGAACTTCCAAATTAGGAAAGTTTTAAATCCGGTTCATGACAAAATTTCAAAATTCAAAGGATTTCAATTTAATCCTTCCTAAATGTCATGAGCCGATTTGGAAACCAAACCCTTGCTCTCCACACAAAATCTCCCCCCATGAAGCCGCCGGCCACCTTGGATGGGCCCTCCTCCATGTCACCAATTAATGCATTAATTACCCCCATTAATTTGAAATCAATTTCAAATTAATCCCCCTCCAATTTTGTTTAAAGCTGAGTCAAATTTCAGATTTTGAATTCACATGCTCCCCCTCCCTCTATTAAGCCGCCGGCCTCATCATTAATGGGCCACATTGATGCCCATTAATTGCCCCTTAATCCTCTTGCTAATTTGAAATCAATTTCAAATTTCCCCCCACTTATATTAAAACTGAAACCCAAATTTCAGTTTTAATTTTCTCCCTCCCTCTCTATGTGCAGCCGGCCCCATATATGGTTCCCCTCATTCAATTCAATTAATGGCTTTAATTGCTTGATTTGAAACTTAAGATTCAAATCAAATTTCCCTCCCAATGCACTCAAATCTGAAATTAATTCAGATTTTGTGTCATTAGTTCCCTAATACAAGCCTCCACACATAATTTCCTCAAACCCTAGCTCTCCTCCCCTGCACCCGCCGGCCTTCCCCTTCTCTTTGGCAAATCTTGCTGCCCATCCTTCTCCTCTCTTGGGAATTTCGAGCAAGGAGGAAGAAGACGACGCCATCCACCAATACCACCAACTCCGACTACTTTCCCGTGGACAAAGGCTTCCGGCATCTTCTTCCTAGTGGTGATCTCAATCCTAATTTGCAAGATCTTCTCTCGCCATGCCTAGTGTAGTTGAGTGAATAATCCCCAAGGTGAAATCTCTCATTATTAAGTTGTGGATTGTTGTTTATTAGTTATTGGCCTTGCTATTATCTTTGGTTATTTATTGGTTTTGGCTAATCTACATGTACTTCCTCGCCTAAGCTAGTTGAAGACTAAGCTTCTTTAATGAATTTACTTGTTATTTCAATAAGTTCTTCATTGAGATTACGTTGTCATTGACTTTTAATTTTCTTAAGAAGCTCCTTCGCATGTTCGTTCTACATCATCTTGGTATCAGAGCATGGTAGGCATGCATGACATGTTAGAAAAACATCCTAGGGTCTAACCTTGTGTTATAATTTAATTTTTGCATGCATATCATCGCATATCTAAATTTTATTCACTGTTTACATTGCTGTCTTTACAATTCCTGCACGCATTTAGTGAGTTTTGGGTTAGCATTTCATGTACCTAAGTGCTGTCCACACTCTAGACACCTAACCCAACACTTAACACATTTATTCAAGCCTTGTAGTGTGCTGTCCAGGAAATTTCTGCATCGTTTACCTACTGTTAGGTGAACGTAACCTAGTGTTTAGGTGCTATCTACACCTTAGGACCCTTCCTAAACACTTAGACAACTCGGCCCGTTGCTAAACTTGCTGCCCTCGAATTTCTGCACTTAATTGAGCCTTTTGGGTGAAGTTCTAGGTAGTTTTATTTACTGTTTCGCAAATTCCTGCATGCATATAACTAAGTTAGAACCTATTAATTGTTTATCACGTGCTAGCATATGATTTGTTAGGTTTCTAAGTGTTGGAACCTTTATTTTCCTTGCTTTCCCTTTGCTGTCCACACTATTCCAGCCACTGTTAGGCTTCTTTTAGGAGACGTTTAGGCTTTGCGTATGTGCTGTCCACTCACTCAACATTTTTCCAAACACTTAGGCAGCTTAGGCTTTTGGTGTAGTTGGCTGTCCAAAGCTTTCCAGCCCTGTTTAGTGACTCATAAGTGCACCACAACCTTTGACACTTTGCTGTCTACACCAAGCAGACAACCCTTGACCCCTAGACTTCTTCGCCTCCGTGTTAGGTTGCTGTCCCCGTCTTTCCAGCTGCTGTTTGGAGCCTTTAGGAGTCTAAGTTTAGAATGACTAGGTGCTGCCCTTCATTCCTTTACCTTCCCTAGTATCACTTGGCCTTCCCAATGGACGCGATAGGTTTCCAAAAGAGGTTAGACGACCTAGCTAGTCTTGTAGGCTCGCTAACTAATACCACAAAGGAGAAACCCGTTGACTATACCCACTCTAACTACATGCCCCACTCAGCTTATCACCCGAGACCTAAGCCTTGGCCTCCTCGACATCACTTAGAATCACCTGATCGTCTGCCTACCTTTGATGGATCTTTGGATGGTTACCCCTTTAGGGATTGGATAAGACAACTAGAGGATTATTTTGAATCATGTCATATCCTTGAATCCCACCAGCTTAGCATAGCTAGATATCACCTCAAAGGTCAAGCTCTTCAATTTTGGGTAAGATTGGAAGATCGTCGAGAGTCTAGCGGTGAGTACCTTACTTGGAAGGACATGAGGAGAGAACTCAACTTAAAATATAGACCCTCTACATGTGGACACCCTGCTGGTTCTAAGTTTAGGTCACCCCCTGCCCATCAAACCATTGGATATTACACTCTCAATACCTCTACCCCTAGTGACCGGCATTTAGAGTACCACCCTGACAAAACAAACCGTGGACCTTACTGTGGTCGAGACCACCCACCCATTAGTAACATCCGGGTCGCTGCCCCACCCTATAGGTCTTCACCTAACCTTGATGGCCGACCCTCTACTGGGCCTTCTGTTAGACCAATCTCTTATGACTCTCCTCTTAGACCTACTTCTAGCCATCCCAGTCAATCTTCAGTCTCCCTAGTCCTTGACCCTGCAAGTTTGATAAAGGAAGACATTAAGACGATGAGGTCTCCTGAACTTGAGACTGAGTGCATCCATTTTGTGGATGCTAGTGATATCACTAATGACGAAGAATTCTTTGAGGATGAGATTGAAGTGATTGAGTTAGACCCCCTGCCTGACTTAAGCCCTGATTTAGGAGGTCTAGAACCTTTTAACCTTGAGACCTTAGACCCTCTTGAGTCTAATTTCATTAACGATATTCCTGTGGATAAGGCCTGTCTAGACGATACTAATTTAATCCCGAACGAAACTGATCTGACATTGAACACAATGAAATTAAAATCGGAAGATTCTAATTTAATTACTGGGACGAATTCGGATAATTCTGATTTAATTCTGATTAATTCTGATGGCGACTTAGCTAAACTAGTGATGGATGTAAGTCAATCGAATTTGTCAACTGATTCAAGTGAAACAGAACCTACGGATCTTAGGGTTAAAATTAAACCTGATTCTACTTCGGAAGACAGTACCTTGAGTCTAAAGTTCTTTGGGCCATATTTGAATAATGAGCCCTCTTTTGTCTCATTAGAGTCTAACTTTGAGGCTGCTCCTTTGGAGTTATATTTGATCAAGTGTGTCATTCCGGATTTCTCCTGTACTGTTGTACCCACAGATGTCCTAGGAACTTTTCCCCATCTCATAAGTCACATACCGGCTGACGGATCTTTGGACTACCCCCTTATGGATGTAAGTCAGGACCAATCATCTTATTTTATTCCTGATTCCTACATTTTGCCCGTTATAGCCTCATCCTACCCTTATCGGGACCACTTCTATCCTAGTTGGATGAATTTGATAGATTACACTTCTGCCCCTAGGAGACTAACCTCTACCCTAGCTGAAACTTTATATGGAGGTGCCTTAATAGCTAAGAACGTTTTCATTGCTCCCCCTACACCAGTCCCCTTAGACCGAACACTTTAGACCCCTTTTGTGTGACTCATCCCCTTTGCTAGCTATGTGTTCGTGTGAGTTAGTATGTTGTGTGTGTGTTTGTAGTATGTTGTCTTCCAAGTTATGTCTGTTTAAAACTTTTGTGTAAGCCTTGATTCGTGTCATTTGTCATGCATACCGGTTCTTTTGCATATGCATTTGCATCTCATCTCCAGGAGCTTTATAAAGAAATTAAAAGAAGCATTGAACAAAATAATTCCAATTATAAGCTTATTTCAGATCACAAGAAAAGATTTAAAGAATTCGAAGTTGGAAACTTTGTGATGGTACGGATCCCTCCGTGAAGAAGTCGCATGCTAAAATCGCTGAGCCTTGAAGATAATGTCAAAGATAAGTAGTAATGCTTTTATGCTGGACCCCCTAAGGGTTAACTTCAATCCTACATTTAATATAGAAGACCTAGTAACCTTTGAGGGACCCGAGTTGAACCCTAATAATCCAATTGAAAATAAACCTTGTGAGAACCCACCAAGTGAGATTTCCCCCCCAGCCTACCTCCACTCCCCAATTTACCCCACTTACCCATAGCGGAGAAGATTGAAGCATTAATAGGTGATGAGATCATTCCCACAAAAGGAAGGAGGTCACCGCAGGTACATAGTTCATTGGACAGGGAAATCGGAGAAGGAGGACATGTGGATTGATCAGGAGGCGCTCCAGCGAGTGGACCCTGGCTCACTAGAGTGGTACTAGAGACTACCGATGATTACTCGACGGGGTCGAGTTTTCTCCCACCTGGGGAGAATGATGAGGACATCGTCAGCAATTTCGACATGTGGGCCATCGGAGACACCTGAGATCGACGGACACGATCAGGAGTTTTATTTATTTTGTCATGTTATGTAGTACTTTATTTTATTCTGTTATTTTTCCAATTTTACCCTTATGGGTATTTGATTTCTATTGTAGCCCAAGGGGCATTTTAGTCTTTGTTTTTTGTTGACATTTGGAGGCCTATATATATGGCCATTTCTTATGTAATGAGGTAATGAATTATTGAATGAAAATTGAGTTTTTGTTTCTTCTTACTCTTCTTGCATGAGAGCTAGAGAGAGGTGAGAGAAATAGCCCAAGGTGAGGGCGAAAAGCAACACCCACCAGTCATTGGAAGAGTCCGTGGCTCGTGGTTTATCCCCGACATCCCGCTCCGTGTCATCTTCTCCAAAACCCGCCGGCCCAAGCTTCCCCAACCCGCCGGCCACCATTCCTTTCCCCCCACCCCCAATTGCCGCCGGTGAAACTTCCCCCTCCCCAACCTCTTCTTTCTCATCCTCTACAACGGCTAATTTCGAAATTCGAAATTTGAATTTCGAAAACTTTCCAAATTTGGAACTTCCAAATTAGGAAAGTTTTAAATCCGGTTCATGACAAAATTTCAAAATTCAAAGGATTTCAATTTAATCCTTCCTAAATGTCATGAGCCGATTTGGAAACCAAACCCTTGCTCTCCACACAAAATCTCCCCCCCCCATGAAGCCGCCGGCCACCTTGGATGGGCCCTCCTCCATGTCACCAATTAATGCATTAATTACCCCCATTAATTTGAAATCAATTTCAAATTAATCCCCCTCCAATTTTGTTTAAAGCTGAGTCAAATTTCAGATTTTGAATTCACATGCTCCCCCTCCCTCTATTAAGCCGCCGGCCTCATCATTAATGGGCCACATTGATGCCCATTAATTGCCCCTTAATCCTCTTGCTAATTTGAAATCAATTTCAAATTTCCCCCCACTTATATTAAAACTGAAACCCAAATTTCAGTTTTAATTTTCTCCCTCCCTCTCTATGTGCAGCCGGCCCCATATATGGTTCCCCTCATTCAATTCAATTAATGGCTTTAATTGCTTGATTTGAAACTTAAGATTCAAATCAAATTTCCCTCCCAATGCACTCAAATCTGAAATTAATTCAGATTTTGTGTCATTAGTTCCCTAATACAAGCCTCCACACATAATTTCCTCAAACCCTAGCTCTCCTCCCCTGCACCCGCCGGCCTTCCCCTTCTCTTTGGCAAATCCCGCTGCCCATCCTTCTCCTCTCTTGGGAATTTCGAGCAAGGAGGAAGAAGACGACGCCATCCACCAATACCACCAACTCCGACTACTTTCCCGTGGACAAAGGCTTCCGGCATCTTCTTCCTAGTGGTGATCTCAATCCTAATTTGCAAGATCTTCTCTCGCCATGCCTAGTGTAGTTGAGTGAATAATCCCCAAGGTGAAATCTCTCATTATTAAGTTGTGGATTGTTGTTTATTAGTTATTGGCCTTGCTATTATCTTTGGTTATTTATTGGTTTTGGCTAATCTACATGTACTTCCTCGCCTAAGCTAGTTGAAGACTAAGCTTCTTTAATGAATTTACTTGTTATTTCAATAAGTTCTTCATTGAGATTACGTTGTCATTGACTTTTAATTTTCTTAAGAAGCTCCTTCGCATGTTCGTTCTACATCACATATGATCTGAATTTCTGATTTCTATACAATTCTGATTCTGTTGATCTGATATGTCTGATCTGTTCTGTTTCTGATTTGATACGACTTCTGTTTCCGTACAGTTATGTTTGATTTGATCTGTTCCGTTCTGATCTGTCCGATTTGATATTTGTCCGATTCTGATTCTGATTTCTGTACGGATTTGTCTGATGTGTTGGTTTTGAGATTCTGAGAATTTTGATTGGAGGTTTGTTGCTTTGCTGAGCTGTTGAGCTCACTCTTGCTTTCTGGTGGTTTTCAGGTTCTGGGAAAGGGAAGGAAGTCCAGGTTAGATTTTCTGTCGCGGCCCAGTGCGAACGGGATTCGTCTCGTCTCGGGTCGGGTCGTGACACACATACAGACACATCAGTATACAAATAAAATATAAATATATGTGCAAGTAAGCAAATATAGCACAAAAAATGTATATGCAAGTATATACCCGCATAGGCCCCGCCGAGCATGTTACGGGTACACACATGATGTCTGAGAATGCTACGTTGGTCAAATGATAAACTCAAATTCAAGCCTGATCCTCCTATGCTAGTAGATAGGAGTCGACATGGCTCGAACTATCAAACAAATATATGATCATGACGTCGACTAGGATATTTATTTTAGTAAGCTTATATTAGGCCTTCAAGGATTATAAAAATTGAAAATTCACCAACAAAGGCATAAAGCCTACGAAAAACCCGATCCTCTATTGGCAAGTAGACAGAGTCGACAAGGTTCAATTCACAAATGCAATTGCCCACAAATACCCTAATGATGGCAGAGTTGAATGTGGATCTCAACCAGGGTGGTTAATTTTAAATGTTCAAAATACCACCCAAATGCTCATAAAAGTCTAAAAATCCAAATATTTAAATTTGAATGAATCATCAAAATGCTTAAAGGAAAACACATCCACCCTTCGAAATAACTTGTCGAGGTGGACAAATTCAAATATCACTTCAGCTCACAAGAGCTTATGTCTGGTCGAGAATATCACTAAGATCATTCTCAAATAGTCTCTTGTCAGCAAAGACGTAGCACGTGTCATCTAACCGACGGATTTGTCGTCAAATGACACCACATGTAAATGATTATGACTGGGGTCTCTGAATTGGGTGGTTTGCCACCAAATGGCATGACTAAATTACGGTCATGGCCAGAGCCCATATGCTCCTCAATGATACTAAATTCTTGAGATATGAATCAATATGATATGATCAATAGGGCAGAAAGCCCTTTGTTAGCTAAGGTGGATTCAAATTTTCCCCCTTAGATAAATATTCATCCCAGGTCTACAAGATACCCTTAGACGAAGCAACTCATGGTTGCCGACAAGGATCCTTCTCTCAGGTTGGGTCGACTACCTCCTATGACTAAGTAGACCAGGGACCATGATGGTTCGGGACGACGGAACAATGAGATCTTGATCGGGTTCATCATCCATTCTCCCACCCTCCACTTTAAGTGAAATTTCAAATTTTAAATATTAAACTTCCAAATACCAAACCCATGTTACACGTATCTGATTGACAACTAGCCTTAATTGAAAGTTCTCTCTCATTATCAGGAGGGATAATTAACTATAGGGGTTTACTCCTATAGGAAACCAGAACTCAAATCATAAAGACTTCGAAAATTGAGGGCGAAATCTCTAGATAGTGTCTTATCAACAAACCCAACCTGCCTTCTGAAAATTTATCCCGGAACTTAATTCATTAAAACTCCCCCGAATGCAGGGGAGACCGGGGCATAAATTTTCAGAGCCCACATATATGTTCAACTAGGGAAGTCGACTCTGTTTTTCTATCAAGGATAGATTCAGTTGTCAAACTGGCAAGATTATATGTGATGAAAATTATGGTGTATGTTTCTTCTTGTTAGAAGTGGGTTAAAGAGAAAGGCTTAGGGACCCAAAATACATAGAAATTCTGAATTAACAATCACAGTAATAAATGAAATTTCAGTTTTAAAAGTTGAATTTAAAACTAAGAAATTGTTCGTTTTAATTTCTAAATTAAAACTAAGCAACGTTCATTTTAAATGCTAAATAAAAATTGAAAAAGATCAAATAATTAGGAATAATTTAAACCATTAATGATAGTTATTTTAACAAGAACAACATTTCATCTAAAAATTGATTGCTAATAAAAAACAACCCATGTAATACTCACAAAATAAGAATTGTCCATCACCTTTGAAGCTAACTTCATCATATGGACAACTTCTTAAGCTTTACGGAAAAGCTCACTCATAGTGAATCTTATCACAAAATTATTGAATTCAATTTAATAGATAATACCTTGCTCACCTTCAACCATCATTACGGGGTTGATATATACTTCCCGGCCTTGATAGGAGAACATAAGAAAGTGACTAATTTGATCCGGGCCAGCAATGACATAAGGAGCAACAACCTCCTTACCTGGCTCATTAGGTTTTAATTTTACCTCCATTAGAGGAAACTAAGGCTCAAGAATATTTTATATATGCTCTATCTTTTATAAGAGTTTTTTCCCTTTTTGTAATATTTCAATATCAAGGAATAAAAAACTTAGTATGGAGTTTCCCAGTCTCAAAAGTTGAAGCACACTTCTACTCGGATATGACACTGTAATAACAAATATTAAGGAGCTGAATGACAGAATAAGAAAACTTTACAAGGTCCCTCCAAGTTTCATATTAATAAATATGCCATGATGTTGATCTATACAAAATGATCACATCAACACGAATCAGACAACGACGACCTAACAACGCACCAAGTAGGATTATTTAATTCATTTGGTATATCAAGAATTATTCCAAATGAAGCAAAAGAATCCAAAAACTAATTGTCAATAAAAATCCAATCTGGAGAATGGTTCAACTAGTCTTGCCAAATAACATGAGTCGAATTTAGAGTTAATTGGTTGACTAACAAGAATCACTACGCGAGAGAATCTAAGACATGTTGAACTCATCGATGAGATTAAGTTATCCAAAGCCAATCAATAGGGAATACTCGACGAAGACTAAGTAAACTTGTCAAAAAGGGCCCAATTGCCCAAGCTACAAGGTAACTTGCCCAAGTGCTAAACTCCAAGGCTAAGTAGGCAAAGTCAAATACAAGCAAGGTAAGCTTATTTTATAACAAACATTTATTAAAACATAGTATATAATTTTACTTGTGTAGACTTCCTTATAGCACAGTGCATTGAAGCAAGCTTATCAATAGCGGTTCAAATGGTGAGCCACGGTGACCCTCCAATCATTGCTATAGCCTTCAACTTTTAGGCAATACAATGAAATTCAAAAGATTCTCTCTGCATCATTCTCTTTCTATCTCCTATTTTCTATTGTCCATTTACATTCCTGTTAGTAGAGTTTTGGTGTTTCCCAACAAACTTTGGATTTAACAATCATAAACAATTATTAATACTAATAACAAGCTATTAACATATCAGGGCACATCTAAACAACTTATTTTCAATTAGGTGGCAACTATAAACCCATTAGTTAAGCAAACATACTCTTTTGCATCTAAGCACTAAATTAAAATGGGCTTTAATTATGCAGTAAGGCTAATATGAATAAAAGAAAAATCTGCAATTAATTTGGATGCGATCCCTTTGGCAAGAAAGAGTAATAAGGAATGCCCTGGAACGGGAAATCCCTAACTCCGTCAAGCCCTGTCGCTGGACCAGTCACGCCTGACGGATTGACGGTCTCCTATATTGGCTTGAAAGAGATGGGAAGAGAAAAAGGAGAAGGGGGAGAAGAGGGTGTAGGATTCGCACCTTTTTTAACTAGGTCGATCCACAATCGCGTCGGCAAGCTAAAAGACGACCGTCGTTTCCGACACTCCCGCTGGGGATTCTAATGCCGAAACAGCGTTCGCGATCCCGCTCAGCTGTTCTTCTGCCGAATTTTGCCCGGGAAAAAAAATTTGCGTCCTAATTAAAACAAAAATTTACAAACATACCACAAAACTTTACTTATTAAATTTTATATTTATTTATATAATTGAATTCAATTAATACTCATGAGCGTGACATTACTTTTAGATTTGATTTTTAATTCCTTTATAGAAGAAGATTTATTATAGTCGTATCAAAGATGATCAGAACACAAATGAAAATTAAACCACAATTAGATAAACAACCTGCATTATATAATTGTAAATGAGTTTTAAACAATCTTAATAATGTATCTATCCAGTACGAAATTTTTTAGTTTTGTAAAGCACGTGCCTCATTTCAATGATTTAAACTTTTTTCATTGAATTTAGCTAATTTTATTATATATATTATTCATGTATTTATCAATTACCATAATGATTTAGAGCATATTTCAATGATTTTATGTATGAAGCCTTTTTCTGATGATTTAAAGCCAGGCTTAAGGTGCTGGTTTTTAATTTAAGGATTGTTTGGGACCACTTTCCTGCTGCTTCTTAAAATAACTTTTTAATAAAAAAAAAATTAATTTTTGTACTGAAAAAGCAATAATAAACTATCCCAAACGAAACCTAGTAATGTTTTTAAAACAGTTTTCTAATACAAATATTTCAAATTCAAAAAAAATTTGTGCTAAAAATTTAATTTAAAAAGCAATAAGAAAGTTGTCCAACATGAAGCTTAAATCAGTGAAATCCGCTATGACACATAGATTGTTGAAAAGCCTGATCTATTCAGCCTGTTACTAATTAAAGATTTATTGAATTGAAAGTGTCGTATAAGTTTAAAAAAAAAAAATCCCAACAATTTTTGGTTCACAATAAGCCCACAGTCATTGATTCAAGCCTCATTTTTCACCCCTTCATTTCCTTTCACTTGGACATCAAGGACTACAGAAACGAAAAGTGAAAACTTGAAGCAAGCAATCACTTGGTGGGAAATCAATCATTCAAAATATCAACCACTCAAAGTAGACAATAAGAGACCAGGATTAGAGAAATCTCCCTTCTGCTGAATATGCACTCTCGTTGCATGTTATAAGAAATCATAACGAATTACAATATACAAAAAAAAAAAGGTTAGCTAAACGTAGCTAAAAAACCGCAAAAATCCCAAAAGGGGTATTACAAAACTGTAACCGGAACTGTGAATAAGTAATTCCGGACACAAACCCTTATTGTAATTTCCAAAAATATTATAAACGTCCCCTATAATCCATTTCCTATACATGACAAGTAGCAATTACAATCTGGAGGTGAATATTTCTAATAACCCCTCATCCACCAACCAATTTATATACAGCCGAGAACCCTGTCTGAGGCCAATCCAAGCATTCCACAGAAGCTGAGCCTGATATTTAGAACTGAGATTAGCATTTAAAGGACCAACTGATAAGCTTCTAGTTTACATGATTCATGCCGGGCTGGAAAACAGCAGAGACTCAAAAACTCGAAGCTGAACCTGTTTATAAATTGTTAACAACTGTATCAATAAATCAACCAATAAAAATAGAGTGATTGAGGGGACACTATGAATACAGGAGACTGGTATTAAGTGTTTTCTTCATGAAAGAGATGATGAAAGCGAGTACCAATAACACAACTTCAGTTACCAATATACTAACAAAACTCACTTCATCAAACCCTAAATTAAAATTGATCACTTTCATCTCAACTTGAACTTGGCTTAAGTTAAACTTGAAGTCTTCAATTTTTCAGTGTAGGCCAGCTCACTAGAACTCAGCTCAATATCACCACTAGTATTACACATACATTGACTCAAATTAGGGTTAAAGAGGGCTGAAAGAATGTAAAGCGAAAAGTAAAGGATAACGGTTGTCTCTTCGACTTTGACTTCATTTGGGATGATTTTTTTATTGCTTCTTAAAGCAGTTTTTTAATACAAAAATTAAAATTGTTGTACTAGAAAGCTGCTTTAAGAAGCAGCAAAAAAGCCGTCTCAAACGAAGCCTTAGGAATCATTTTGGACAGCTTTCTTACTACTTTTAAAAGAAGCTTTTTGGTAAAAAAATATTTTGAATTAGAATTTTTTTGTACTAAAAAAGCTGCTTTAGAAAGTAATAAGAAAATTGTCCCAAACGAAGTCTTAGTAGGACAACATTAATCTTGTATAAAAACACTGTAAACTTGACGGTCTTCGAAGAAACTCGTGACTTTAACAATTTAGGAACACATTTGGAAGGACTAATCCATTAAACAGAAAATTACGAGGAACAAAGCTGTAAGTTTCCAAAATCATGGATCAAGTTGCAAAGTTAGGAAACAAGTAGAAGTAAATAATGTCATCCTTGTTTTAATAATTTATAAGTTTAAACTAGTGAGTGGGCCACCTATTGCATAGATATCTATGATCATTATGAAAAACTATTATATATTATATTAGCAAAAGCATAAGCAAAATCATGAAAGAAAATGCGCCTAGTTTTTTAAAAGCTCCAAAAAACATCAGAGGCTGGAAATATAATTCATGCACAAATTTCACTGTATGCAATAAAGATTTTTCCAAAACAAAAGAAAGCTTAATTAAGAAATTTAACAGAGAATTAGAAGAATCATACCATTCTGTCAGTTCATGGAACCTCTGACCTGCTCACTGGCTTCAAGTCCCCGAAAACCCAAGCGATTTGAACCGTACAGAAGGCTCAAACCCAAGGGTTGCAAAGGCCAGCCTCTAGTAAGCCTTTAAATTTGAACGACATCCCTAAATTGCCTCCAGGATTATTGCTGATTTACTAAAGACTGACAGAACAAATGGCGCTTCTTCTCCAGGCTGAATAGTTGTTGGTACTATTGTGTATCCCTTCGGATAGGGATCCAAGACTAATTCACAAGATATTTCTCTGGAGTTTACATAATCTGTTCCTCCCACTGATTCATGCAAATAAATGTTAAATGCAGCACGACGACCATGTGTCTTCAGTATTCTCATGCCAATGTAAAACATCAAGCAATCATGGCTAGACTGATAATTCTTGAAACCAGAGGCCTTCTTGGAGAAACTAACACCCTAGTCAATAATGCGGCAAAAGAAAGTAATCAAGATGTTTAGTGCATCTATAAGAATACTAATGCAGTTACAGAATCAGGATAATAGGAAAAACCTGAGTTAAAGTAATAAACACATGAATCGGGTTTGTTGCCTCCGGACCAGTGGCTTTTAATCTAAATTGTGGATTCTGATGCCAGGAGTCATAATCCTGGCAGCCACCAGCACTGTAGCCGCGCCATTGCCCAGGGACAGAGTATCGCATTTCGGGTGGATAAACACGGCAAACATATATAGAACGGAAGTGAATCTGGAAATCCTGCCATGACATCCAAAATATCCCATCCTTTGCCTGATATTTAAGGATTATTAAGTAAGCAACACAAAATAAACAGTTAAATCATCTACATTCTGCTTGAACAAGAAATAGACCTAAAAAGGACGCTCTCTAAAGGTTGAACTCCATAAAAAGTACCTGTGGAACATGCTTCAGCTTGTGTTTCATACGGTCAGTCCACTCAGGTGATGAATCAGACCATGGACCATTCCAATCAACTTCATTGGCCCATGGATTCCGAATTTGAACGAGTTTGTGACCATCGACCTCCCTCACCTTAATCATAATTGAACCCAAGTTAAATTATTATCAAAGAAGCACATCAACAATAAATGGATCAACAAAAGTAAAAGATGGCCACAATATACCTGCAACACTGAGTAAGCATGGCCTTGTACAATTCCACTGGAGGAAACATGCACATCCGATCCAGAAGGACTCCCAGCACCAAGTAGAAAACCCTCCCCTTTAAAGTACAATAGCTGAGACCACAATCTTCCACTTGCCAGATCAATCTGTGCTTGTGGACTCCTCATGTCTATCTCTTCACCTGCACCTCCTGTGAGGTCTACAAGTGCATCTTGAACTAGCCCACCTTCAAGAGCCTCGTAAGACCCATGGAGTTTGGCATAAGCCTTCTCCAAAATAGAAACCCAAAGCTCATTACGCTTCTTACTAGTAGCAAAGGCTGGTTTTCCGGGAGCTTCACATGGAATCCAATCATCAACAACAACAGGGACCCATTCACCCTAAAAAAATAAACCGTGTATTTAAAATGACCAAAGAAAATGTGCGTCATTAAATTTTTTAACATTAACATTATCAGCTTGGATAAATTCTATATCAAAATCCATAGGAATTTCAAATCTTCCAATAATTAGACGTTAAAAACAACCCTACAATGACACCTACAATTGGAAGTTAAAAATAATTACTACGATAACACTCAATAAAATTTTCTTGGAAGCATTTGAATCTTCACCTTATCATCGGGAGGAAGAGGATAATGCAATCAGAACAACTACTTATTGGAAGATTTTTTTTCAGAGGACAGAAAAAAAGAAACTACTTTTAGAAACTTTAAAAAGTAAATATGTTTCTGGCTGAGCATGAGGCTGGTCGGACTGAGCTATTATAACTAAAAGAATTGCATAGCAAACTTTAGTCAGGGAAATCTTTCAATGATAATTTATCAGGTAAAAGAAGAGTTGAGAGAGAACTAAAACATTAAAGAGGATAATATGTAGAAGATATAACACAAGATTCTATGCCATAGAAATTTTCAAATAGAAATTGAAAAATACAAGTAATAGAATTATGACTAAACTTTAAAACTTGGTGGAACCACAGTAGACATTTTGGGATTACTTCAGAGTTGTGAAATTTTTCAGTAATCCATCCGGCTCAAATACTTTTCAGAATATTCAAAAAGGTTACAATGTTTTCAGCAAGGTAACTAGACAATAAATTAACGGGCCACCAAGTAGACTTGCCCAGCATAATCTTTTGTGTGCATTGAAGTTCGAAATTGCATGAGCATGAAAATAAAGGAGCAAGGAACAGTATAAATTGAAGATAAATTAAAAGATAAGATTATTGACAATAAATTTAAATAATTTCGTCATGTAAAATGAAATGTAAACAATATACTAATTGAATGAGTAGATAAAGTTAGTATCACAGGATTCTGAAGAAAAAGAGGAAGATCCAAAGATAAAATGAATAGAAATTGCTCACAATGACTTGTGAGGAATAAGTTTTAACACCTCAGATGACAGTCAATAAGAATGAATGTGATGCGGACATCAATACGAAGATTTGGCGCATCTATCACAGGCGGCGTCGTAAATTGACGGCCATTATTTAAATTATCATTTATGTATTATTTTCTAAATTTTAGCTCTTGTTTTATGTATTTCCTATTTTACCCCTAGGATAGTTTATGTGAGTGTTTTGGCCCAAGGGGCATTTTTGTAATTTTCTATTTTTTTCTCATGTTATGGCCTATAAATAAGGGTCTTAAACTATTGTAAGAGATGGTTGATTGATATGAAAAAATTTTGTGTTCCACACTTTGTTCTTGGGAGATAATGAGAGTGAGATTCCTATGGGAAGGAATCAAAGTTGTCACCAGCTGCAGGATGGGTCCGGGCTCGTGATTTGAGTCCCTTGGAGAAGGGCAATCGTATTACCCACCAACCTTGGAGACGGCCGGGTTCGTGGTTTTACTCTTTTTGTTATCTTTTCATTTTCTCCTTGTCAACATCCCCATCCTCCACCCAAGCCACCAGCCACGTCTTCACCATCCCGCCGGCCACCTTTTCACAACCCGCCGGCCACCTCACCCCCTCATTCTCCCTTGGCCATGCCTCTTTCCAATTTGGGTTGGCAAAATCAAGAGGGAAAATTCATGACAATTTGGGATTTCAAATTTGAAATCTTTCCTAATTGGTGTTCCTCCCATCAATTCCCCAATTAAGGCATTTAATGGCATCTTAATTTGAAATCAATCTTCAAATTAATTTCCCCCCATTTTCATTCAAATCCTGAAATTAATTTCAGGATTTGAATTAATCTCTCTACCTAGACCCGTCGGCCCCCTCTTTGGGCTCCCTCATTTACTCCCCCATTCATGGCATTAATTTCTTTGATTTGAATTTTAAAATTCAAATCAATTCCCTCCTAATTTAACCAAAACTGAAATTAAAATTCAGTTTTGATTAAATTCCTAATCTTAAGCCCAAATTTCCCCTTGCCTTGCTCTACTAATTAATTCCCTAGTCTATGGAGATTAATTACAGGAACAAAACTCATTTTAATTCCCTGTTTAAGGAATAAACTCTAATTACTTTCCTAAATCCAAACATAGGATTTAGGAAATAATCCCACTGCCTCACCCCATCTGCCACTGATCCCTCTCCTTATTTAATTGCTTTCGAAACCTATCCAGAATTGGAGTTTATTCTTTTGGCAAGATTTTCAAAGCCTGACTGTTGCTGGCCGAATCCCCTTAAGATCCTTCTTTGATTTTTTTTTTCTCCACCTCCTCTAGTTACAGGAATCTGAAAATTATTTCAGATTTCTGTTTTGGGTTCCGTATATCAATTTTCCAAGATTTACTTGCTGCTGGCCGTGACTCTCAAAGTCTTAACCTAGGTTGTTTCTCTCCCTAATTTCCCTGTGCACCTTCAACTCTCCACTTGAGTTCTAAACCCCAAACCCTTTCTCTCCACTTCCATTCTCTCAAGAAGGAAATCTGAGGTTTCTCTCAAAATTTTGGATCAAAATCTGACACTGTTTTCAGATTTTTGGGAAGCGGACTTAGAGCGTTTTCCCGTCCTGCATCAGAATGAAAAATGTTGATTCATAAAGCCAACCCTAAATAGTTGGGATAAGGCTAATGATGATGATGGTAAAGCTAGTATAAGCCCACCTAGCTAGATGTTACTATTAATAAATATACTAAACAAATTAACACCTAGAAACAAATAAAGTTCTTCTGTAAATATACTTAGACTATAAATCGCAGACATAAGAAACATATTAAAAAACAAAAATTAGCTTAAAGCCTAGCGAACAAACAG
The DNA here is from genome assembly GCA_016618105.1 of Dendrobium huoshanense. Classification (NCBI taxonomy): domain Eukaryota; kingdom Viridiplantae; phylum Streptophyta; class Magnoliopsida; order Asparagales; family Orchidaceae; genus Dendrobium; species Dendrobium huoshanense. The sequence goes on along the minus strand of CM028359.1, from coordinate 12,605,775 downwards.
ATTGTAGTTTGGCCTCACACACAATGACCAGATTTATTAGTAACAAATGCGTGCAGTCAACTATCTAATCCTTTATCCAATGGTGAAGATAAAATAACTCTTCATATCTTCCCTCAATATGGTCCAAAAATTTATGTCAGACACAATAAAAGGAGTTCAGAAATTTGCAGCATAGATTTTAGTGGGAGGACCATAAAGATATATAGCACTGCTGTTGAAAATATAAAAAGAAAAGGGAGCAAGGAAGAAGCAAGTACGGTTTCACCCTTTAATAATTGCAAAATGAAATGAATCTGATGGACCTGTTAGAGCACCTTCAAAACCAACGAAGCTGGCAAATATTATCCAACCCTACAAGATCTAAATACAATTTACCTTCTAACAAGTAATAGGAAAGTTTCAAAATTATCATTATGACTTCTATCCTAAGTCCAATACGTTAGAGAGATAGATTCAACCTGAGAGCAAACTTAATAATGATGTCCAAAAACTAGTGACAGTGGAATAATTATCACGGCAAATGCAAGGTGGTCTAATAATAAAGATGCTTCTGCTGCGGTGAACATTAAAAGAACTTTCAGATACAAAATCCAAGAAAGCTGCAACAACGAGTCTTCCAATTATAATGGTATCCTCTTAGAACAAAAGTATAGCAGTAAATGTTCTTTTATCAACAACAATTTTATCCACAACAATGTATAAAATTTAGCTAATCACAAAAAGAACACGAACAATGACTGTTATGATTGCTATATCCTAGATTTTACCAAGTGCTTACATCATTCTCCAATATATACATCAGTACACAGTAAAAGTAAAAATACAAGTGAATCAATCATCTTGTTAGCATCCTTGAAGCCATCCAGCACCCTGACCTCCAGATCAAGTCAGCACCAAGGCAAGTTCAGGCTAAAGGCATATCATAAAAGCTAGACAAAGCTTTATACCTTGACACTGGTAAGAAGATTGACGCTAAAGGCAGGACACAATAAATGATAATCTCTTGGTGACACAATGTCCTCATTACTCCAAAAAGAGTCAAATAATTCAATTCAAACTTAAGAACAAACTTCACAACTTATTTACCTTGGTTCCAACAGGAATATTTAATTCGATGCATCTAAGTAGTACAAAATTTATACATACTTGTCTATGTGCTAATTTTCATTAAAAAAATAACAAAAATAGGAAAAAGAATCACAAAAGGCAATTTAGTACAACCGATCTAAACATCTTAAGCTCAATCCCTGGGTAGTGTATTCAAAAAGAAACTTCAGGTGTACCTGAATACAAAAACGAATGGTATAAATCCCTTCATCATTGTAATCCTGTGTGATTATAACTTCAGATATTCGAGAAACATCAGTAAGAACTGCAACAGCACTAAGAAACCAGCAGTCACCTAATCGACCCTGCTAGCATGCACAAATTTAGTAACTTTTAAATTGACAAGTGCTTGAGTATTATCATCGAACATACTGTAGAGGAAAACAAAACGACATCAGAAAGGCTGAGTCCTACCTGACAAACATCAGAAGAATTCACAGTACCAGAAAATAAGCAAGGATTTGAACCTATCGAACTCTCCTTCACTATATCAGTTGGTCGCCTCCACTCACTAACAACCTGGTAGGTGACAACATTAATAAGAATCAGGATATGAAACTAAGACAAAAGCACCAAATTGTGAACCATACCTGAAGCTTGATAGGAGGATTTCCAGGATCTATATATAAAGATCTGTCATTAGGTGGAAACTCTTGATCCGTAAAATTGGCATCCCCACGAGCAATTAAAGCTTCTTTAACAGCCATTTCAACAGACAACATGCGTTGGTTAATTTCTTCATTAGTTTCATAATGCGCTTTTCTTAATTTCCTATTAAGATATTCCATGTCAATTACTACTCCTTCACGTTCTGGCTTTCTTTTCCTCCCACTGGAATATTGCCCATCCCAATCAACATCTTCTCTATCATACAGCTCTACATCAGCTTCATCACTCTCCCATTCATTAACCTACAGCAAAGATGCAATGTATGAGCAATCATCATCAGAACTGCATACCAGAAGTAACCACAAGATTAAATAGAAGCTGCTTCAGAAAGATTTGCAGTGCACCAGACTTGTTATAAAATGAAAAAGCTCCCCAAGAAGAGAGTGCAAAGAGTTCCTAACAGAGCATAGTTAAAATCATGCACTGATGTATATATCTCTACTTGAGAAATAATCTAACAGTGTTTCATCTCCTGGATATCAACCTTAAACAATAGAATCATCAAATATTAAAATAGAAAGAGAACAGAACAATAGTATGGAAGATAAAAAAACTTGGAAAATATAAACCTCAATCAATTCTTTTACCAACCAGTTCAAGATATCCTAATTCAGTAGAAAATCCATCCCAATATGAATTGTAGGATCAATTATAAATTGAACAAACCACCATGTTCCTTATTGTGAGATGTGGCATTCAATGGCATGGACATAAGACATAGGGATGAAAATAGCAGAGACAAGAAAATGCAAACCCAATTGATGCTGCAAGTTATGTGTATGCATGAACATCCATTTACCTGCCCACACTTGTGTTAATGTATCCATATGTGTATGTGCATATGTGTGTGTGCGCGCACTCGTGAGAGAGAAAAAGATGAAAGATTATAGGGTATTGAAGGGTCCTATCTCTATTCAACTATCTTTAATAATTCATTTAGCATATATGTTTGAGACAAGATCAAGCACAAAACAAATTCCACGATGTGTTTCAATTTTCCGTTTATTGATATGCTCGTCAACTTTGGGAGAGAACAAAATTGCAGTTTCTTAAGCTCACAAAGGGAATTTAACATGAAGGAATATATCAAAGAAAAGAACAATTAAAATCACACAATGAATTTTGTACCCGTGATGGAGAGCCACCAAAATGCCAGCCATCTTCAGGCAAGTCAATCAAATCATACCCAGCAGGGCATGTTGCTGCATGAAGTGTACCAATCTCATCTTCAGATAGGCACCTCCCCCAAAGAAAGGCATCCATTATTTGCATCTTGGATTCCACACTTTCACTATCTGATCTTCCGAAAGCATCCAAATCTGTCGGTGGTCGGGCACCAACCCAAATGTCTGTTCCTTGTTCCCATATACCACCACTCCCATGCAGAGGCAGCCCGCTCTGATACCCATCAAATCCGCCATCAAGGTAAGATGTTGCTTCTCCAATATCAGCATCTACAGTCACCGTTACAACATGCCACCTGTGACGTAAATTATTGATTTTTATAACATTGCAAATCTAGAAAGGCTGAAATATCATACTTAGGGACAAAACTGAAAAAATAATTGTACAGAAAGATCATTTTTCTATCACACACCTCCCATCTGCAATGCTAGCAGCCCCAATGCTCCACTCTTTAGCAACAGTGGTCAACCTATCACCTTTAGTAACCAATCTCAACCCAACTTGACCAGCCTCGATGCCTTGTTCAGAACCAGCTACAAGGATTTCCCAGCAAATATTCTTCTGAAATTCTGTGCCTAATAAACAAACTGGGCCAGAATCTGGTTGAATCAGGACAGAAACAGAGAAGCTAATCCTCTGACTTCGACAAAGACTAGGATCAACCAATCCACAATGTTTACCAACAGCCCGGGGTTCATCATCAAGAATGCATATTGTTCCTAGAATGCCAGTCTGCAAGCAAAAAAAAATGAAGAATATTACAACAGATTAAACTGAATTTCCAACAAATGCTCAATCATAGAGTTACAAAGTAATCTGAAAAATTGATATTATGGCCACAGGTTACAAGTTGAGATTGATTTTCAGTATCACAGTTGAATTCTTCCAGTAAAATTAAGGACCATTTCACACTCTTCTTGAAATGTTAGAACATGGAATGCCAAGGAGAACGACCAACCATAATCAAGAATGTATATTCAACATCATTGCAGACCATAGAGTATTCCAGAACATAGAGAGAAGCCCAAAAACAGCCTTTATGCAAGAAGCATACATTGGAAAACTTAAAAAATTAAATTACAAGAAAGAATGACTAAACTTGTTTGTACCTGTTGTGCTCGTCGAGATAGCTGATCCATGCGAATGCGTTGAGCAATATTAGCAACACGTTCCCGGGCAAATGAGTCATCCAATAAAGAGTCGCCACCTACAGCTCGCACAGCTGCGGCCATAGCTGCAGCATCACGGCTTCCAACATTAGGCATTGAAGAAATAAGAGAGGTTTCAATTTCCTTCCATTTCCTTTCTTCTTTTTCAAGGAGTGCCTTTCTTCTTTCTTTTCCTTTCCCCTCTTCTTCCCGTCTTTGCATCAAGATTTCCTCTTCCATTTCCTTTTCCCTTATATAACTATACAAGAGAAAGGTAAAATAATATTATTTTGGGGGGAAATTTTACATTAAAAATAAAAGCAGAAAGTGACCAACCTTTCTTGAATTAGTTCAAACTGCCTGTGTTCTTCAGGTAGCCACTGCTTGATCTTCTTGGCACTCAAGTCTGAGAAACCAATACTATCCAAGAAAAGTCTAAGACGGACCTCATCCTGTAGAAATGGCATGAAACAATTATAGAATCCTATAAAAAAAAGAGTGCATAAAATTTGAGATATTCATAATCAAAAGTTCAAGGTCACCTGCACACGTTCAGCTTTAGCAGTCAACCCAAGCAAAAGAAGTAAATAGCCACCAAATTTGTCCCACATGTACACCCATTCGGTATCAATAGCCTCTTCTAATGCCAGAATACGGGCATGAGCACACATAGTTCTCCTGTAGTCTACATCAATAGGAGACCCGTGACAATAAATCAAGCCAGATTTCAATCTATGAATAAATGAACCGGCAGTGGTTTCTTCATTTCTCAAGCGATCCCTCAGTTTTGTTACATCAGCCCTAGGTAGCATAAAATTCCCTGCCCTGTCCCGTGTAATGGTGGGGTCCCCAATTAAAAGAGCAGCAGAACTAGCAGATCTTTGTGGGGCTGAGTAAGTCCCAGATAGAGCGTTCCTAGTCTAATCACCCAAAAAAGCTAAATAAAATTAGAATTAGGTTTATGCATAACCATTATAAACATTAAAACTGTGCCAGACATTATACAATGGCTACAATGCCAAAACAAACAAATTCTTGAATTTAATCTTACGATCCACTAAAAGAAAGTTGGATTAAAAAACAGAAACCTGGATTCACAACACAATTTTTTAAAGCTATTTTGATGAATTCTTAAGATT